>VWZT01005001.1:409447-521007 GCA_013397055.1 Pachycephala philippinensis
AAAAAAAAAAAAAAAAAAAGAAAGAATGCTGATGACTGCTAAATCTAATTGCCAAAAATGTGCTGGAAAAGGACAGTTTCTTATTTCTTGCTCATGAAAAAAAGAGAGGAAGAAAAGCAATAAACAGTGTAGCTGATTCTGTGGGGTGCAGATAATGGAATGACCTACTGGTCAAAGCTTTAGAGACATCACTACTGCACAATGAGCCTTCCCATTTTTTCTAAGGAAATAAATTTACTTGCTAATTACAGTAGTGAGGTATTACCCAGACTCCAGCAAGAGCACAGCACATAGACAAATGCTTTCCCAAAGCTGTCAAGTGCCTCCTGATGTGTTAGGAGAGACTGGAGCATGAAGGGAGAAAAGCAATGAAAATGCAGGTGAGGGACAGCCACATTTTCTCATTTCCTGGCCACAGTCTGTTCCTAGCAGCTCCAGTGAGACATGTTACCTCCTCTCCTATGAGACTAATGCAGCCACAACAGAAACCAAAAGGCACCTGGACTAGACAGCAAATCCTAAATCTTTACAGAGCCAAGGAATTCCCATGGGGAAGTAGGTTGGAGCCTTCCACTTAGCATTTACAGTACTTACGTCACATCCCAGGATCAGGGGGGAGAACCTCTGCTGAAGGTGTTTGTAGGTAAATTCCATGGCTTTGAAGGCACTGTTAATTTTTAAGAGTCCGCAAAGGGCAGGTTATTTTGGAGAGGTGGGAGCAGAGGTTGCTTAAGGCAAGTGGGGATAAGAGAGCAGAAAGTAGCAAGGCTACTTTAGTGGTTCTTAGAAGCTAGATGGAAAATGCAGCAATAAATACCACATTGTGCCTTAACTCCAGCATCCCAGAGACTGCCCTGGGCTCAATAGTCATTGCAGATTTGTACACTGCAAGGATGACCTTCTGCTTGCAAGTACTTTTGCCCCTGATTGGCCCAAAACACACCTGCAGAGCCAGGAGGCAGAGAGAGTCCTCACTGCAGACCCACCCTGCTTTCACCAGCGCTTGGGCACTTCAAACAGCTTTTGAGTAGCATATTGTTGTCTCTGGATATGGCTGGAGAGAGAAAGGCCAAGTTCTAGTACCCCCAAAACACACAGTCGAACCATCCACGTCCCTTCCTCACCAAGCTGCCCTCACTTTGTCCATGCCCAGTAAATTGGAGCTTAGTATTTTGTTTCAAGGCCGTTCCTAGAATTAGGAACTGAAACTAGCCCAGGTTCTTTAGACATTGTTTTACAATTACTCGAATAAATGCTTTTAAAACAGTTTACTAGGGTGGCTTCAGATTTCGTTACTTATTCCTACTTTTGTTTTGGTGTTCACCAGCATTTGTGGGAGTACGTGTGCACCTGAGCCCCTGCCTGGGGACTTGACCCCATAAAACAGGGCAGAAGGATGGATTTGCCGTATGTTTTTGTAGCAGACAAGAAGAAGAATTGCTAACGACAGAGCAGACAACCTCCAGAGCCAGAGCGGGGTCTGAGGCTGGCAGATCCCAGGGTAAGAATGGGAGGAAGAGGAGATGGGAGGCAGGTTTCCCCCAGGGCAGCCACTCGCCCTCTTGTACTGCTGCCTGTAGGGAATACAGGGGACAGGCAGAGGAAATGCTGACAAGAGAATAAGCAGCTAGATATAAATTAATCCTGGAACCATCTCAAGTCCTATACTGTTCATAATTACCTATCATTTTCCTGGGCCAAACATTTGCTCCTCTAAAAGCCCCTCCTAATCCATTACCTGCCATGTAATGCCTCGCTGTAATTTCCTCATCTGTGCTGCAGTGTTCCACCATGCTTTGATGTTCTGGCGAGACCAGGAAGGCACTGAAATTTGGGATCAGCAAACATCCGTAGGCATGATGTAGGCTCTCCAGCAGCAGCACACGTTCCGACATCTGAAACTAATAACGGCATGCCAAAATTTGGGAAAGGTAGTGAGGTGATTCCTTACTCTTTCAGGCGTCAATGCCTGGGTCAGGAGAGCTGTTTGAAGCCAGGGCAGGCTGGAAACACTTGTGTCAGCTACAGCTGCTCTGCTAAAGGGACATCATACATCCTGCTGTCCAGGCATCCCTATCCTAAGGACAGGCATGTTCCTTAACACAGAAATCCATTCTGGGGAGAAAGCCATTGACCCTGAGCAATGCTGCCCCAAAGAGGCCTCATTCTGGGTGTGTGTCTGTATGCCTTTTTTGTTTTGGGGGCTTTTTTTTTAAAACACTGCACATGAAATACATAACAAAATACATAAAATTTCCAAACAGTGGTTTACATGCCCCAGTTAGGGGCTGAGGAGCAGTACTTGCAGCATGATGAGCTTTAGGATTCTGCTGCTCCCCACTGACGTTTGCAATTCTGTCTGTCAATGCCCAGGCACACATGCAGTAATTACAGCAGAAGCAGAGTCCTCTTTGCCTACATCTAGTTTGAACAACAGTATCTAAGACACAAGAAAAGACAAATTGCACAAATCCTTCAACCAGAGAGTTCAGCATCCCTTGCATTACAAGGAAATCCTCAAGATCCACCATATTAATCATAAAGGTCAGTATTTCTGTCTGAGCAGAGAAGGTGCCTTTGCTGAGCTCTGGCTGACACTGAATATGTGTTGCCTCAGACCAGGGTAATGTCTGTTATAAGGTTCAGATGGAGGGGAGGTAAGCAGCTCTCCAATTTTTGGATAAACAGCTGCAACGAAACCACAAGAAAAACCAGTTTTGTTTTGCTTTTGACTAATTTGTATTTGCTGAGAGCATGTGGCTTGTTCCTGTTGTTGCAGCTGGAAATTTCAAGGCGGCTGCAAGGTAAAAACTGAAATTGTACAAGCAATTAGCCCATGGTAATGTCTAATCACTGCTGGCATCTAAAAAAAAAAGTGAAACAGCAGGGATGTTTATCTTTGAAAACCAACTACTGCACAGATGCAAGAAGTATGTTTATTGAGGAAGTTTTCCTTGGCGTATCAATGTGAATTTGAAAAAATTGGCTCTAAATATGCCAACATAAAAACCACAGAACTATGGAAAGAAGTGTTGTTTTTCATCGCATCAACATTTGAGTGTTATTCCTAGGAAACCTATTCACACAAATCAAATAATTTTTAAGGGCTAGTCTCCACCAGATCAGTTAAAAATTAATTATTTTCAGCTGTCCTTAATATGCCTCAAGTTCATGCTCTTCTTAAGCATGATGAGTGCTGGTGTGATCCTGCATCCTTTGCACAGGCTCTGTGTGTGAGCAGGGGTCATCCCAGCAAGAGGTCACAATCAGGCAGTCTGTGCTGGACCAAGCAGCGTGCAGGAGCCCTAAGGAGGTGTGTGTGCCAAAACCTACAGTGAGAAGCTGAAATACATTAAAAATAGCACTAAGAGTCGTGTTTACAGTTGGGGTTCAGCTTGCTGGGAGGCCCCCAGCCAGGGGGCTTGCGACTGTCTTGCCTGCCCAGCCCTGATGAGCTGGGTAGGAAAAAGCACCCATTTCTTTTCACACATTTTGTGCTTCATAACTGATGTGCCATCTCCCATTGAGCACTGGGGTTGGTGCCAACCTCACCATATGAAAGAGCTCTCCCTGATACATGAGTAGGGTCCTACTGCTAATCCTTACAAAATTATGGCTCTGGTATGTTGCTCTCTCCAGAAGTGCATCCCAGAGATATGTTCTGGGATCTAGAGGTACGGCAGTTGACTCCACATTTCTCAAAATCTGCTGCTATCTTGACTAATGTAAAACATCAATAGAAATTGTGATTTTGTAATTACATACCCAGAAAACCGTGCATTAATATTCAGGGGGTACATAACACACAAGCAGAGCGCAAGGGACATCTGTGTTCCCGTGGTGGTGGCACACGAACCAGCTTTAAGAAGAAGCGCCTGACAGTCCTTTCTACTCCTGATCCAACCTGATACCAGCACTGATGTGTGGCACCGTGTGTTACTTTCCACAGCCTGCTAGGTCTATTTTGGTCTTTTTTCTTTTTTAAGCCCTTCCTGTGTTGATTCAAATCAGTGCAGCCTAACAGAATTGGTGGGGGTATAACAACATGTATCTGCACCAACTGCCAGACCCATATATTCAGATGAAGCAAGAAAGAACGGCACAGACAGTCAGCTAAAACTATGTTAGGAAATAGAGGAACAGCTAAATACACTCTGCAACCCTCCTACGTGCTTAATGTTTGCCCTGAGCAGTGCCAGTAGCAGAGCACAGTATTGCATGTTGAAAGAGCCAGCTTGAAAGAGCCAGCTTTGGTCTGAGAGGGTAAAACACCACCCAATGCAAAGGAGAGCCAGGAGAAACCCACACTGACAGCAGGGAAACAATCAGTACAGCTCACCCAAAATTTACTTCCTTCCTCTCCCTTGCCATGAGTGAGCATACTGGCGCTCAGGAGTGCCCACTTACCTGCAGGACTCCCTGTGGAACATCACAGACAGGATGAGAGGATGATATCTCTGCAGCCCATAATGCCTCCAAGAAGTCTGCTCAGCCAACAAACAGCAGAGACTAAACTATGTGTGTTTTTAAGGAGCTTCATGTAGCCAGATTGTACTCCTAATGCTCCACGTAGGTAAACTGTGGGTTTCTCCCCTGCAGTCATTTATACTCTTTGGGCAGGTGAGACATCCAGTAATTGGGTTCAGCTTGGATGGGAATCTGTAGGGAGCAGCCTAGACCCAGCTGGTCTTTCCTAGAGAATGAACAAGGCCCTGTCTCAGTGTCACTCCATGATCCTGGAGAGGAGGAGTTTCCAAATGTGCCTTTGGAGCCCTTCCAGCTCCCCCGTGTGCAGGAGATGCACAGGGGCAAGGAGCTGTCCCTCTCTTCTGTGCCCCAGGGGAGGAGTGTTAGTCACACTCACACCTCCCAGCCTCTGCAGCAGATGCAGGTGGATATTGGTTTGTAAATCCACTCATGCACCCAAAGCACATCCCAAGGGAGAAGGATAATCTGTGCAAAATATTCCCAGGTGGGAACTGGCCAGGAACTGGGACATAATCTGCTCCCAGAGCAAGCAAGTGGTCAAGCAAGTGGATGGGTGAGATACATCCACAGTCACTAGTCCGGGGAAAAATAAAGAAGTACCTGGGTTGTCACAGATTGCTTCCTCATAGTCAAACTGGGTCATTTCTTGAGTTTATTACAAAATTTAATTAAAATAATTTTAAACTTTTTTTTTATTATTTTACAGCTCCCATTTCTGCCTCCTTGGATTTTATTGGCTCAGCTCTCTTTTTTTATTATTTTCATTACACATTTCTGTCCTTCTCCATCAACTATCACTTTTTTTTTAACGACACAGTAAAGCTGAAATTGGGCTTTGACCCATGTATGTCATGTCTTTGTTAGCAAAATAAAACTGGAAAAGCATCTTTCAAAAAGATTGTATAAAGGGCCACTGTGTATATAGTACTAACTTTCTTTAATCCACAGCTGAGCACTTTTTCAAAGCTGAGAAAAGGAGATGCAGACTTCAGGACTTTTAGCATAATTCTACAGCATCACATAAATCACAGAAGAAAATGCCAGCCCCTGCAAACACCGTTCTGAAAACGTATGAAGGTAAATCTGATGGTTTGACAAATCTGATGGGGTTTTGCTGAGCAAGTCAAATGTGCAGGTTCAAGGTTGGCTGAGCATCAGTATTATGTTCCAGTCTACCTCTACTGTCATATATTTAATCTCCAGTAATTAAACATCTAAATGAATCCATGTCACAAGAGCCACGGTGCATGGAGTGAATCGGTGAGTAAATTTTTATAACCTCAGGACCGCCTCTGGATTGGGGTGGAGCTGCTCCCTTTGCAGCAGCCTACGGAGCAGATAGAGATGTAACTGTCAAGGGAAAAACTAAAAGAAAGAACACAAAGAACTCCCTTGGCTCGAGGTTTTCAAGTTCTTTTCTGTTACTAAAAAAATATTTTTAGAACACACACTTACAAGAGCATATTGTTTTGCTGCAGCCCCTGGTTACAAAAAGTAAAAAATGTAACCTGATTAGAAACTTCTGATTAGAGGTAAAACATATCACTGACAACATCTGGGTACGAAGTGAGAATTCACAGCACGGTAGGCGTGAAACTCCTGACACATGGATTGTTTGCTTTGGTGAGATAAAATAAGTTATTCCATGGTCAAATCCAATGCAGACAGGTAGGGGCAGGGACTGCATGTCATGCATCTCCAGAAGGATGTTACAGAAAAGAGGGGCCTTGCATGGCTTGTTCTTTTGAAGAGCCAGAGCTCTAGGCAGGCTCTGGAGCAGAAAAGGTAATGCTTCCACCAGTGGTGCAGAATGGCAAACCCAAACATTTCCCCTCAAATGTCCAGGAAATCAGCATCATGTGACAAGCAAGGCCGCGTAGTGCTAATGCCTTATGCTTCACTTTAATTTTTATCCATTCCATGTGTTCGTTTCTTGAAACTTAGAAACTCAGTTCTCATTTATGAGTGTTTTCATATTTCACTTCTGGACACTGCTACCTATGAATTATCCATCCTTCTCATCTTGCTGTTTGAACTGTGTTCTGCAGCTCTGGTTCAGTTTTATCATTCATTCATCAGCATGAAGTTAAACAATTACTAAATGACTTGGGTAGCTGGCAAGCAGTGAGGAGGCAGGATCCATTTCTGCCCGGGGGGAAGAAAGACCCCATACAATAGCATGGCCTTTGTCTTGCATCTCATGGGTGAAGCTATTGATGTGAAGGTTCTATCACATTGTGTGCCAAACCATTTGAGCTAGTTTCAGGTTGCAGTTTCCCCCGGGGTGTTTCCACTCAGCATATATGATAACCAGATCTGCTCTCTGTCCACTCCCAGCCCGGACAGTGCTTAGTCAGCTCCCCAGTCCTGGCAAGCTGAAGTGAGAAAGTGGAGTTGCTCTCCCTGCCTAGTTATTACCATTTTATCAGTGATCACTCTTCTTAATGCTGTGGAGCACATGGCAAAACAATGAGCAAATTACATGGTTTCCTGAGGTGGGCAGAAAGCAGTGAAGTGGCTGTAAAACACAGAGCACAGACGTGTCAATACATTGTGCTTACATCTGCAGTAGTTCTTTAATTGATGACCACAGAACTGCTGATTACCTTGCTGCAAAGAAAAGGAATCTGGGGTGCATGGCAGAGATGCAGGTCTATTTCCCACACATCAGGAACATCAGGATTCTGGGATCTGGCCTGGGTCATGTGCTATTATTTTGTTTTTAGAATTATCTCAACATTTCCCACTACTAGGAAACACAGTACAAATAACAGTAATCTTAGCTTTGCTTTGTAGACTTTTATGTTTCCCCCCTCTTTATTTTACTATTTTGCATTATAATTAATATTTCTGGCTTTGTTGCACTGTGCTGACATAAAATATCAAGGAGGGTTTTTTTTCTGAAGAGTTTGATACCAACTGGAAAGACTATAGCAAACTACAGCATAAGAATTATGGTGGAACTCAATGATCTTAGACGTCTGTTCCAACCTTAATGATTCTATGATTCTATTCTATGACTACTGCTGGATGACTTGGACTGCGCCAGAACACCAGAAACAGAGTGTGAAAAGGGGCCAGTCTGCCAAAAGCCCCTCCACAGGCATGGCCGAGGAACCAGGACTCAGAAAGCAGGATTTGAGATCTGGCCTGGGGATGCTGTCCAGATCTTGTGTTTTTGAGGAGATGGGAACAGGGTCTGCTGGGAAGAGTTTAGGATTTTGTTGATTTAACCCTCTCAAGCTGTTTAAAAATAACATTTCCTGTGCTTAAAACATATCTCTGCTACTCCAGTGTCCCATGTTTTTTTATCACTCTTTTTGTCTTTTCTTTTTTTCTGGTTAATGAGCTCTCACAAAATGCCTGGAGGCATGTAACCACTCTAGCATGAAGTTTTGGGTTTAAGGAACTGGATCTTGGGGCCCTTCTGCCCAGGAAAAATGCCAAATACAGGATTTTACCTTGAAGGGTACCCAGGGGATCAAGAGATGGTAACAGCATCAGTTATCAGACTCGGTTTCTCCAGCACAAGCTGCTGGAGAAGCTAGGCAATGCTGGAGAAACTCAGCTTGTCAGATGGGAAACTGCTCATGGGGTATTCATGTCAAACAAGTGTCACATAGAGTAGGGCAACAGATTCTGCAAAGATTTTATTATAGCACACTGAATCTGGAAATTTAAAAGGTCATAAGGAAAATGACTTAATTTTTCAGGCCATTACTAAACGACTTCATCAAAATTCTCTGTGAAGAGCCTGAAAGCATCAAGAAATCCATCACCTGAACTCTTTGAGCTGAGTTTATTAATCATCAAAATAAAAACAGGCTTTTTAATTTAAGAAATACACATGCAAGTACTCATCTCAGTGCAAGAGTCTCAGGTTCAGGTCCTTTTTCTGCTCATTACAGTGGATTTTTTTGGCTCCCTCCTGCTGGAATTACTTAATTTGTATAAAAAGTGAAGCATTCGCTGGATTAGAGCTCCTGCCAGTATAATCTGGTTGTTGGGGTGGCAGCTGTGAGATGGAAACACCCCTGCAGATCTCCAAACCAGGCTCATTTCAGGAAAGTGTCACGGGTCTGAGTGCTCATCTGCTGTGTTCCCCCCGCCATTCACTGCCTCTCTGAGCCAAGAATCTGTCCCCAGGAATCCCTTTCCATCCCAGCACTGTCGAACTCGGCACATTCCTGTCGGTCAGCGTTGAGCAATGAAGAGCTGAGGTTTCTCACCAACTCGCGGCTAAATCAGCAGAAAAGGGATGGTAATTTCATTCCATTTTATGTGCAAGCTCAAAGGCATCTTGGACTTGGTGTATCTGCTGAAAGTAGTCCAGTATTTATTAGCAGTTTGTCCTAGGTTACAATGTAAGATGTAACCAACAGTACGTATTCTATGATCATCTTCACAAGCTGTTAAATCAGGTGGGGCAATGTTCATGGCTCATCCTTGATAACTCCCTCAGGGAGCTATCTCTGTTCAATGGGCAACCAAGGACCCACCACATGACTCACAGATAACTCCTGTTATGACTCCAGACTATCTCCTGTTAACGGGTCCATCAATGCTTTGCCTCATGACTCACCATCCCATTGTGAGATGCTCCGCCCAGGAGGAGGAACTGAGCATTCCCATCTGTATATACTTGGAGGTTTGGAACAGCAGGGACAGCCCTTACCTACGGGACTCCTAGAGGACGAGAGCTACACTACTGGACCTTCAGGCGAAGACTGTTAAAAAAGAGGGTCAGTCACCTGAGTAGGTTAACTGATTATTTTATTTAACAACGCAAAACAACAACTGAAGGCAGGAGCCCGAGAGAAGCCCAAGGTCCCAACGGTAAGCCAGAAAAAAAACCAGCACTCACAAGACACTGAGGACTCCCCAGACACCCATCATGAGGGGAGGGCCTCGTGCACAGCCCCAGAAGAATTCTTATAGTCCTTCCTTAGCCAAGATTGGTCCTTTTTCAATCTGCTCTCTCACTGGCTTGTCTAGGGGTCTTTTCATTGGTTCGTTTCAGTGGAGCGTTCCTGACTAATCATTCTCTCAACTCCCTTTCTCATTGGTCTGTTTGTTCCACCAATCACTGCTCATGATGATGTCACCTTTACCTGTAAAGGGGTTCTAGAAAATTCCTGTTATGACACTCCCTATAATTGTCACTATTTCATGATCCCATGGTAGTATTATACCTGTATATTGTGTGCACTTAAATTAACCCTACTTCATAACCAATTAACTTCAGAACTTAGCCCCAACCTGGCCAATTAATTAATTAACCATAAAATCATTAAATGTATATCAACAATTAACATGTAACCATCAATACGTTTATAACAAAGACCAGACTCTTTTTCTACAGGATCACTGCTTCAACAGGACCACTTCATTCAGACTGCTACCAACACCCTGACTGACAGGGTGTCAGGTTGTATTCTGCCTCTGTCAGTGGGGTTTTTTTGTACTATTGCATTTAATTTTCCTATTAAATTATAATTCTGACTTGTGATCTCCCACTGGTTTGTTTTCAGACTAGTACACGGTTAGATTGTATTGCATATCAGAAAATGCAACAAAATAGGCTTACTGTGTTTTCTTCCCCCATCCAATATATTTTTATTGTTTATTTTGATTTTAGAAGAGAAACACTAGAGGAAGGTTCACCAAATTAAATATTTGCCAACGTTTTCACAGAAATATTTGCCACTGGAGGTCAGTTCCACATTTCAAACAGTAATTTAATAACTCAAATCTATTATATCAAAAATCCCTCTGGAGTCCTTACAGACTAGAGAGATGTTCATAGGTCATTTTAAGAACATCAACATATACTTTGAAGATGACTCCAGAATCCGCTTTGTGTTATAGATTCTCGTTGGACAAATTGTCCCTGAATCTATTTATTTGTATACATTTTTTACAGTGTTATGAGAAAGCATTAGTTTATCTAGCTAAAAGTGTCTTGCTGTAGTCACACAACTGCACTGATGTTTGGCAGAGCATACCAATACTGACTGAGAAAACAATGTAACAGATTAAAAGTTACCTAGGAAAGATTTATTTACTCAAAGTTGTTTAGTGAAACTACAATTTTAAACCACTCAAATATCAAAACAGATGCTGTAAATAATTTCACTCAATCCCACTGCTCAGAATGCCTGAAATGATGATCTGTGCATTTCTTGAATGCCTTTTGCATCTTTCAATGTGCACGTTTTTCTTTTCTTTTGAATGGAAAAAGGAAATTTTACCCAGGTATTCTCAAAAAATTGACAAATTTTAGACAAAAAGCCTATTCAAGTCAATGTAGGCTGGATTCATCAACCTTCAGGTTACACTGGTCAGCAGGCAGGCAGAAACTCAGTGGATGCACAGAATCCTCCCTGGAAATGCTCAAAGCCAGGTAGTTTTCTGACCTGGCTGTCCTGGCTCTGTGAGACCGAAGTTGGGGCTGGCACGATGTGGTACCTTTGCTGCACCTGCACTGCAGCCCTGGAGCAGCACGGCTGGCCTGGCATTCAGGGAGACTTCACCCTCCAATCTGCTTCAGCAGAACCACACTCACGAGCCACCCAGCAGTGGAGACCAGGGGTTTCAGACCAGGCTGGAAGTGCAGCATCAATTCAGTGCCGCACACAAGTGAACACGCTGCACATGGAGAAAACCTGGGCTTTGGGCAGTCAGAGGCACATCCTTCCTTCCAGACATCTCCTCATGCCTGCAGGCACAGTCCATCTGTCTGACATAACAGAGAGAACACATTTAAGCAAGCAAATAAATAATATCTTTTAAGCTTTTTGCTTCATGATGATGTTTTCAGCAGGCAGCTCTACACCATGGAAGGCTTCCCATCCTGCTGGCCAGGCAGAACATCCCCAACTTGCTGAGCCTCACAGCACAGCAAAACCTCCACTTCCATTCTTGATGCTGCAGTGGAGAGAGCAGGGCTGCAGGCCAGCTCTGACCGAGTGACCCAAAAAGAGCATGAGTGAGGAAAACCCTGACCTAACTCATTTTGTTGTTTAGTCAGAGTATCCAGGCAGGAGCCAGCTGCTGGTCAGCCTTCCTCGTACCTACAACACGAGTTAAGAGTCACAGGCCATTTTCTTGCCTGATCCTAGAGCAACACACATGCTCAAGCACATCTAATAAATATTTCTTGTAGCTCAGAGAAGACTAACATTTGTTCTTGCTTTAAGAAAAGATTATACCCTCTAAGTATACTCTTGCATTGCTCTGGCTGTGTGCAGCTGGTTTGGGATGAGATGCCTGCAGATTCTGGCTGGAATAACACTAATAAAACAAGAATCCAGAAATCCCTCAGTTACATCAGGAAGCATATTCTGCAGCCAGAGGAAAACCCAGCACCTCAGATGCTCCCTAACAGATGCACAGGGATCTATTCCTCCCACACCAGCAGTGCTGGGTGATCTGGGCAGAGCTGTCTTTGCTGCTGAGGTTGAGCTCCTCAGCGAAGTGAGGACAAGGCGAGTTTTTCTGGGGGAAGATTGGAAAGTGTTTGTGTCCCTGGATAGTCTGTGGAAGCGCGTGGGTGTGTCTGCTTGCTTTGAGGGCCCGGTGCCACAGAATACTTAGGCACATGTGTAACCAGAAGGGATGTGCATTAGAGTCCTGCAGAGACAGACACTTCCAGCCTCCCAGCTGCAGCAGGATCCAAACAGTTTTCCACGAAATCTCAATTGCTTTTCTTTTGTTCAAGCCACCAAAATAGCTTTCATTCTGGCAAGTCGCTGCCCATGTAGCAACTGAATTAAACTCACTTTGAAGTACTGCAGGTCGTCCTCCTCACAACGAAAAGTATCCATAATACAGGTAAGAGATCCTGCACTGCTGAATATTACCTGGCTACTAATGTGAAAAACAGAATTAATTCAATGCCAAAAAGTTGTGAGAAAGTTTGTGTAAAATCAACATCAATTATAGGGACTGTCTCATACCAGAGCTATTTTACAGCAATTTCACTTTACATTCCTTGGCCAGCACTGCTTATTGAATAATTAAATGGCCAGATGACACACAATCAGATTCAAAAGCCTTGAATGTGAATGCATATCAGTTTCCCAATTCTGAAAGGAATTTAATCATGAAAACTTCCACCTACTGTCCAGTTTACCATATTCTAGAGAAAGTTGAAAAGCTGTGATATCCATGAGATCATCTTCATGGTACTTTTTCCAGAACACAAGGAAACCTGAGCTATTGCCTCATAGGGGAGCAGGACCTGGGATGAAACCCCCCCTCTTCTCATCTTCACATAATGAAGCTTTCTGACTGGGATTCCTACGTCATTAAAACAGACACATCATTAAACCAGACACTTCATTAAAATTGGAAACACATTTAAAACTGAGACTGTGGGGTAACTTCCTAGAACTATAAAGAAAATAATTACAATTGCAGCAAAAGAAACATTTTTTCACCTAGTGTTATTCAATATGCATTGAATATATAGTATTTAATATGCATTGTACACAGTGCTTTGTGTTGTATAAAGACACCGTTTCTCAGCATGTAAACAGTTAATTGCAATTATGTCTCACATTTCAGCTGCAAAGCTAGACATGTATGTTTTCTGAATGTGTCAAATAAGCAAGACACCAACTAGCCTTGCTGTATTGAGAAGAATGTGTTTAAACCACATGCCAAAGTAAACAGGAAAGCTAAACTATTGGTTGGGGTGTGTTTTTGTTTGTTGTGGGGTTTTGTTGGTGATTTTTAAGCATCCCAGTGTTTTATTGGAGCTTTAATACATATTAAAATGAAAATATATGAAAAAGTGTTGATTCATCTACAGAATGAATTCACACACCCACCTGAAAAGACACTTGAAATTTTGAAGAGTGTCAAAGTGTCACTTTGCTTGCATATATTTTCCTTCTCCTGTTAATAAACTCAAAATGTGCCTACACAAGTGACAGATTTAGTTAGACTTAAGTTTTAAAGTGAAACTGCAGCAGAGACCCTGTTTTGTACAGAAAGCCATCCAACAGAGAAGCAGGGGTGAGGCAGCTGCAGGAACTTAAACTTTGTGTCAAGGGGCTCCAAGCAGATGAGCAGTCAGGACAAAATATGCAGGAACTCCTCACCAAGGCAATGATAACTATCTGCAAAATCGTTGAACAAGGTAAACCGGAAGTTTCCTTAACGAATTTGCATTTCACGAGTAGAGGACCATTCACTTTATTCACTCAGCTATATCATGTCTGATAAATGTACTTTTCCATCATATCTTCTGGGACTTCTTTAAAGTACCTAGAGTATTAAAGCCCAAACCCATGAATTGTAGAGCCAGTGTGAGGGAGATGGTGGGAAAAGCATCACCCCCATACAGCAGCCCAGGCTTGTGCCAGATTAGTGTCTGCATTACCATGGCCTGAAGTAAACAGAAAAGAAATTTCCTGACTTGGATCACGTGGCAGGGGATGGGGGATCTGAAGTGTAAAGGGGAGGATGAAAGGGTAAAGCCCCTAAGTACACAGAAGAGCAGGCCTGTGAGTAATGAGCCCAAGTTAGAAGTGCTGCTGGAGACTCACACTTACAATGAATTGCTTCAAAAAGCCTGGTTTGCACATTTGTCCTAAGTACACCCTGGGATTGCCCTATGAAAGAGAAATACCTTGTCATTCCAAGGAATAAACAGACTGGGATTTAACTCAGGCAGGTGTTGGCTGGTGATGGATCTGTGTTCACCTACCAGCTGTGTCTGTTTACAGGGCATCTGCTCAGCTCAAACACAGCAGGGTGATGCTGCAGTTTGTGCTGTGGGCCAGCAAAACTGATGGGAGGCTTTCCTGCCTGCCCATCGTCCATCCCTGGAAGACCAGTCAGCTTTAGAAGATTAATTAGCCCAGTTGGTGCCTATTAAGCTACTGCCTCAGACACAGGGTAATCCTGGTGAGGGATCTTAACACGCTTTGGGTAACGCTGTTATGATCAGCACCATCCAGAACACCTGGCAGGAGATAACATCCAGACTTTTGGCTGAAAGATGGACTCACAGAGAGGGCCCAAGGGAGAGAAGGGATGTCAGGGCCTCTCCACCAGCATTCCAGCACAAAGAGGCAGAAGCACAAGACAACATGTTTGAATTAGGATGTTAGCTGCACTGGGATAGATGGGAATTGTTGCTGCAGAGAAAACCAACATCCGCTGGTCTGAACGATGCAATAGTGTGAGGATCTCCATTGCTGGGATTTTCTGAAGACTGCTCTTAGCCTCTGGCTGTCAGATTCCACCTGAAATCTGTGTTTCTTTTTCACTTTGTGGATGCAGCATCTGTCTTGGAGGGAGGGATATGCATAATTAAGCGCAAATTGTGTTCTCATGATGCAATGCAGACTCATCTAATACTTCCCAGGTACCACCATCTCAAACAACTTGTCAGGAATTTACCAGTTGTGAGGCTGGGATTTAAGAACAGCAGTGAACTTCAGCACTGCAGAAGTGCTCCTGATGCACAGTGGTCTGATCCTGCTCCTGGGAACAGCTGTGCAAGACCACACTTATGGCTGGGCTGGTATTTTGAAGGGAAGCTTGGTTTATGTGTTTTTCCTCCTTTTCTCTTAAGACAGCCTTCACTTTAAACCCAAGACCTCTACATTTAGGACAGGGGGACAGTGCTGTCAAGCCACTCTCAAGCGGCTGCTTTGTGTAATGTTCAAGAAACTCAGCGTAGGAGACTAAAAAACCCCCTTAAGTAATCGCTAGAGAAAGTGTGGAGGAGTGCTGTAAATTATGTCAAAATGCAGGAGGGCCATTTAAGAGCAGCTGACTGGTTTGCTGGTTGTAGTTGTGCTGGAATGAAGAGAGAATGAACTGTCACCAGGGCTGTGAGACGAGGGATGTGGCTCCTGAGTTGCAAAGAGATCAAGAACTGGCAGTTCTGTGATTTCCGTCTCTCCCAGGCCTGACATTTCCCCTCTGCCGTGACCAAATTGGGTAGGATAAGCTCACTTTTTTAGCAAATGCTCAGTTGACGAATGTCAGCTGTTTATCACAATTTTTTTACCTTTTAGCTGGATCCCCAAAGCATTTTTTCTTTTGGCAAAGGGTATTGAGATAGGTACTTATTTATTTATTTAAATAAGTAAAAGTACACGCCAGAAATTTCCCTGATGATAGCTCATCCCAGACTAAGTTTTTGCTACTGCTGCTCCTGGCTCAGCCTTGGCAGGTGGCTGATAATAACGATAATTTTATCATTAATAATGATAATAGTATCATTAATAATGATAATAAATAATATTAATGTAATGAATAATAATTAATTGATAATATGCTGCACAATCCAACAAGGGGCTTTATCAATCAAAACAAGCCCTCAACAGGAATGTTCAATCACTCTTCTCTGGTGGAATCAGCCTAAACATAATGCTTTCATCCCAAGATAATGTTAGTCTGCAGGTTTGTATCTGTTCACTGCTCCAGGGCTATTTATTTCTTCATACCCTGAGGGTGTACTAATTAGCAACCTTCTTCCACATCCTTTGATATCACTAAAGTAATCTCAGTGTAAGCGACTACTTTCTCATGGTATCTCTGAGGGCGTGGAGAACAGCTGGAATCATTTGACGTATGAGAGTTTGAGCAGCTCTCCAAGAGCAGTGATTGAAAGATGGCAATAGCATTGCTTATGCAAGTGAAGTACCCTGACTATTTCAGGATGGCTGTGGCTGACAGGATATGAAAGATATTTTCTCTCATCTCAGTCCAGAACCAGTAGATAGCAGAGTGATAATCCGCTATGCCTCTCAATCATTTTTTGTTCTCCCCCTTGCCCACCTTCCCATTTGCCTTGTCTTGTTCAGCATGTGGGGTCTTGCAGAGGCAGAAGACTCTCAGCACATTGGGGCAAAGTAACAACAAAACCAGGATCTGAATATGAGTTTCATGAGGAGTCTGGGAAAACAGCTGAGAGCTTGGTACTGCCTGCATGGAATTACTCAGTGATTCCCACACTTCACAAACCCTCTGATTCACAGTTTCTCACAGAGGACAGCTGGGATAACGTGTTTGAAAGATGAATTTTACACTGCTGAAGTCTCTTTTCAGGTAGTTTCTAATAACATGGTGGGTGTTTATTTAAAACATAATTGCTTGCATCTTTTTTCCACATTACTTGCTTCGCTGCTCCACAACACGAGCTGATTTAAAGGCCTGTCATTAAATTTGCAAACTCATTCTGCAAAGTTCAAAACTGGAGATGGGAAAAAGTTTCCTCCCTGTTAAAAATGCACTTCAGACCAGAGTGTCCCTGATGCAATCCAATGGCAGCTCCTACTCAAAAGATGAGCCCTCGTAGGAAAACCAGTGGTTTCCAACAGCCCCTTTGATACCTACCATTAATTGCCTGCTCTTGCTTGCCTGGTCTCATGGCAGCCTCCTGCCCTTTGCTCCTTTGTGTTCCTGTTCCAGCTCTTCCTTTCGTTGCTCCCCTTCAGCATCATTTTAGAGAGGTAATAAAACCTTTGTGCTGATAGAAAGAACCAGATACAAATGGCTGTGTGAGTCTATTTATGTTTATAACATGAAGCCAGAGAACAGGCTGTCCTGGGTTCTGGTTTCCAACTGCAGCATAAATCCATCAGTGAATGTGTTACAACCCCAGGGAAGAAAGTAGAAAGGTACCAGCAGACCCTGTGGGACATCCACCAGAACCCTATCTCTTAATTCTCCAGCAGTGTGAAAGATGGAGTCTTTCACCCCAAACTAGATGAGGTGTCATTTTTTTTGTTGGTGGGGACTCCCTGCAGAAAGGAAGCAAGGAGATGGTATCAGATCAGGAGCATTAAATACCTGGGTACATGTTTGAGCTCCTCCTCAGCTGAAGAGCCACCGGGGCACCTCAGAGCAGTGTCCTGGGTCACATGCTCTTCTTGCTGCCCCTCACCTGGCTGCACAGCCATCGTCATTGGGACATCACCCTGATGGGTCTCCCTTCCTCAAAGGGGCTATTAATTGAATAATATAATCCATTAAAATAACACCAGGCCAGGCTAGATGGGGCTTTCACCTACTTGGTTTAGTGGAAGGTGTCCCTACCCATGACAGGGGGGGTGGAACAAGATGATCTTTAGGTTCCTACCAACACAAGTCATTCTATGATCCTCTTTCAGCCACTCAAGGAGAAGCATTTAATTAATGAATATAGAACAAACTTTCCTTTGCCAAGCTTGATGCACATAACATTTACCAAACTCAGCCCTATCTCAGGGTGATAGCAATTTCCTTCACCAGACAGCAGTTTTCAAAGGGAAAGCTGGCACAAGTGCCTTCTCAGAGCAAAGGAAAGGACATTACAAGAGTATTTTTTTCTTTTTTCCTTTGAATGTTTTGCATGCAAGGCTATGTTAAGTACAAAGCAGATGACAAGCTAAGAAGATTGTTTTGGCTGATGCAGGAGTCCATCACTGTTCTGGTGGAAAGAGATGACAGCAACATGTGCAAGACAGCCTGGCTGAACTGTAGCTTTAATGTGAGATGTTCACATCTCAGTAGATTTCAAGATAAATGGCCTTTATCTTGTCTTCCATATGGTTTTGCTTTTCATGTAAGTAAGTGAATCATAACAGTGGCTGAAAGAGAGCAGCTATCCAACCGTGCCAAGCTGGGAAAGGAGGGAAGAGGAGAGAAAAATTTGGAGGGCAGAGAGAAACCCTCCATGGAGGATCCTCATGGAGTATGACAAGTGCAGAAGTAATGAGCAGCTCAGGAGGCTGAAGAGAGCCTGCCCAGCAGGTGGGGTGAAAGACAGCTAATCTGGACGAGAAGGGATCATCTCCCTGGCGTTGTTCACTCTCCCAACTGGGTGTGCACCAAACCACTCACTGGTCAGTTTGCTTCAGGCCAAGAACATATTTAAACCCGTAGGTGGTTCAGAGTCTTGGAGCAATGGTTCAAGGGAAGGTTACCTGTCACCACTGAGATCAGTGGGAGTTTTGCTGAGGATGTCACTGGGACCATGCACTCTGTGATGCTCTAGAGAAGAGGCAGGAGCAACATGGGAACGGCTGTACTTCACCATTATGCCCACATTACTAACACTGCACTCACAGAGTAACTTAGGAGCTGCAAACAGAGCCCTTCATCCTAGCAATATTTTATACCTTAACATATTAGTTGTCAAGGTGAAAGAGATATGAAATACATATTAAAAGCCAAAGCAAATATACTCTATGAGAGGGTAGACCCATGCTTCAAGAAGTCTTTAGTTTTATAAGCCAATTCAGCCAAGGTCTATTAAGAGCTCTTCCTGGTGAAAGAGTATTTTCTCTGCTACAATCATATCAGCCTGTACTCTGGGTTAATGGAGATAAATACTACTGCCAGATTTTGTTCTTTCCCTGCATGTAATCTAATGCCAGATGGTTCTGAATGGGTATTAAATTCCCCGTGTGCATGACCTCCCCAAGGTTTTTATCATTAGAACCTTAAAATAATTCAAGGAAAGCTTTCCCTAAGCCAAATCATAAACCTCCTAATGAGGAGCTGAAGTCACAAAGAAAATCCTTTTTTTAATTCCCATTTGGTGTTTTTTTTCCTCCTTTATGACAACAAGCAAGAATTCAGAGATGCTTTAAAACTGTTTTAGTAGAAAACACATAAAAAATGAGCGTTCAGGTTAACAGTTCAGGTTCCCAGCATGGTTCAGAGCTGTAGAAACTGAAAACCCATCTTCAGCCTCTAATGCACAGGCCACTAACATCACCATCCCTCGAGGCACATCGAAGTTACTCTGTCAGTAACCGACTGTTTTATTCACAGTGCAACGTAACACCTTGTGTCAGAATAAATACGGTCCGATGTCAAACAAGAGGTTCAAATGGGACCTTACCTACACAAAAGTACAAGGACTTACATGAACACCATCTTCACACTCACTGGAGTTAAGCAAGAGCAGCTAAATTCCCAGAAATTTTCCTAGGAATTTTCTGTCCCTCATTTGCACAGAGTGGAGAATACATTTTAATTATTTTACATTTGGTTTTCTACTTGCTGTTTACTGCATTGCACCAAGCCTTACTTGCTGCCTGTTGCTTGAGCACATAAGAGAAAATTGTTCATATCCTCATGGGTTTTCTGTACTTCTCATTAGTGGATCATCCAAAACCAACATAAGTATTCCTGCAGCTAAATCACATGTTGTGAGAATAGGGAGGGCTGAGAAATAATAAAAAGAAAACAAAAATGTTTCAGAAATTTTGGGGTGTCCAACCTGTCCAGAAAACTTCACGAGGGCCTTTACACTGTGCATATAAGGCTCAACTCTCATTAATATCTGTTTCAACTGGGAATATGCAACATCTGCAAAAAAAAAACCCCAATCCTCGGCCAAAACCACAGAAGCAATCATCCTGAGAGAGTTTAGTACGGGTAACTGAGGAAACTGAACCCAGTTCATCAGGAGGGCATTCAAATACATGTGACCTTAATCATGGGAACATCTTGCCTTGCCGTGAAGTCCCACACTCACCTCCCATCACCTAGGAAGAGGAAAGATAACATGCTACTTCCAAGATCTGGCACTAGAACAGAGCTACCCAGCATGGCAGGAGACTGTTTGTTTAGAAATAAATAAACAAAATATAAATAAAAATAGAAAACCTGCCTCAACACCCAGAAGTATCCTGTCATGTCACCAAGGATGACATCACTGTGCAGCACATGATTTCCCCAAACCAGAGTCACTCTCACCCACTTCTCATGCAGCCACACAGTGTGTGTACAGGCACCTGCTCTATATTCTGACAGAGATGCAGGTGGCCTCTGGAATGGGAGAGGCAGGGATCCATTTTCAGAGCTCAGAGCTGAACCAGGAGCACTGAGGTCCAGACAGACACTGAAGAAAACAACATCCTGATAGGCAACATCAGTTCATTAAACATTTGAATGTAAATCTGCCCCTTCTTACCTGCAGCCCCAGATATCCTGCCCTCACTGCAACCTCACCTCTTACGCAACTTTGTCCCCTTCACCCTAATTCCATTCCTGTTTCACTGCTTATGTCCTTGTGGATCCCCACACACAGTCTCCAACCATCTCTGCTGCTTAATCCTCATTGCATTTAACTCCACACTTTCCTTACCAGCCTTGTTAGCAGGTCATTAGCTCCCAACATGTCCCTGACTCCCGTATTCTAACCAAAGCCCCTTTTACCTGGTTCTGGTNTGTCTGGACAAGGAAATAGTTCATGTGGTGAAATACTGCTGAAGTCTTAGGGCCAAAGCCCTGTCTGAAATCAGAAGGCATCAGAACTGGGAATGAAGCACAACCAAACTCAGCAACAGGTAGTTGCCCCCATCACCACTTGGTGTAGTTTTCCTCCCTGGCACCCTGGCCATGCCCCAGCAGCACCATCGTGGGCTGTGCAGGAGCAGCAGGGAAAAGGCAAAACCGGGTATGGAAGGAACTAATGAAGCTGTGCAGAGCCCTTCATCCTGCAGCCAGTGAAACCCTGCCCAAGTGCAAAGTTTTACAGCTGCACGCAAGCTATTTGTTATCCCAGGCCAAAAATAAAAAGAGTTGTTGGTTTCTGTCCATTCCTTAGATGCCACGATTTAAAACAACAAAGGAGCAATGCTGCCACCAGGCCTCGCCAGAAAGGGACCTGCTGGGGCTGGAGGACAGGCTGCTTGTCCTGGGGAAACCTAACACTGAACTGGGGTATGGGATACAGGCTGCAGGACCCCAGGATGTGCCATCTCTGGGGATGAGGAGTATTTCTGGCACATCATCCTGGCACCTCCGGCAGGCTGAGAGCAAGGAGGGAGGCATTCGGTGAGCAGGCTTTGCTCTGCAGCACTTTTGAGACAAAGCAATTTTACTAAAAAAGGAACTTGGAGCACTTCAGTCCGTCGAGCACCGAGGCCGTGCCAGCTCTGTCTGCATCCCGCTGCAGTCCCCGGTGACCAGGAGGAGGAGGAGGAGGAGGCAGTGGGAGGAAAATGGCAATGTACACCCTGCTCTGCACAGATGGCTCAGGGCCAGCCACAAGTGAGCCCGAGGGTCTCAGCCAGCCCACAGAAGGGTGGGGAGAAGCAAACGGGGGTTGGTGGCTGGTCTCACCAAGGAGCAGCAGGAGACTGGTGGGGAATCTCTCCCTCTGTTTTCCCCTTCCTGCTCCTGCTGCCCAGTGACTTTTGCACGTTCTTCAGGGCATGAACCCACTCCTGCTGTGTGTCTGTGTCTCACCCATGCTCTGGGACACCACTCTTGACAGGGACCCCCTGCCCTGGGGTACTGCCAAAACCACAGTTCTGGCTACACAGATAAATATCAACTTATTACAGCATTTCCCTTTATAGCTGTGCTGCAGACGGCACTTCCAGATCTCTGTAAAGCATTCTTGCTTTTTCTTTCCATCCCTCAGTGCAACTTGACAAGTTTTGTGGTTCTTTTCTTAATACGTGGGCTTATTTTATGTCACCGAGCACTGGCAAGGACAGAGAGGCTTTTAAGTCACAGTAATCTGAATTTTAGAAATAACAAGCTACAAAGATCCGTGATTAAATGTGGAGCATGCGAGAGCAGCAAAAACAAGTACTCTGTGTTCTGTAAAAGATCATTTGGTTAACAGTGACATAACCTAAGTACCCAGCTGCAGTCCAATTTAATCAGCAAATATGCCTCTGGAGCAGAACCATCTAACTTAGGAAAAGAAACAGAAGTACAGTCACCACCAGTAGGAGAATTAATGCATTCCACTTAGACAAAGATTAATTATTATGAATCACTCCAAAAAGACATTTGCCCCAAGTGGGAGTACACGGTCTTCTATTCATCAAGTTGCTTTCAAATAATCATTAAACATCTTAAGACAGAAGACAATTTTGTTCACCCAAAACAAGCACTACAAAATGAGGACCACCTTTTTTAGTTTGGAGCATTTTGATCAAAAGTAGCTGCCCAAAAGTAGGACAGGCAGAACATCTGCTAGAAGAAATGTGTATAGGTGCAGAGGACTCTGCTAATTCCAGTATAATTTTTCATGTAAGAGTTTTCCTGTCAGTGCTGGTTTTTCCATATAATTTTTATCATAAGTTCACCAAATTAAATTTATATTTCCTACTATTTTTGTCCAGTTTAAGGGCCTCAACTATAACCTCAATGGCATCTCAAAGGGTCATAAATCAGATTTAAAGCCAAAAGTCATCTCAGTTGAATGTTTTGAAGAAAAATGAACATGGTGGTTTCAGGAAGGGCAGGAGTAGGCGTCTTAGTAAGGTCTCCCTTTGCACAGGGGTTCTATTGATGCCTTAGGTTTTAACTTCTATATTTTTCAAATCCTGTATTCCCAGTGTGTAACTCTGCAGTGTCCGGCAGCCTGGGAGCTGCTGCGCTCTCATGCTGAGACAGACAGAACAAAGCCTCTCCAGGCTGCTCTCCAAGGACGCGCAGCCCGGCCTAGGCCCAAAATGTGTAACCCAGCATCTTGAGAAGGGGGGCAAGCTGAGGGGAAATTCCATCATTAGCTAAAGTTTAATTGGTGAATCTATGCTGATATGCAAATGGACCAAGCCTATAAAAGTGTGAAGAACTCGGCGTCCACCTTGGGATCGTTTTTGGATGTAGCCTTTGGCCTGCCCAGGGTGTACCTCTGAAGGTCTTTCTAATAAATAATCACCTTTATTCCCTTACTCCTGTCTAGTGTCTGTTTTTAGGTGGCCTCTCAAGGCATCAGTATTAAAAATTCTTCAGAAGGATGATGGTGGGACAAGTATGTCTGAAACAGACTCGGTCATTAACAGCAGGCTTGGCTCCCCTTCATCAATTACATTTCATTTTCCATTTCTCTGGGCAGTCCCTAGTAGACATGTCCTTGTGACTGTGCTCCAACAGAGCATTGCTCTGGATAAGACAATGTTCAAGAGCAAGAACACAGTTCAAAATAAAATTACTTTGTCTTTTACAAGAGAAAAAAAAAAGTGCAAAACTAAAGGACAGCAGGAAGCAACTATGTTACCAACTGGATAATATTATTGTTTTATTAAATTTATGCATATGGAAAGCTTCTTCTGTGAAACATTCCTCAAAGGATCACTCCGTTAGCATTTCTTAGCATTTCTGGTGCGATGGGAATGAGAAACTTGTTTCCTTTTACTTTGCAGGGCAAAGGGAGAGGCACAAAGCAGGCAAATATCAGATGATCCTGATGGCTCCCTTCCAACTCAGTATATTCCATGATTTTACGATAATTTAATCACCAGAACCCCAGAAGCTGAGGTTGACTTCATAGCCAGCTTTATCTGGGAGACTAAGAGATGGCCTTCTAAGTAAAGCCTTCTTCCTTTTTTTAATAGTATTTTTCTCCAGAGACACAGTTTAAGGCTCAGACCTCACCCAGCCCAAGCAATGCTGATAGGCAGTGCTTTCACTGACACTTTTTCCATTACAAAGTAATGTTCTACCCAAACATACTTTGTTTGACACCAATAAATCAGGGCAGCTCTTTTAATCATACCCGAGACTGAACTAGGCCAATTTTTTAAAGGGCATAAAATTTGGTGACTTCTCAAAGAAAACATTTTTTTTTCTTTTTTAGTGGCACAGTCCAGCACTCCCTGTTCCTGGCAGTAGCTCAGAAGTGCTCTGAGACATGCATCTTTTTGTGTTCCGACCCAAATGAAATCAAGAAACCTTGGAAATCTCACAGGAGATGGATTTTTGTGAGTTTTCCAATTTAAAGAAGTGGAGATAAACCAAGATAAGTGTCTGAGAAAAGATCTGCAGCATGTGGAAGGTTCATCTATAACTAGATATGTCTGCCTTTACTTTTATGGCCTTACACTTTTCTAGAGATATGCCTACAGGCACTTGATTAACGCTGGAGTAGTTATGTAGATGAATGAATGGGACAATAGACGCAGTAGAAGAAAGCCTTCATTCTTAACTCTGACAAATGCTTCCTTTCCAAAGGAGAGATTGTTTTAATTGGCCAGCTAGTTCCTCAGAACTGATTAGAAAGGACAGGGAGAGGACCTTCAAAAGCCGAGCAATTCTGAGGCTTTTCCCAAGCAGCAGCAATGATAAAAAGAAAAAAGAAAAATGTTGTGCTTGTTTCTGTTACTTAGATATTTCAAATACATTGCTTCAAATCAGCTTTTAAGTTTTTCTACCATACCCACACGGCAAAAAGAGAAAGAGACAACACCTTTATCTTCAGAACAGCTTGCTCACATCACACCACAGGTTATTTTGTGACTCCAATATACTCTGTGTTTCTTTTTCTCCATTCCTTCATTACCACCTCACCATTAGCAAGTGTTGCTAAGTAACATTCTAGAGGCCCCTATAGTTTTGCTACTGCACTACAACCACACGTTAATGCTTCACAAGGGCAGTAACTGTCAGCAATAACTGGTATATTACTTTTAGGGAAACCATGGTACTTTCTCATCACAACTGTGTATGCTTCCAAGTTGCACCAGGGTAATTCACCATTGCTGGAGGCTGGGATGAGTAAATTCCCATGCTGGATTTACAGAAATCCTGGTGGTTCTCCCACTCAATGGACATGTGCAATGAGTTGAGCTGCGACTCATTTCCCTGGCATATTGAACCCACTGAATACTCGCTGTGGGCTTTACATGTTCGCCAGTTGCTATATGGGCAGTACTGGGAGGGCAGCCCTGGAACCAGCTGCGTGGCACCACGCCAGTCCTCTGGGTCACTGGGATGTGGTGAGCTCAGGTCTGTCACAGGGCTCCTGGAAGCTGCACCTTGATATCAAGCTGTCACCACACAGTGGCTACGAAGAGGATGATCTTGGGAGGCTTGGCTCCTTGGTGCCTCAGCTATGGGTCAGACTCCTGGGTGTAGGTGAAAAGAGGCAGGTAAGGGCAAGAAATCCTGAAGAAGGTCACTTTCAGAAATTAGGTATCCTAAAAGGTTCATCAATAGGAACACAAAAAGATACACCAAGAAATACTTTAGCTTAACTTCTACCTGAAATGATTCACTGGTCCTACCCAGCCAGGACAGAATTAAAATCCACATCTCAAACAAGAGGTGATGCCAATGAAGTGGGATAAAGCAAAATTCCTATAAGCTGGGTCCCAACACACACAGAGTTCAGAGGAAGTTTTCTGCCTGCATAAAATTTGAGGAGTCAGACATATAATTACCGTGAAAAAAGAATAATTTTTCATCCTTTTCCTTGTGTGGTAAAAGAAATTAAAGGAAAATCAAATACCTCTAGTAATTTCAAAATGCTGCACTTTGTCATCAATCTCAATTTGTCATATTAAGCCTTGCAGGAAGTTCAAAAGTTTCAGTGGGACAAAAATGGGCTTAAGGGATGTTGGACAATTCAGAAACATGATTCCAATAGCACCAGATAATGTCTGTGTTACCCTAAATAATATTTTACTACTATGCCTGTTCTAAAGTGGAGGCTGTATGCATGTATAAGCACATACATATTTACAGATACACATTAATATAGAGAGTCCATGTGTCTACATGAATGTTCATATTAACAAATGTCAAGGGGAAGACTCCTTCAATAGCTATAAAGGTTTAATTTCTTATCTGGTGTGTTCACTGTTTTACTTGGTTGAAGGCCTAGTATTTACATGTTTAATTATCTAAGATTTCCCCTCTCCCAAGGAACACACTGGTTTGCCATGTTCAATAAAGTAATGAAACGTAGAATAAATCTTTCTAGTGGAATAACTACATGATACTAAACCCATGTTTTATCTTATCCCCACCATGTACTTCAGTTTCTTTAAGTGTATCTTTGTAGCAACCAAACTTGCCATAAATTAGTCATGATGAGATTACAGCTGAATGTAATTTCAAAGTCTCTCAGCAAATTGTTAAGCATTTGTTGCCTAGGTCACTGCTGAGGAAATTTGAGCACTCTGATATGATTTATGAATATTACTATATTAGTATTGTATAAAAGGCTATGGGGAATACAAGCACATAAACCTTTGTTTAATTTCATTCCAATAAAAAATTCATTTCTTATAGCAATATAAGCAAGTAAATCAATGTTGAATGATTCTGTTGTTTTATTATGTAACTTGTAATTTGGTGTTAGACATCCAAGCCAAGAAAAATCTGAGACCCTGGTCATTTTTGTTGAAACATAATTAGTTAACACTTAGAATTGTTCTGCAGAGGTTGCTTCCTTCAATGGCATCCATAATGTGATGTAAGAGAAGAAAGTCCAGGAACAAAAGGCTTGGCTTTTTTCTCCCTCTGTACAATTACATTATCCCTATTATTAGCCAATTTCTAAATGTAAACCTTTTTCTTCTGAAGTTTACTCAACTGTTTACAGGATAATTAGTTTCCTAAAATTCCTACAACATCAGTGTTCAATTTAAGAGATGCAGTTACCTTGAGACTTGATATTGTACGAGTTGCATGGACATACAACTTCTGTTCCTCATCATGTAGCCCATCCCCATAACTGGGAAACAGTCCCATCTGTATGAGTCCCTCTCAGCTCATGGAATGGGAAATGCTCAATAATGAGAAGACAAGGCTAAAAGAGACAAAACTTTGGCCATTTTTACCAAATCACAAGCTAATCACAGCTTATATTAATCACCTGCTGAAGATTCAGCTCTCCTTTAAGAAACTGAAGTCTGTGGGACTTGCACATGTAGGAACATGGTGACATTTTGGAGGATCTGGCTGTTGCTGTCTAAAGCACTAAGTCTGTTGGCTTTTGCAACACCATGCAATGAAAATGTCCCTCACACTAGTGAATGACTAACCTAAGCCAGCATAATTTATAATTTATTGTAGGTGTATATACATTAGTTTCTCAGAAATATTGCAGACATTTCTCGATCACTGGGAGGCAGTAATCCCCAAATTTAACTAGGTTTTCTCTTGGACATACTGCTTGACCTTAGGTGAGGCACTTAATCTTTCTTTCTCTCTATTTTGCTGTCTATAAAAGTATGATAATATTGGCCCACACCAACTGCTGAATAAGCCAATATTCAACACAAATAGCTGATGTGAGATTAATATTTCTAAAGTACTCTGTTGCTGAGAAATGCTGTCAGTCCAAAGTGCATGCTACTATAATTATGGTATACAATAGAAATCAGGAAGCTTGTGGGTATTCTTGAGCCAGCCTCTATATCTGATACCTGTCTTCACATGTATACATGCAATGGAAAAGAGATTTAAAAATAAAAGTGTCCTTGAAACTAGATAAGAAACTTTCATCCAATGGAGAATGTCCATCAACACCTATCTGGGGCTACAGGTTTTTTTGCAGCCAGTTCCGTCTGATTTTGTTTCTTCACGTACTCAGATCCACCATTCTGTCTGGTAAAGGAGGAAGGGACAGCTCTGAGAGAAGGATTGTGGTAGGTCAGGGTACAGAAGGGTTTGAAAAGACCCCTCAGGGTTTTGATTTGTGATGTCTGTGGAAGCCACACTCCTGATGAGGGCAGAGCACGAGGTGACAGCAGTCCTGCCATCTCCACATGTCTCTCGCTCCATGCCCAACAAGAGGATCCAAAAATCCACATTGCTGCCCACTTACCAATGAATAGAAGTACATAACTGCTCCTTTTGGCTGAAAATACCCCGAGAAAGGGTGACTGGCCCATCTTTTTTCCACCCTCAGAGAAAATATTAGCTTGATTTTCAGAGGTGAGCAGTACATACCTCATGTCAAAGCCTTGTACAAATCCTAATGCATCATCTTCTGCCACAGAGCAGGAGGAACAAGGAGCTTTTCAGCATGCCTAAGAGAGCACAAAAATATTTTTTCTTTAAAACTGTGAAGACATCAGAAAGGGCTGAAATTTTAGAATGAATATGATTCCACTTATACTAAACAACTGCTGAATTGAAACTTCTACCTCTTTCTTCCATGTCTCTTTAGCTCTAACTTTCTTCCACCTGGAAAATGCCCTGAACATCTTGGGCACTATCAGGAATAAGAAACAACTGTTCAGTCACAGCTGGCCCGGGGCATTTCTGAAGAATAAGTCACTCTATTCTTGCTGTTGGGCACAAAGTGGAACAGTGGGTGAAGCAGGCTTTTTACCCCCCCAACTCCACATTTCCCCAGGGAATTCCAATAGATTTCTCAGCATCCACCCAAGCAATGTCATGGTGCAGCTGTACTGTGTTATACTAGCCAAACATGTGTCCCCACTGCCCTGCAGATTTGTACACCTTTGAGGGAAGGACAGCATTACACAGCTGCTTTGGCCAAAGCGTGGGTTGGTTTGTTTGCATACTGTTTCACTATGAAAAAACATGGGCTTCTAGCTTCCTATAAAATGAAGAAAAAACCCCAAAGAAAACAACAGCCTGGAGATAAAAAGTCCCAAAGTTCTAGAAAATGTCAACTCCAAGAAATGCGGTGGGTGTAAAAACCACAAATTAAGCTTTACATCCATGTACAGCATCTACGTTTGTTCTGAACAATGCTCAGTGGTGAGAGTGGGGAACCCCGTGAGTGCTGCCTCCCACTGCGGACATGCCTCCCATTCCTGGGGCCAGCAAATGCCCCTTCCCACGGACACCCCCACAATGCCTCTGTCTGTTCTTCACAGCACTGGGCAGGAGTTTTGCTTCCTCTTTGCAAAGCCCTTTCCAGCAGGATGGAAATGGGCTTTGCTCCAGAAGCTAGGCGTACGTCCCCAGCAGTGTGTGAGCAGGTACCAGGGCAGGTCACTGGATACAGCACTGCTCTAATGGGTGAGGAGCTTAGAAGCCACTGCCTCACTCCAGGTCCGGCTGAGGACTGGGCGTGGCTCATTAGTCTTAGGCCAGATCACACACTATTCACCTAGCACAAGGGGTGAGACAATAATTCATCCATGTTAATCTACAACAAGTCAGGAGAGAACAGAAAATGTTAGCTATGTGGCTAATATTTGCATACTGCCATTCATTAAAAACCCACTGAATTGTGACTCAAAAGGAACTAAATTAGAGATCTTTCAACCAACCCTTCTCCCAAAATTTGAATTACATAAGTTTTGGGGTTGTGTTGGGGTTTTTTTGTTTGTTTGGTGGTTTTTTTGGGGTTTGTTTTTGTTTTTGTTTTTTTTAACAAAAAGCTTTTGGCAAATGTACAAAATGAAATGAACATGAACAAAATACCAAATCTATTTATCATGAACATCCTCACCTCTGTGAGATCTCTGTAGCAGCTGAAGGTATTACAGAGACTATAATCCACAGAGTACTTTAGGGTGAGAAAGTGCTTTTGAATAGGTTATAATTCATTTAAAACACACAGAATGAGTTTTAATGCATGCAGTCAAAGCATTAGAAAGTCTTTTAAAAGAAAGACTTTATAAATATTGGGTTATTCAACAGATGTAAGACCTCACTGATTCAGAGAGTGGAAATGAAAATTACTGTATAAAACTACTTTTACCATGTCCTTTGCTGCTTTGGAAGTTAATCTAGATGCTATTATATCTTGCAGAGATGACAACTACGTATTAGGGCTTAAAATCTTCAGTCCTTACAGAAGACATTACACAACTCACTTGCACCATGATATTTGGGAAAACTCTAAATGCTTGACCACCTTCATGGCTTTCTCAGAGAGGCTGCATGGCAAGTGCACATAAATTTTTCAAATGAGATTCAAGCACTGAGTGGGAGCTACTGAACTGCTGGCAACGTGAGCTAATATTGAACTAATATGAACTTCATGCAAAATTTTGCTTTGGCCAGAATTGCCGGTTGGAGTGAACTTGTAGTAACAGGCTCGTCAGGGGAGTCTCTCAGGCAGGCTGTGAGCTGCAGTTGGAGCTGCCATTCCCTCAGTTTACTCTGAATTTAGAACATGCTTGTGCAGCTCTGCTGTAAAATTTCAGCTGGAGAGGAGACAGAGAGGAACCCAACAGACCTGACGCAGAGTAATCTCAGGATAATCCCAGTGCAAAGTCAAGCCTTGGGTGAAACTGCAAAAGTTAAAAGTTTATTGAGGCTCAGACTGGGTCTAAGGCCATCTCGTCTGGGCTGAGGAAGCTGTGGACTCAGGAGAGATGAAAGCATGCGGTCTGCTTGTTTTAATGACTGGGCTGCCTGTAGCCAGAAAGGCATCCCCACCCCTAGATAAGAAGATCCACCACCCCCATGGAGCCACACACAGGGAGCTCAGTTCCCACCAGACAGAAGTTCAGTCCATCCCTCCATCACTGCCTACTTGACCACTGGCATAGCAGTGAGGCAAGTTTCACAGGGAGAAATCACACCTTAAACCTTTCAAAAAACCAAAGAAAATCCCAACAGGACAAGCTTCATCAGCTGCACCACTGAGTCCAACAAAGCACATTACTGTCCTCATGAACTTTGTCTCAGCAAAGACAATATTTGGGCTTGACTTGTTTTCTGCTCTCCCAAGTAAAGAAATGGTTGTTGTTCCCTTAAGAAAGCTCTTCCCAGCTCACAGGAAGATTTCCCTGATATTTTGCGAAGAGTTGTATAACAAATGGCTGATGAAACAAATAACAAGAACAGGTCATAGAGAAGAGAGGAAATATCTAAAAGGAGGAGAAGGACAAATGAGTCTTCAGAGAATATGAGCTACAGAGAATGTGCTGAGTTTATGTCTGGTATATTTTGCTTCATTTCCAGTAATTCATGCCCTGTATGTTTCTAGAAACAGATAGATGAAATATTTACAAAACCCACACCAATGGACCCAAGACAAGTTGTGAGAAAAAGAAAAGTTTTCAAAGTTTTGACAGTCAAAATAGATTTGTCACTAAGCCAACGCACAGAATTTTTCCCTTCTAACTTTGGCTGAAAAAAGCAAATAGGATCATTTCTTCTGTGCCTGATTTCTCTGTACAGTGGATTTGCTCTGTCACTGCTACCCCTGCACTGGATGGTCCATGGACCTTAGCCAGCACCTTTCTGTCACAGTCCTTATTTTCTTTCAGGAGTTGAATAGTGGTTAGTGCATGGACAGGAGTATCCAAACCTCCAAAGACAAAGGCACCCAGCAGAAACTCTGAAGGCATTTTGGTCAGGGGTCTCCCAACAAGGTGCCATCATTGCTGTCAGGCACTGGGAGAGGGACAGCGAGTGTACTGCTGACACACACCACACAGCCCAGCCTTAACACTGGGGAGAACTTCGGAGGAGTTCAGAAGCAGAAAATCTAGGAGGAGTAAGGGGAAAAAAACACAAATAGGAGACAAAAAGAAAATGAGAGAATGAAAAAACCCTATGCTGTGTAAAATTTGCATAAAAATAGTATTAAAATAATGCTCATTTATAGGAACATCATGAACAAGCAGTGCTTGCTATTAACAGCATCTTCCTATGACCACTTTGCACATCTGTGTTTTCCATTAACACCAAATAGCAACCTTCGGAGCACACGTTGTTCTGTGTGCATCTACCCTCTGCCTGTGAACACCAAAACTGTTACACAGATATCAGGGAACACTTCCCTGGATAAGCTGTGCATGTATTCACAAGTAAAATATGCAGCCATACCAGTCTGCACACAGAAAACACTCAATTTGTATGAGTAATACAGGAGCTCAAGGCAGGTCTGTACTACAGAGACCAAGCTCTGAACTGGCAACACCAACCCTTGAGGACCTGTCACTGCCAAAAGACAGTGTAACAACCTTTCAGCGTGAGCCACATCTTAATTTTTGTTTGGGCTGGTTTCTCCAGCCTTCCTCAAGACCCTCTTCTATGAATCCAGAATATAACTCGGACAAGAACATGCTTATTCTGACCATCTAATGCATCATTTAGGGAAATTCAGGTGTAACTAAGCCCCATAAACTATCACTACTTCCTTCTGAAGAGTGTCCCTAGAAAGCTAAAAATTGTATGAGTAGCAGAGTTATTTTCCTAATAAAGCTTTCATGTGTTTCATTTCTGCAACATTGGTACAAAGGAAAGTCTCACAGATACAAATGGAAATTTCAGGTGACAAATGCCAGCTGATTACCAGCAGTCAGCTTCTAAAGCACAGCCTGATTGCAAAAACTAGAAATTTTTCCATTCTTTATTAGAAGACATTAAAGCTTATTAAACCAATTCACCATTGTCTCAGCAATTCTTTGTTTCTGTACAGTGATCTTTTTTCCTGGGTAACAATATCCATAGCAATTTTATGGGTGTGGTTCACATCAAGGACATGTGCTGCTAGCTGGAAAATTGCATTTGACCTCTGCTTTTCCTTATCTCTTTTCAGGTTTTATTTTCTCTTAAATTTAAAGACATTTTCATTAAAGAAATTATTTCCTTTCTTTGGGAGGCTGAATCAGAAGCCACTAAAATCAGTGAGAGCCTTTCTGTTAATTTAGGGGAGCCTTACATTAGACTTTCAATTAGAGACAGTAAGTGTAGAAGTATAAAGAAACCAAAGATAAAGGAGAGGGGAGACGGAGGTGGAAATGTTTCATGAACATTTACAGACCTCTAAGGTTTCATTTGGCTTTATGTTAAATTTAGGTCAAAGGTTTGGGTCAACTTTTGTTCTTCTCAGCCCCCGTTTGATCTTCTGTTCCAGAGCGGGATCTTGACAGATGCACTGTGAAAAGGGAAAAATCGGTTTTAAAAGCTGGACTCAAGACCTGCTAGAGGCAGAATGATGAAGCGACTGCTTTGCAGTTTGTTTCATGTCAGAGGGAACACAATTGCCTCAGATAAAGTAGCAGAGCGTTGGACTGAACACTGCAGATATTTTAAGGAAACGTAATGAGAGGGACGCATTAGAATTAATGCTCCTGCTTGGCATCTCCTGCAACCACCTCAGTGGTGACAAACCCTTGAGTTTGGGGGCTGTGCCAGGCCCTGAGGCAGCAGCATTGACTGGGTTTGCCACTTGTAAAACTATTCACTTGAGGAGATCATTTTGTTGACCAGGGGCAAAACACCAAATCTCCCACAGGGAGATGGACCACTTGTCCTCCAAAGGTCATGGGACTCCAGGGTGGCAAAACCACTGTCCCCAGCAGCCTTTGCCTGGCATTGACAAGAGAGGAGTGAGGAACAAGAAGAGGATTTTGGCTCTTATGACAAATAAGGCAACTCCATAAGGAGAGATAGTATCCTCAGGTTAATTTATGGTAGTTTTTATAATTTCTAGATGATATTGTGGGAGAATCAGAGCAGCTTCCTGACACGTCTTCTAGCTAACTTCAAAGGGAAGTAAAAGTTGAAAACAATTACTAAATTTAACTGAATTAGGTTAATCAACTGGACAAATTTAGAGGAGGGGGGAGGGGGGCAAAGGGCCGCTGATATATGGAAAGTAAAGAAGGATGTTAGGAGCAGAAGTGATAAAATCACTAGCCCTGGGGGACAAGAGGAGAAGCAGGCAGCTTTTAGCCCCAGAGCACCAAATGTTCCATCACAACATGATTCCTTCTGCTTCATGCCCAGCTTGCTGTTTCTGCCTGAGTCCCCTCCATCCCCACCAGCACGAGGGTTTGCAAGGCCCCTCTAACCCAGACCACTAAGATCTGAGTTAACACAAAAACCTCCCGCACTGCTTGGGTGCAGCATCACTGGATGGGGCTGGTACTTTACATGTGCTTTGGCTCAGATTCATCCTGTTTAGTTTAGGCATTTAACCACAGACTAAGTCTCTAATTCCCTTAAAATCCTTCACCAGCAAGCAGAGAGATGTGGGCACCCCCAGGGGCAATCCCTGCTGTTGGAGGGATCATTATTCTCCCTTGTCAGGGAGTACAGAGGGAGCTGGGGCCCAGGCACCCTGCTCAGCCCAGCACAGGACAGACCCACGGCCGCCAGTCACACCTTCCCTTCTCTCACTGGTGCAGGGACCACAACGTGGCCACAGAAGAATAGAGACAAAAATAGGTTTCTGACCTACTTCTTGGCAGCAGGCATCATTGAGAGAGGCTGCTGGAGCCAAGGGGGAATAGATCATAACCACACAAACCGCACGGATGTGTTGGTGAGCTGGGAATGACATTGCCTCTCCACACTGGCTTTTCCAGCTTTCCTGTTGAAGCCTTTTCTCTCTCTTTTTCACCATCCTTGACACACAGACCTGGACAATTTTTTCCCCTTTAATTTCTGTTGATATCACATTTTCTTCTGTGTTTATGTGAAACAACATTATTTTCCATGGTTTTGAAATCAGCTCAGGACACAGTTGTTTTCTTCCAACATTTTGGAAACAGCATTTAGGAAACATTTTCAGCCATGAATATCTGAAGATTTTTATATTTAAATCACTTCCAAGTATGAGATTCTTTTCCTTCTTGAGGGAATTGTGCTGTAATACTTAAATCTTTTATATTAATTTTTTCCCTTTCTGATTTAAATTCAGACATACTGTGGATTTATATTACTACTTTTCATCAATAGCAAGTACTTTCCATGTTAGCAGGCTCTCAGTGGTGTCTGCACTGAATAAAAGAAAATATCTATTCCTTGGAGGAGTTTTCTCTAGCGAATTTTTTATTTCTAGTCTATGTTTTTAATTATCAATATTCTCTAGTGTTTAATCTTCCACAGAAACTTTCAATATTTTTAGGACATCTTTTCAGACACCCTAATTGTTTCCTTGTGGAGACTGAACTGGATCCATGGGATGGTCAGCCTTAAACACCTGACATCTTTCACTCTTGTTTTCTCCCATAGGATGGTTTATATCATGTTGGCTGAAGACCTGCTCTGACAGAGGGACTGGATGCTGTACTCTGCACACATCCAAGCAGTCCCATTGTAATCAATTAGTAAGATGAGATAATTTCAAAGAAAACACTTCCTTTGTCCCATGCAAATAACATTTTCATTACTCATTTCAACTGGCTAAACAGCAAAACCAAAGTTTTTCTTAATAAAAAGTGAATGGTCTTAAAGCAAACACCACAAGAAGTAAAGCTGCTGGAAATTTCCTTTCTGGGAAGGGATGCAACAGAGGTGGAGTTTTATCCTTGGGTCACCAATACTTAGGGTCAACCAGGGGACTATCTTTGAAAAAACTAAAACTCTCCTAAGTAAAAATAGCACATTATTCCTGCTGAATGACTCCAAAGAAGGAAAAACTGCAGTTTTACCCAACACATCCCATCTGGTCCCTGTTCATGCCTGGGAAGGTGTATTTCTTTCAGAGTGAGCCTGTTGCTGTCACATCCTCCCATCAGCTGAACCCTGGGAAGTTTCTCTCTGTTGTGCTGCCAGGATGCTCCTTATGCCCCTTCTGTAAACACACAGGACAGGTCTCAGCACACTCAGCAAGATACTTTCAGTTCCATTTGCACAGAGCTCTCCTTTTCCATTACAGGAAATCAGGGAAAGAGGACTCAGCCCTCCCTTTGGCTGAGAATCACAAGCCTTCGGCATGCTGTAGACACGGCTGTCAAGGTACACTCAGAAGACGCCAGTGCATCCTCAGAGCAGTTTCTGAGCTTGTTCAGCTTTAAAAAACCTGCGTGTTGTCACTGCTGTGGATGCCATTTGGGCTCAGATTTATTAAAAAAAATTATTTTTGATTAAATAAGCACACACCTGTACATATACTCACACTTCAGAGGTTTGGGAGAATTAGATGTAAATAGCTGTTGATGATACTCAAACACTGTGTGCTGGTGCTGGAACTCAGAGCCAGCTTTCCGGGATTAGGTGTCCCTAACTAACCTCAGCTGTTAGAAATTATTTTGGAGCTTGGCCCTGGCAGGTGAGGGGTCACTGTGAGGAGGAGAACAAAAGGTTTTCTTCTCTCTTCTGCCCCTGCCTCCCCCCTCTGCAGTATTGGGCAAATGTGGTTTTAATTCAGAAATACAAATGTAATCTTCAAAGTCACTCTGAGAAGGAAGGGCAGGGGAAAGGGAGAGCAAAAAAAGCCAAAACCAAAAACCAACAAAACAACTGGATTGCAATTTGTCAAGATTTTTTTAACTCTGAAATTGAACTGGAAAATCTTAACAGCCAAATGATGAGCCAGTGAGGGAGGAAGAGAGACTGCGAGTGCCGGAGCTAGCCTGCAGTGCATTTGAAATGCACTGAACTTTCTTGCTGTCCCAAACAGCATCTAATATTTTGCTTTCTTCAAGGCCAGCCCTTTTCTGATGTAAATAATCCTGTGATCCCATGTCACCAGGAGTCTAGGGAAAACAGCTCCACCTTACCTGCTGTTCTTGGAGCGCTTGGAGAAGGCAAAACTGTCACTGAAAGTTGTTTGGAAGCATTAAGAAGGAAGGAAACATTTTTTCCCCCACCTTGCGCTTTTGGAAGTCTCCAGGCTGGGAAGTATTTTTGTTTCCTCCAGGTTGTGACAGCAATGGCTGCATATGTGCTGCAGCTCTGACAGCAGATGTGAATAATGGAAAAGGGTTCCGAACACGAGAAGTCACTCTGAGCACTCACTGTACTTCCTTAATGTATGTGACACTGACATAATACGCCCCAGGGTATTCTGGATCAGACGGTGTTTGCCTGTTCCATGTGCTGGTTTTATGAACAGCAATCAAGTTGTAAACATGTAGGCAGTTGAAACACGTGTAGGCAGCGTGTGTGGTGAGTGGCTTCTCATGCTGTGCATGGGTGGGAAGCACAGAGCAGAGGTGAGGGCAGCAGAAACAATGTTTTACCATCGGAGGAGAGGACTCCTGCTCCCTGGCAGGGCTCATGGTGGGCGGTCTGGATGGTGGTGGTGCTACATCATCATGTTGTCTGATTGTATAATACACACAGCACCTGGAAACAGCTTTTGTGATGCACAGAAGCTCAACCAGATACATCTCACAGGATCTGACATGTGAGCTGGATATGCTCCTCACCAGTGTAAGAAATTAAAGCCTTCATTTCCCAAGCACAGTGGCTGGATAGCAGGGTCACAGCTCAGCAGATGATCAGTCCAAGCCCCTCTTCCTTAGTCTGTGAGGCAGTGGCCCATCGATCACATACACATTTTGCAGAGCTGTGTTAGTGAATCAGCAGCACTGAGAATCCTGTTTCCCCCTTCCACATCCCCATCCTTAGAAGAAAAGTCCATTTCTGCAGGGACTGAAAGCGGGATTAATCCCTCTCTGATTTCCTCCTCTGACTCCTTCTCCCTGACACCCCATTCCAGCTTTCATCCTATCTGGGCTATTTAGTCTAGAGCAGGGAAGACAGAGAGGAGACAGGATAACAGTCTTCAATTATATAAATGGCTTATGCAAAGAGGAAGGCAACAAATTGTTATCCACATCTACAGGTAAAGGACAAAAAAAGTAATGGGTTTAAAGGCAGCAAGGGAGACCTGAGTTCAGCACTAGAGTAACTTCCCTGCTGCAATGGTCATTGGGCACTGGAGGGGATTGCCTGGGGTGCTGGGGGATCGCCACAGCTGACAGGGTTAAAAAAATACTTCAGACAAACGGGTCAGGAGTTGTTTGTGTGGGGGCGGATGAGGTGACCTCCTCAGGTCCCTTCTAGCCCTGTTTTCTTCTATACCATGGTGGTAACTATTCCAGCCTCAATCCTTGGCAGATGACCATGATAAAATTCCGTTCCTCCTGTGTTTTTTTGGTACAAGTTGGCAATCTCGTGGCGGCAACACAATTGGGCCAAGGCACTGATGAAGCCAGAAGACAGGATGATCTCTCAGCACACAGCAGGCATAGCTGTCAAGTCCTGCAGCACTCAATTATTCTGCCCAATCCTAAATCATTTAATTTTCTCTTAAAGACTCAGCACAAGAAACTCAAGCTCCTAAGAGCTCATCAACTCTGCAGAGGACAAGGGTTCACACTCACAAGTGCACACTATGATTCCAAAGCAGTGGCACCTCAGCACTCTCCCCACAAGCAAGACAAAGAGAGTTACCTTGCCCTGTGCAAGATTACCAGATACCTTGGAGTATGCTCGTGTTTGCAACTGGTACCGCCTCGTCTTGCACAGCCCTTGCAAGAAGGAGCATCCCTGGAGATGCTCTGCTCTGAAATGCACTTCTCACCAAATTGCACTGAAAATGGGGCTGATCCTATGTTTACATAAGCATATCCTTAAGTGCATTGCTGGACTGGGGCCTTACCCAGCTATATTTCAGGCTTCTGGAGGTCAGTAGGGATTGATTAGCTTCACTGCATGACCTGGGCAGTGAAAGCCTACATGCGTCAGAATGAGGATGTTTTACAGCATATAATTTTTCTCACTGAGTTTTAGATATCCTAGGCAGAAAAGATGGCCAATAACAACAGAGTGAGAAGACAGTCTCTCCTTCTAAAAGAGAGGTATGAGTGAACCCTAACAGATGTAATTTGTATCATTACTGCTGATGAAGTTAGGAACCTTTAACAAGGAGACATGGATCAATAGCTACTTGAGAAGATACAGCTGCAGATATCCAAATAGACATGAACAAGGAAGAGAGGTGTAAAAGGCAATAGCTGAATATTTAAACCAGATGAAAGTTGTAAGGTAGGTTAGTGACCTTGAAAGAACCAGATAAGTATAAAAAATAGAGAAGGGCAACAATGATTTATATACCTACCTAGCACAAATATTAGAACGGCTTATTGAAGAGGGTAGTAAATTATGAACAAAGTAGAGCTTTATTAGATTAACGACAGAGAAGTTTATATAGAAAAGCTGGCATCTTTGGAAAGTGGGTAAGAGAAATTAATTTTATTTTAACTCTTGTTTCCAGGCTTGAACACTCCTTCTTCTGCCATGCAGTTATCTATCTTACACTTGGTAATTACACATCTGTTTCCAGATCCTTTGTGACAACAGTAGAACTCAATGTATGGAAAGCAACAGGACACCAGGAAGGGGCACCCATGGAGACAGAGATGATAAGTGCTAAAAGCTGGCAGTTCACCAAGGACCTGTTTCTAACACTGTGGAAAGAGGTGGGAGTTTTGGAATTGATCAAGAGGCTCTCAGACCTTTATCATGATTACTGTGGTGATGTCCGGAATCCTTCGTCTTGGATCATACATGCTGGTGTCCCTAAAAAAGACAAAAGACAACAACCACCTCCCACAGGCTTTAAATTGGCAAAGTAGGGTAACGTTTGGTAGGACAACAAGGGACCGCAGCATGAAGTGGTTCACATGTGGTTGCATAGAAGGTTGGCCCAGGACCTCCACATTCCATTTCCCATCCAAATGCCTATTCTAGACTAAAGGAAAGAACATTGCTGTCTGCAAGAACAAACTTTTTAAACTGGCTTAAAGGATTCTGTTTAGGAAGAAAAAAAACAATAAAAAGACCCTCAAAAAACCAAACCAAAACCAATACAAAACAATACCAAAAAAAAAAAAAAAAAAAAAAAAAAAAAAAAAAAAAAAAAAAAAAAAAAAAAAAAAAAAAAAAAAAAAAAAAAAAAAAAAAAAAAAAAAAAAAAAAAAAAAAAAAAAAAAAAAAAAAAAAAAAAAAAAAAAAAAAAAAAAAAAAAAAAAAAAAAAAAAAAAAAAAAAAAAAAAAAAAAAAAAAAAAAAAAAAAAAAAAAAAAAAAAAAAAAAAAAAAAAAAAAAAAAAAAAAAAAAAAAAAAAAAAAAAAAAAAAAAAAAAAAAAAAAAAAAAAAAAAAAAAAAAAAAAAAAAAAAAAAAAAAAAAAAAAAAAAAAAAAAAAAAAAAAAAAAAAAAAAAAAAAAAAAAAAAAAAAAAAAAAAAAAAAAAAAAAAAAAAAAAAAAAAAAAAAAAAAAAAAAAAAAAAAAAAAAAAAAAAAAAAAAAAAAAAAAAAAAAAAAAAAAAAAAAAAAAAAAAAAAAAAAAAAAAAAAAAAAAAAAAAAAAAAAAAAAAAAAAAAAAAAAAAAAAAAAAAAAAAAAAAAAAAAAAAAAAAAAAAAAAAAAAAAAAAGGAGAAGAAAAAAATCCACCCTACCCAGTTTTTAATCTATGCAGTTTGGTTTGCAAAATACGAATACGTGTATTAATCCTAACCTGTTTATACCAGTGGAAGGGACAAATCAGTCATCACAGTACTCATAACTGAACATGGAAATATATCTGTAATCATATCAAGTCCCAGCAGTGACACTAACAACTTCTTGGAGAATTGCCATCAACAAAAGAACTAATTCCACAGAGAAAACATTCGGGGGCACAGTTTGCACCAGTTAATCAAGGCATGGTCAACTGCATTACTGGGACACACCAGCCTGCTGATCATTAAGGTCTGTGACTACCTTTTGCTGCAGAAGGAGCGTGTGGCTGTGCTCTCCTCCAGCCCTGAGACTGCACTTGATGAGATCAGTGGCTGAATTCTTACCTCCATCCTCGGGGTCAGGCCTAAGGAGCTGGCGCTGTGCAGTGTGCTGCTCATTATTCACCACTTGCCATGTACAGCTGACCTGAAAACCTGACCCACAGCCCAGTGAGTCCCCTTTGGGTTTCTCTGTGCTCCAGATCAAGCCTCAAGAGAACAATAAGACTGAATTAGCTCAAATAAAAAAGAATTTTGGGGAGTGTATTTACGACCAGCTTTGCATGCTGCCCTTTGCTCCCTGCAAGATCCCTGGCTCAGGTGTAATGCAGCTGAAGAAAGTTCTAGCTAGGAGAGATTGCATGTTAATAGACATATACAAAAGACCTGCTTACAGGGGAAAAAACAAAGATGGCTGAGAATTAAAAACTATTTAACAGCATCACCACCCACAGAGAATAAATTTCACAGGTAGGATAGTGCAGATACAGCTATAATGGAAACATGAATCTTCAACTCCTTTACATTATTATGTTTTCCCTTCCTCGTAAGGTTTGTTGAAAAAGTAGGATATGCTAATAAACCTCTCTTATATGTCTCCCTTGAAGTTTTGTGTGAGCAAAGTAACACATTCTATTTGAACTTCATAATTCATATGTAATTATTTTTAGTTATGTTCTCTTCAACCCTCAATGGGCAGCTAATGAATTTAAGAAAATATAGAGTCTCCTTGAATTACCTACTGTAGGTTCTCATCAGCATTAGCTTGAGCTTAGCTAGCAGCTACACTCCAAAAAATCATCATTAAAACTTATCTCAATGCAGGTGCAATCTGGACAAAGAGTTTTCCCCCCATGATCTCCTGCCTCTGTGTTGCTCAGCATCTCATCCTGTGCCATTCAAGGCTGTAGTATCTGAAGGCTGGAGTATTTGAGTTCCTCCCCCTGCAAGAATCAAGGGATAAATATGTATTTATTGGTCCACAACAGCCGCCATCCTGTGGTGAGATAATTATGCATATGCAGGGAGGGTATTCCCACGGGACTTGGGGTGGGCAACTTGAATTAGGCTGGAAAGGCTAAGGCTGGGATGGGATCTGCTGCTTCCACACAGCAGTGGCACTGTGCACAAACTCTTTTGCCCCGAGAAAGTGCCAAAAGGAGGTGTGAGGAAAAGGAGGACAGCTCCCCTCACCCCATCCTGCCTCCACGGCACCTTCACAAGCAGTGGGCAGCAGTGGTTGCCCAGATTCCCCTCACCTGCAAACCCTTCCATGGCCTCATTTCCTCTCTCCTCCACATCCTCCCACAGAAATGAGTTTATTTGTTAAACAGAAAGACTGACTTTTTTTGGTGAAGTATTTTAAGATGATCTGTGTCTGTATATGAAAATGGGGGACTTATTTTCCTGAAGAATCTGCCTTTTCTAAAGGTTACGGGAAACTATTTTTAAAGGAAATTCGTAACTATTTTTGAAAATTTTTTGCACTTAAAGTCTCATCCCTGCAGGGAATTCTCATCCACATTTCTTCATCAATCATCCAATACATGTATTCATTTTCTGTTTTAAATAAGATAAAGATCCAAACCCCACAGATGTTAATAGAAAATAAAGCTTTTTGGCTTGATGCTGTAAAAAGCTTTTACAACAGTGAAATGCAGAGTTAAAAAACACTAATATGGAAAAAAATTCATTTGAATCCATCACAGTGAAATACACTAGTCAATACCACCTTTTAAAAACACCAAAGTAACACCTGCCTGTGAAATGCTTGATGTTTATGAAATTGTTCCTTGAGAAAATGGTCCCATAGAACTCTTTAACTCTACTTAATCAGCAAAAAAACAAATCAAAGAAGATGACTCTCATTTCCTTTTCTAAACGAAAAATGTCCATTTCATGAGGGAAAGGTCAGCTGTTAGGCAAAATGCCGGTGCACTTTAGAGAACCTAAAATCTGCACCTGGACTTCCTCACATCCTAAATATTTCCCTCCTTCAGTTTGGCTGAGAATTGCTGTTTAAAACTACTTTCTTCTTCCTGGTCCCTTCATTACTCTGACAATTGTGTCTTTCTTAGAATTTACTCTTCCCATAACATTTTCTGGATAATACAGAATAAATTCTGTTTTATGTCCTAATTCCAGCTAGACAGCTATAGAAGTGTTAAATAGCTACTGTGACATGTCTAATAAATAGCCATCTAACCACATTATAAATAACCTCAAATTTAGCCCAATAAATATTGCAATAAATTTGGGTTTGCCAGTACATCTGTATAAATACCAGTAATAAGACAGACCAGAAAGGCTAACCATACTAAAGAACTTTGATTTTGGAAAAAGGCTATGTGCAATACTTCATTCTTCTTAGAGGGAAAAAAAAAAAAAAACCAAAAAAAGAAAAAAATTGTTCAGCAAATAATATAGTGTTGGGAAAGGGAGAGATTGTTCAACAACCTGCAATTTATTTAGATGACAAAAAATGAGACATGCAAAGCAGGGCATGTTTAACTGTCTATGGCAGTCACACAACCTTTGCATGCATTAAAAAGCAGTAACTTTCCAGTTATTAATTAACTCCTATTGCCAATACCATTACCAGCAGCTGGAAACATCTACTCAACAAGACACACAGCTCTTTTTCATCCAGAATGCAATCCTGTTCCATCTGCCAAAAGTTTTGAAAAATATTCCAAGCATTTGGCTGACTATTCAGTAGCCTCATCAATATCCCCCTCATCAGCATTTCTTCACCTACCACCCACATTTTGCCATCCTCTGGATGACAGAATCCAGGAGCATTTCAGCTGGAAGAGGCTGGTGTGGCCCTGGCAGGAAGGAGAGATCTGTCCCCACCTCCCACGCCTGATGCTGTGCATGTGTGTGCACCACCAAGCCCTGCCTAGAGCCACTGACACCCTGTGCCACCAGGGCAGGGGTTAGGCTGCTCATCTGTGCTCCACCTCCTACAAAAACATTCTGCATTTCCACTGCTCAGACTTGGACATCTTTAAGGCTTCCTCCTGCCTTTGCTTTCTCATTAACCAAAAAACCATTCACTCGTGTGAGCAGTGATGACAATACCTGCCACAGTTCTGTGTTTATTCTGGTCTGTTTAATTTAGGTTGTTTAGGTTTTATTTCTATTTATAAGCTTAGCAAAAAAAAAAAAAGTCTGTTCAGAGGAAGCTTTTAATACCACTGTTCATTCTTCATTCCCTATTTATATCCTTCTGGAACTCTGTGATCAGAAGATAGTACTACCAGCTTCCCCCTGGTGTAAGTTTACTCATAGAAAAAAAGGCAAGTTACACAATAGCTCTACCATTACACAAAGGATGTGCATAAACATCTGCATAACCTAATATTTTCCACAGGTTCAGTCTAATGGATCATGTACTCTGCAATAGTTTCTAATGGCTCAGTTTTGGTATGGACTGTGGAAGCACACAGATTATGAGAAAAAGGGAATATTTATTCTGGTTTCACCTTCAGTTATCAGTGGTAGCTCCTCAGGGAAGTGATCACAGCCCCAAGCCTGGCAGAGTTCAAGAAGTGTTCGGACAACTCTCTCAGGCACTCTGAGAGCACTCACTGGTGTGTCTCTTGGGATCTCCTGTGCAGGGCTAAGAGTTGGACTCAGTGATCCTTGTGTATTCCTTCCAAACTGGTATAGTCTGTGATGTGCATTGAAGGTATGAAAGGTAGCCCATGGAAATCTAAATTCTGGGCAAAGCACTGCAGATGTGAAAACTGCAATTTTCTGGGAGCCTATGAGCCATGTCAGAAATACATCATATATACCTACACCCAAAGTGTGGTTACCTTGTCTTCTGCTCCTTGGGACACCACCACACAGAAAGCTTGGAGTTCCTGCATCAGCTGCATTGATTGGCAAGAACTTCCCAGGAGCTGATGTACCTGCAGGAGGAGAGACCAAAGCTGTTTGCTCTCATAGGTGATCACTCTTTCCGTTCCATCCATGCTTGCCCTTAGACTGCCCCACTCTTTCCCCACACAACACTCCACAGGGGTCTGCATCTCCCACCTCTGCAGATGTCTCAGCATGGAAGGAACAGTCTTGGACCTCCTCAGATTCCATATGGTGCCATCAAAATCCAGTCCATCTTCTCCAGTTATGACTGCTTTTCTGCCTGAGGAGAAACACGGCAAATGCAGAGGTGCTGATCACATAGGGTGGTATCCTCCAGATGAGATATAAGCACTTAATTTTATAAATAAATACAGTACAGACTATATTGACACAGCGTCCTGTTCTATTCATGATATCTCAAAGAGGGACAGAGAAGCTCTCAGCAGAGCACAGGACAGGCACATTGAAGCAGAAAATGTGTGGGTACAGAAGGCCCATTTTCCCTCGACTGCTTTAAATCACAGTCCCATTACAGGTGGAGGGTAGATGGAGGGAAGTATGAGCCACAATTAACAGGTCAGGGGCTGGTACACAGCTAACTATAAACCCATTTGGCCCTAGCCTAAACATCCTAATCTTAGTCCCAAAATATACAAATCTGCCTGGAGTGACACAAAACAGTGATAGCCCATGCAGGGGCTTGCCAGCCTCAAAGAGTCCATGCTGTTCTTTCAGTTATCACAGTTTATTTTTTGGACATTGAGACTCCAGAGGCTGCAGAGCAGCAAGGCACCATGGAGAATACAGTGATTTGTGACTTCAAGGATGAGGGGAACTTCTTCAATGATACCACTGTCTGTTTGTCTCCACATGATGTACTGCAAAGGTTAATTTGTTTTGAAATCCCCATTTTTAATTTGCATTACCGACCAACCTAGCAATTATAAATGTTAATCTATTCTTCAGTGGCCTTAAATTCAGAGATTGAGACCATCGAACTAAATAAAAATTCCATCCCTTGCTCTGATTTATTAAAACTTGAGTGATATGGAGAACCCACTGAGTCAGAGCACTGATAGGAACATGCTTTCAAAGCACATCCTTAATTAATTTTAAAGCAGGATGGACCAATTTATATCACTTTGATTTAAATCAGTTTTGTTAATTGTGATTTAAATCACAATTTAAATATTTAATTTGCATTGGAGTTGTGCTTTCTAGCAGATATTCATGACAAAGGGTTATTCTCAGAGCCTGACTACTAATGAAAATGTTTAATTGCAAAGAAAGGTAGCTCTGAGCTGGTATTTAATACTTGTTTTTGTTAACTAAGAGGATACACTAATATCACACGTCACTAAATATCTAAGCATTTATTTTAGGGTTTGATTTTTATGTTTGATTTATGAGAAAATGGAGATTTTAGTCACCTGATTCACTTTTTAATGTGTGCTTTGTGTCATGATGCTTCTGAACAAAAATATCCAGAAGAAAATAATTGTTTAAGTGGAACTACATTGTGTCCTGCATATTTTAGGAAATACTATCAAAATATTCCTTGCATTTCAAGGCAGCTGAAGTACTGAACAGTGCAAATATCAACAGCAATAAATCAGCTGAGCTATTTTTTCCTTGATTCCTTATTCTTCAAGATCAGAACTGGTTGATCTAAGGAGTTCTTATTCCCCCCCCATCCCCCCACCTTTTACCCATAAAATGGGAAAGGATAAGCAAATTTTCCTGTTCTTTCAGCTACCAGTTGTTTTCCCAACTTGGAATACTCTAGTCATTATGTGATGTAAAGGAGATAAAATAAAAAGAAGAAAATGTTCTTTTGCACCTGCAAAAAAAAAAGGCTGCAGCTGTCAAAAGCTGGTTTATTACTCAAGAAACTCCAATTCCAGGTGTCTAGTTAATAATTTCTTCCCTTTAGTGATTTGACATTCTTCAGAATTTTGGCAATGAATATATACTCAGCTTATATACTCAGCTGTTATTTTTATGAAAGAGGTTATTAATAAGAAAATAAAATTTTATTTTAGGCATTCATAACAAATTTAGGCTGTCATCATTCCAGAATGCATGACTTCAAGTTTAATTCTCAGAAGACAAAAATATTAATTTAAAAAGTCAAAGATGAATGAATGTGTGCTATAAAAACACACACAGATTTCTTGGCAGTAAGGAACCACAGACAAAAGGACAAGAACGTGAATGGACTAATTGCCATCTATTTTAAAAGGAAACACAACAAAAACATTGTAGATTTTTTTAGAGGACTTTTCTCCTGCCCTCAACTGACAAAGTATGATTTTTACCACTTGCACCTGGCGGGAGGTTCTACCCTTCCCCACATGGAAAACTGCGCAATAAGCTCTCCTCTCCCCGCACCATATTTCTCACACAACATGACAGAACAGGCACAGTTCTAAAATCAAAGTGTTGTTTCTTAATCCAAATACTTATTCTCAATTCTATCTAAACCTCTACCTGATTAGAAATCAGTTAACTAAGATCAGATGGCTGCTGGGTAAGACAGCTGTCCCACTCAAATAATTGATGCAAATTTACAGCACAGTTTCTTAGGGGAATGACTTGTTTCAGTGGACTCAATCTAAAGGTTGGACACTATTACCTTGGAAGTCTTTTCCAGCCTTACTGATTCTATGAATCCCATTCCCATCGGCAGCAGCAGGGCAGGGCATCAACACTGACTGCTCAGGCAGGCCAGCAGGAGGGCAGGACTGGGGTCTGCACACTGCCACTTCGGGGCAGCAGCACCGTAACACTCACAGTGTGCTTTGGAGCTGGATAATAATTTTCCCCCAGGCTATTCTCACTATTTGGCACTAGGAAATTGTGTTCTGTGGGCCAAAAATTTGTGGTGTAACTGAGATCACTTAAGGGCGGTCAAGACTGCAGTCTGCAATGGGGGTTTACATAAAGTCCTTCATATCTCAGTCAGCCCTCAGAACATGTAGCCTTTTATTAATTTTCAATCAGTTTTCTGAAATAAGAGACATTTGTTTTAATTTCTGAAGAGGACATCTGCTACTTAGTTACTGGTGTTAACCAATACCAGGAAGAATTCTGTGTTGGTCCTTAGCTCCTAGAAAAGAATCAATTCCCCAGTATGGTAAGAATTTGAAATTAAATTAAACAAGCAAGCAAGTGAGCTTTTCCCTAGTTCTGAGTATGCAGCACAGGAATATGTCCACCCAAAAAGTGTGGGAGCACTGGGAACAGGCAGGCGCTCACCTGGGAGGGAGCAGGACAAAACACCCAGCTGACTTCTCCGTAAGGCCTTGCAGGAGTATTTCCCAATCAAATGAAAACCTGAGTGAAAAAAAATTCAAATGAAAATTTGATAAGTAAACAAAAATTTTACAAAAGAGTAAAAGTGTTTCTGTGGAAAAAGATTTTTTTGCTTACTCTAAACTTCAGAGCAGGCACAGACTAAAAAGAGTTGCCAAAAGCAGTAACTGAAGAGCTGTCACTGTGCTGCAGTTAAGGACATACACCCACGAGTTCCCCTTAGCAACGTCTCCTTTTCTGCTGAAAACCATAGTTCACAATTCCTCTGTGCAAGTGCCAGCCTACCTGGATTTGACAACTCAAATGTGCAGAACAGAAAAAAGGGATCAGTAAATACCTCAGTCCTGTATTTGGAGAGCTGCCCTACACATTCAAGACCAATTAAATACTTTAAAACCTCAGTGAGTACCTGCAAGAGTTACGTCTGCTAAGCCCATCTGCAAAACTTGCACAGGAGAATCACAGAAGGATTCTGCAAGGGGAGGCTCAACACACAGATGTAATTTTTATGCTTTGGAACACTTAGGAAATTCCAGCAATCATTGAATGAAGTCTGCATGTCTTGCTGAAAGATGTGCATTAAGCAAATATAAACCGTTAAGTAAATACATGGAAAAAGTAGTGCCTTGGAAGAAATAAACAGATGATATATAGCATCAGACTAAACAAGCTAGTGCAAACCCAAGATAGAACAGCTATCTCTGAAATCACTAGGAAGTAATAATAAAGAAACATTTGAAATACTAAATAAAACAGAAGAAATAGTTCTTTCCCCCTACCACTCATGTTTGAAGCAGTGCAGAGTGGCCTGGAGCCTGACATATCATTTTCCTTTAATCCCTTCATGCTGACAGTGAAAGATGCTATACTGTGTCCACTGTATCTGGTCATCAAGAAATTGCCTCTGCACAAGGATTCCTCATTGCACAAAGCTGAGGAAATTAGGCTGCTCCTCCCAGACAGCACTGGATAAGACAGACAGGGGTGTGTGAGGAACCACCACACTCCTGATCCTGGTAGTGAGGTGATCTCCAATTTTGGAACAAGCCTGGCATGCACCAGAACAGCCAACGCTCAAATGACACTGAATATGGTTCCATCGTAACCTGATCTGAATTTCAGGTTGGCTTTCCTTGACAACAGCAGCTCATCAAGATGTCTGTGCTAGCCAGATATTTCACCTCCTGTGTGGGGAAGGAAAACTAAACAAGTAAAACTAGCTGACATCAGGAAAATTGAGAAGCTGTAACTCATACAGAATTGGCCCAGAAATAATCAGATTCCTCACTCCTTTATTTGTTCCTGGACCAGATCCATTCTGTCCAGATAAACTCCTCCTCGGTGCACTACACAGCTCTGGTGTAATGAAGTGATGGGTCATGCTGGCGCTATCGCATCCAGGATTTATGAGGAGACATTATCGCCTCAAATAGGGAATTGGAGGGGGCAGAGAGATTGTGGCTCTGCAAACAAGTCTTTAAGGCATGTTTAGATGGGTGGAATGCAATCAATCAAATTAAGGTCCTGTGCATGGATGTATCTCCACTGACCTCAGAGAGAATTCCAGCATACATTGGTACAGGATCTGTTGGTTAGGAATCAATTAACCATGTACATCTATTAGCAAAAGCAGGCACACCTCCTACAGGTAATTCAGCATATTTCCTCTCCTTTCTTGAGAGTAAAATGTCCAGCACAGATACCAAAGCTGCCTTCCCTGCTGATCCCCTTTTGTCTCTGTTTGGCATGTTACTTGCATTCTCCATTCAGCAGCAGCTGTGCATAGCTGGTCAAACACTCCAAGTTGTTTGTCAAAGTTTTCCTAAGGCTTTTCATCTCCCTGTTTTCCCGTGAGGTGCCCAAACACAAGTCATCTCTGTTGGCTTTTGGAGCACATTAATTCAGGGCACAGCATCAGAACTGGCAGGTAATCAGTTAGCTGGAGGTTAAAGTGGAGCATTTTTCCCTAACAAGGGCAACAAAAGGGTGGGAAAAATTTCTGAATTAGATTTTAATTCGGGTAATATATTTCCTAGATACACCTCTAATGCCAGCTCATGGGCAATTCTTTCACTAGATGCAATCTGAAAAGCCACTGGAGGTGGAGGAAAGCTAATCAAAGCAGAATGTCTGTTTTATCACTTCTGAAATGCACAGTGAGGGGATAACAAACCGCAGCCTCAAGGCTTTGGGCCCTGAAGCACTGCACCACCCTGGATCCATGATGACAGAAAGTGAAATCCTCCAGTTAACATCACTCACACTTACCCTCAGACTGTGGGAGATGTTACTGTAAGGGTACAAGGAGGAACCAGAGGCCCTGAAGAGCAAGGGCAGGAATGCAGGGGCTCTGAAGCACTCAACTGGCAGCATGACACAGGAAAAAGGGGTTTGGGGGTCTGACCACACACAGCTTTTGTCACACAGTGAAGAGGGAAATAGATCATATCTACCACATCTTGGAGCTCTAATCTATAGCCAGCTGGTAACAGGAGTTTTATGGAAAGATGAACTCTGTGGAATCTTTTAATGTGAATATCTCTCAAATAATTTATTTTATTTTGAGCTATTTCCTAGGAAACAGCCCATTCGTGCCAGCATTAAGGAGTAGGATGCCATGCATAGTTAGGAATGCCTGTTAACCTCCACCCTCGAAATGCTCATCCCTACAAGAAGGAGAGAGGGTGGAATGGGACCCGATCTCAAGGGACCATCAATGGGAGCCTGGCTCCTATTTGTGCTTCAAGAGTTCTCACACCAAATTTATGCCCAAATTCTGTCATGTGGTGTCAGGCCAAGTGGATGTACAGGTAGCTGAGTGAGGTCAGGAATTAATTTGACATATTATAGCTCCAAATTCCACGATGATTTGTGGATGTGAAAAACTTTCCTACCCTAATCAACAGGAATATTCATGTGCATGAAATTGGATGGGTAAGATCAGGATCAGTCTCCAGAGAAACAAAACAATGTAAAGGCTGTTATTTATCCTGGCTATGTTGTTTTTCTGAGAGGGGAAAAAAAAGAGGAAAGATTTGAATTATAGCTATTTGATAGGTAACATTGCAGTAGACAGGTTAGTCCTTGTAATCTGCTGGCACCATCAGCAGAGTACTAAATCAAATGTGTTTTTACTCATCTTGTGTATGTATTAATGCAATCCATTGCAATGGTTATTCAATATTTATGTTGTCTGTGTGAATTACTGCATATTTCATTCTCTTTTGAAAACTAGGATAGTTGAAATAGTACAGCATTGCTTTTTATCTGACAGAGCTTTAATCTTTTGCTTATCATGGTTTCACCTGAACCGTTGTTCTAAAAACCGAATAAATGAGGTTTTGGTGAGATAAGGAGTTCCAATATTAGACCCTGATACCATTGGTCATGGTGTCATGATACACCCGACATTCCTTATAAATAATAAGTGTGTGAAGACCTGTTTTTTGACTGCTTGTACTATTTCGAAGAAATAGCACTCGCCACACTGAGTAACACTTAAAACTGCTCACACTGTAGTCAAAGTAGTCAAATTCCACTCTTTAGGAAGTAAAGATAATCACTTGCAGAAGTCAGGAGAGACTTTCTGCTCTACTTACAGAAATAAACAGTGTCTGTAGCTCTTCTCATCAGTCATATCCATCATGGCGCTGTCAATTTGGTACAAACTATCTGTCTTGCTTTGAAAGACAGGTGTCTGCCAAGGGAGGCGGGAACTTCCCCTGAAATGAAGAATATGACCCCCTTGCCTCCGAATTACTATAACTTTGAAATTAAGGGGCTTTCAGGCAAAGATTTGGGAAAAGAAATAACAGTTCTTCACTAGTGTATTTATATATATGTATAACAAGGCAAACAAAGAACAACGGCGGCAGAACACCGAACAGAGCAGACCCCAGTCAGTGCCGCCTCTCCCCGCGGCGCTTTCCCCTCGGTGCAGCTCCGCTCACGGCCGCCAGGGGGCGCTGGGGGCTCCCGGCCGGGCGGGGCGGGTGCGGTGATCCCCCGCCGGCAGGGGGCGCTGTGCCGCGGGCTCAGCCTCCCTCAGGCGGTGAGGGCGGGCGGGATGGCAAAAGGGGCTGCAGCAGGAACTTCGGAGCGGCACCCGAACAGATGGCAAGGGTCCTTTCCAGTGAGGCAGGGTGCCAGTAAGGTCCCAATAAGGTCAATGACTGCTCTCACGAGCAAAGGCTCACCTTTGCAGGATAAAACAGGGCAGGGCTGGGCTCTGGCGGCGGCATTGATTTCCCCCCGCCAGAAGCAGCAGCTTGACCCTCCTCCTCCGAAGCTGAGAGAGCAAGAGAGCACTCTGCGCTGCACTCAAGCCCTTCCCTCAGCCCAAATCTCACGATATCTCTGCCCTTCCCAGAGAAACTCCCAGGTAAAGAGAGAGTAGCCAGCTGCACCCCTCCCCTGAGCTGTGGCAACTTCTTTTGTCTCTCTTAAGTAGCCGGTCATTATTGTCTCCTAGCACCATGTGGGAGAAAATTCCCTGAGAGAAAGAAACTAAAGGAAAAATCCTAAACCTCAACAGTATCCCAGAGAAAAACAGATCAGATTTCTCTAAATCATTGGAATATGCCTGCTGCTGCACTCCAGCACTGAGATTGCAACTCAGCATCTTCTTCCACTCTGCACTGAAGAACCACCTGAAAGTTAGATTGGAGGACAAAATCTGCAGACAGACTTTGAGGGAAAATCACCTGCCACCTTCCAGGTGCCCACCATTTCTAGGGTGCAGGTGAAAGAAGGTTTGCAACTTCTGTGACTAAAAAGCCTTGCTCCTAAAGAAATCTTGTCATATATATGTTAAGTCTGGTCCCAGGTCCAGGAAGACAAGAGAGACATCAAGATGGTCCAGGAAGACATCAGCATGATTCACAGTTCAGGTTTCAGAATCAGTGGATATTTTTCATTGTTTATTCCATACAGGAGCAGTCAAATGGAGAACTTAGAATGACCTTAAAAAACTGAAAACAAAAACAGGAGACAACTCTTAATGCTGCTGTGCCATAATCCATACTACCCCAAACCATTCTCCAAGGCAAGAAACAGAAAAACCCCATCGAGGAAATTGTGCCATAAAACAGAAAAACAAAGTATAAACAGAAAAATAAAACCAGAAGCCAGTGCGTACCCAAAGGAACTATTAAAAGCAAAATGCTTGTCAGTATAGGATGCTCCACTGCACACATCTGGTGCTCTCAGCAATACAGAACATTTCTTTAATTGCTACACCTGAGACCAAGAGCATGAAATAAATCCAGACACTGATCTCAATGTATTTGGAGACAGGTAGAGATGAGTAGCAGCATGAGGGTTTCATTGACAATAATCAAGCAGTTACGCATTACTGCGCTGAACAGACATGCTTGGATAGAGCTATACCTCTGTAATTTGATGTCTGTTTTTTAAATCCTTCTGGTGCCAGACATTGCAGAGATAACTGTGATAAGCCTCCCATTTGGTATATATAATCCAATACTTTTTGCACGATCCAAGATGTCAGTACAGCCATATCCAGTGGAAAAGGCAATGGACGAGATTTCAGAGCAGCTGGACTGACTCCAGTCTTGCTTCTTCTCATGGGTTGTTGCGAGTCACTGAACTTTTCTGTTCCTGTTTTATTTACTCAGACTCTAAGCACTGGTTACATGTTTAGACAGCACCTTGCATGATGGATCCTCATTGTCTCTCAGGCCCTTAGAAATGTGTAAGTTGGTATTATTCACATTTCGTGACTTAGACTTTTCCTCACAACAAACACTGAAGCCTATGTGTTTATTGAGAGGAAAGGATTCAAAGATAGGCACAACACAAGAAAGGAGATAACTAACACTTGCTCTGAGAAGCTGTTTGGTGTTTCTAAACTGGAAAATGAACTTGCTCAGCAAGTCCTCTTGCTCAGCATCTCTATTGCCTTCACAACTCAATAGGATGGTGAGAGGTTCCTCACCATTTTTGTAAGTCGTGTGAGTCCATACGAAGGGTGGGTTGAATACTGATGTTAAAATGTTCACATCCTTATTGGAAGTAATATGTTTTGCCCTGAATCCAAGCTGAATATTCTAAAATTGCTTTTAATAGTTTCTTTCAGAGTAACATCAAGGATTTACTTTTCTTGACTCAAGTTGCTATAGCTCGTCCTTTCTGAACAGTGGCGTATCACTGCCAGCTGTCATTATTACCTATACATTTCTCAGCTGTGTTTCATGTAGACCTGATGACCCGGTACTCCATTTACCCAAAATATTCAGTTCTCAAACCTGCCATTTCCCAAATCAAGAATGACATATCTTGAACTACGTTAAGTGCCTCAGAGCATTCTCATCCTTTGCAAAATGAAATTTCAGCCATTTATTGCCTTACAGCACATTTGAGGTCAGGAAAAAATATTGGGTTCTCATTCTTGAGGTGAGTACTCAGGTGCAAACTGAAGTATAATCACATTCTTAGGACTGACCAATACATTATACAGGACACAGAGGTGTCCTTAAAAGAGTCACTGGGTTTTAGCAAATCTGAGTCTGTTCAAACAGTGTCTTTGCCACACAATTTGGCCTGCCTTGACACAATTTATTTAAAAGAAGAAATAATTGAATTAAAAATTTAAATGGACTTTTTTTTTTTTTTTTTACATGACAGAATATTGCCCAGGTATGATGGCCAATTCCTCCAGTGAATAGCAGTGCAGCTGAGGAGAAGACTGTGTGAAGAGTTCAGCAGTCAAAGCCATCAGTCCTTCCTGATGTGATCAGACTTCAATTTTTGGTGAGTGGGAGGATCAGTTTTCTGATTTCATCTTTCATAGAGCACAAGCAGAATAGGATATCAACAACTCCTTTCCTGAAGACCAGTGGACTTTTTATCTGCATCTGATATAGGCAATGTCAAAAGATGTTACCTTAAAATTGTCAAATTAGGATCAAGCCTGAGACTTGCTGATCCCTCCTCCTTTTGATGCTCAGGGGAGCTGGACATATTTTGAATGTCTGATTTGGTTTATAGGGAAGGTAATGTTTTTTTTTAACCAAGCTGGAATTTTGACCCTGAAAAGAAAACCAAAACACGTTAATTATCTTGAAATGTGCTCCAATGCTGAATCAGAAGAGATTACCTTAAGTCAATATTCAAATTGTGAAAAAAACCAAAACCAAAACAAGAATACCCACACCACTCAAAATCCCAACTATATTGGTCCTGAAAGACTTTCTTATGATAGTTGTTACACAATATATTTTCAAAGATACATAAATATAGATCACACATTTACTATGCAATTAAGTTAATAAGGAATGCATATACACTGATGTATTTCCTTTTTTCTCCGTCTTTAAGAAACTCCTGAGTCACTGGACTTCCAGACCACATTTATCTTTCTCTTTCATGAAAGATACCCCTATACAAAGATTTGGGACTAGTTCAATGACAGGAAAATTTTTTTCCTGTTTAGAAATATCCCGAACAGCACGAAGTTGAATTTTAGACGGTAAATACCTTTTCATTGTGCAACTGCCTTTTCCTCAGAATTACGTTAAACTTATTTATGGCTTTTATTACAATTTAATTTAAAATAGATTTCCTGAAGATGAAAAACCTTTGTGTTTTCTTTTGGCCTTCCCCTTGTTCCTACTTCCCACGTAATGATGCCATAATGATTCACTATTTGATGTTCTCTGGCTTCAGACTTATACTCTAATTGCCTAATTTCTTTTGAGAAAGGCAGATAAGGAAATATTTCAAGAGGCTTGTAAATAACTGACAAGGAGCGCAAGGCTGCGGTTATTTTTAATTTATATCTGAAGTGCTTTGCTGTGCTAGCTGAAACAATGTGTTTGTATAGTTTTTCTGTGCAGCCTGTATCATTTATCACTCAGTAACCAGCATGAACTGCACATGATGCTTTAAAACCTCAAAGTATTTTCCTAGTTACCATTACATCAAGGTATTATATTCTTCTGGTGAACCTATAGTGGAGTAATAAATTGCATGACTTTGAATAAAAGACTCTCCTCTTTTGATTTTACTCTAACCATTCTTACCAACTTGAAGTTTCCAGTCCTGCATAGTTGCTTGGCTTCCCTCTGCCAAATGAGCCAGAGTTTGATCTCCTCTGGGTTTCAGCCTCCTAAAAGTAGTTTCCTAACTATTTTTTATTGCACTCCTGCAGAATAATTGAAGAAAAAAACCCTAAACCCTGTCCTGAAAGCTGAACTTGCAATACCTTTCCATCCTGGCATTTAATTCTAGGAGGGAATACGGATTATCCAATATATCCAGCTCCCACTGTCATGCTGGTGCTCACATGATGAATGTTACAGGTGGTGGTGCTTATGCTAATAAAGAAGTCAATGAGAAAAGCCAGGCTGGTTCATGTTTTGTAAGACAGAGAATGAAATCCTACATTCATCAACTGGGAAAAAACCCAAACATTAGAAAGGAAAGAATGGGTACAGTCCAAACAAAATAAAATTCAAGAAAGGAGAAGGAAACTATCATAGCTAGAAATATCAATGAATCGTGTCAGACATTGCTGTTGTGCAGTGCTGCCTTGTTTACATGGTTTATGTTAATATTGTTAGTTACTTCCTGAACAATGGCTGAAATAAGGGTTTATAAGGATGTTTAAAAATAGGGTGAAAAGGTGGAGACACGAAAGATCAGAAATCCAGAATAACTTGAGTTTAGGTGGGTGTCTACAGATCTCTGCCTTGTTCATTAGTGAAAACTTCAGGCCTTGTTAAAGGGTGTAAATGTAAAAAAAACCCACCAAGATTTTAGTCACAGCAGATAGGTAATTCTTTACTGGAAGGGTGGTGAGGCCCTGGCATAGGTTGCCCAGAAAAACCCAAAAACCTGTGGATGCCCCATCCCTTGAAGTGTTCAAGGCCAGTTGGATGGGGCTTGAGCAACCTGGTCTAGTGCAAGGTGTCCCTGCCCATGGCAGGGCGTTGGAATGCGATGATCTTCAGGTCTATTCCAACCCAAACCCTTCTATGCTTCTGAGGTCACAGAAGTGACAACATTTGGTATTTTAGTTTCAGTCCAGTTTGTCTTTACTTCTGTATCTGCAGAGCTTTGCTTTGCAAACAGTGGTAAGCAGGTAAAAATGAAGGACATGCAGGTAAGACCAATCTCTCCAGTTACCTACACTCACACCCATGTAGAAGTGAAATGAAATTGTGTGCATCATTTCCAGCTTTGGGAGAGTCCCCTTTCCCTCCCTTCCCCACAGAAAGCAGTATAATGTACACATCCTTTAAGTGGAGCTATGGTTAAAACCTACCCAAACACCACACAGACAGGTTTTGTTCTGACACGTGTGGTGGTGTGCTATTTATTCTCTTTCTGACTAAAATTTACTGTAGTTAAGCCCTTGGCATTCCTCTCTGAGAACACTACTGGTTTGGCAAAAGTTCAGCGAGAGTTAAAGAACCACCTCCCAAAGCTATTCTGACGTGGAGAAAAAAAAGAGGATTGGCAAGCAGGTTGAAACACATGGATTAATTGGTGCTAAAGTAAATTAGTATATCTAGAGAGAAGAGTAGAATAAAAGGAGGGGGCTGTAAGCATGGATAGACCTTGAACCGCTCTAAGAAAGGATCTTAGATGCATTCCTTTGTTTCCTACTTAATCATTAATTATTGCTGGTGTTTGGCAAACATGGGCATGCCTGCACCAGGTAATGCAGAGGTGTGCTGGACATCCCCAAGACAGATAGGTAAGGAAACCAGCACTTCTACACAGAGCAATGCTGTGCCACAGACAAACCACTTCAGGTCCCCTAAACAGCATTACCTCACTTGGGTACAGCACCAGATCCAGACCATGCAGCACCCATGCAGCCCTTAGATCATGTCTTCCCACAGAGAAGCAAAGTGTGGGATGGAGACAGAGAAATCACTGAATAGAGGGGCACAAACATAACAGATTTCTTCAAAATATGGAAAATAAACATCTACCACATTAGATTGCCTTGATGTTTCTTGGCCTGTTTTATGAAGGAATACTCTTGAAAATCAGATTCACAGAGATGGATTATTTTGTGCTAGTTGACAGTCTGTGAGCATCTCAAATACTGCCCATGAGAGGAATAACCCTATGGAGGAAGATCCACTGCTCCATAGATGGACCTTAGTTTCACAACCTCCTCACACAAAATGTCCAGTAGAAGTACTGTCAGAGTGCAGTCACAAATGGGCAGTGAGGCAGGCTTACAGTCTAAAATTCTGTAGATCTCAACGAAAGCCCAGACCAATGGTGTTGCAATGGTGTTGCCTCCCAGCCCGAGAGCCTCATTGCTCACCAGGACCACAGTGACAGTCACCAGATGCGGATGTGGACAACACAAGCCCAGCAGAGCCAGGACCTGGGTTCTTTTGTTCAGCAGCAGTTTCCACTGCTTTCTTTCGGAACATGGTGGAAGGAAGCTCAGATAGCATCGGGAGATTTCTGCCATGCTCTTGGTAGTTTGGTTCATGTGTATCCCATGAACAGCCTCAGCTTTGGTGCCTGGTGCTGAGCAAAGATACCAGGACATGGTTCCCAAAGGAAGGTCCGTGAGGCTGCTCATACTTCACCCCATCCTTCAGGGATCTCCAGAGGACATGAAGTCCCTGAGAAAAAGGAACAAATCTCATAGCCTTTTACACTTAAAAATAAACCTGTTAAATGAGAGGAAGCAGGACAGGTGGCTCGTTTCCCGAGCACCGCGGTGCTGATTGCAGGGCGAGTCCGGGCTCTGATTCACTGGCCAGTTCGGGGCCATTGTCCCATACACCCACTCACAGGAAGGAGAGCCCACTCCCAGCAGCCAGGGCCACCGCCCCGGCACAGCACCGCACCCTGGCACCCCAAACCTTGGCGGGACTCACAGATCCCCAGGCACACACAAGCAACTTTTCCCTTCTTTGCTTTCCTCTCCTGATGTTTGGCTACCTGCTGCACTAGCAGAGTGCTGCTGCTGCCTCCAATGGACCCCAGATACTCACAGGAAAAAAAAAAAAAAATCACAACCTGTGCATTTAGTAGACATATGAGAAATCATTGATGTTTTCCTCTTCCGTGGTTCTGGTTAAAAGAGCAAGCATCAAACCGGGGAGACAAATCACTTCCCGTCCCAGATACTGTATTTAGGGATGTGCTTATCTAGAAAACTGTGCCAGGAACACTGTGAGCAGGAAAGCACTGATTGACAACTAAGCCCTTCCTCCCAATTTAAGACGTTTTATGACCTCCTAGGTCTTTCTTTAAAGAAGCCTTTCCCTTCTATCAATCTGGCTCCCTGTTCTCTGTGGCAGTGGCTGATAAATTAAGATGACAATATGGATTGATGAGGCTAAATCTGCCCCCAGCCTGGCTCATCTCCTTTGCTGCGATGAAGCCACTGTCCCTCGTCTGGCACCCCAATGTGCATCCAAGGAACAGTCTAAGTTGCCATAAATCCAGGCTTTCCCAGCAAGATCAAGAAGGAGGAGGGCTCTTGGAGGCCTCCGCTGAGACAGGGGAAGCTGTAACAAGTGTGTGAAAATTAACTGGATTCATGTTTACATTTGATATATCTACACATATGGGCAGAGGCAGCCATGCACTCGCTTGGGTCCCACCAGATGTGAAGTGTTTGCAGCTGGGAAGTCCCTTTTTGTTTGTGTCACCCAGCCCAAGTTCCACTCCTCAGCACACAAAGCACGGCTCCCAGCCCAGGCTGCCTCACTTCCAGATGGGGATGATAAACCAAATGCTTGCACCTGTGTTGTGCAGACATGTATATCCAGAGATTTTGCTGACCATAGTGAAAATAAAGCCTCTAACATGTGGATTCAATGAAAATAGGATGGGCAAAGCTCTGCCCCCACATGCTTGTAGAGCTCAGTAGGAATGAGATGTGTTCATCCTGTTGGTTTAGGATGTCACGCATCGCTTTCATAGCTGCTCCAAACATGGGATGAGCATTTCTTGCTCCCAATTAATAGCATTACCCTGTCTACCTCCTGGGAGAGGCTTATCCCTTCTGTGCCGAGCACCGTGCGCCGAAGCACCAGGGAAAGGCTGGCTGCAGATGCATCACTGCTCTTTCTTCAGAGGGAAAGCATCAGCAGCAGTTTAACTCCTTTCTCCCCACTGTCAGAAAACACAATTGCATCAGAATGAGTCCCTCACTGAAAAAGTTACATTTGTCAAATTGGCATTACATTTGTCAAATTGGTAAGTTGAGACCAAGGATTGTGATTCCTCAGAGCTTTCTGGTACTCCGACTCTGTCAATTTAATACCCCAGCAGAACACTGTTTTTGACTGAGGATTGAGAATAGATTAATTAAAGTGACTACTTTAATCTTGGAGCTTATGAGTGACAACTGAGCATACTAAAATGGAGAAATGTGGTTTTTTCCCTTAATATTTCTAATAATATTTCCCAGGAAAATGTCTAAATTGATGACAGCACAGTATCTCTTTTTTAGTTCTGGCCTTACCTTCACTGTTTTCTGTAAATGAAAAAGGGGATGGAAAGGTTCAGATTTGATAGACTTCAAAATTAAATATGTCACCACATAGCCATATGCAGAAACAAGCACAAGCTTTCATCAGTTTCCCTCTTCTGGAGGATCAATAATCTGTTATTATTAAACTCTTATATAAGTTACTGTCTTTTTACCATCTTATTAGGGAAAAAGTGCAAGCATTAAATTTGGGCACTAGGTGGTAATTCTTTGACAGTTTGGGCTTTTTGTCTGTTTTTAAATAGAGGGTATTCACCCTTCATTCAGGGGAAAAAAAAAATCTTTACCTGGAAATCACCTCCTGTGCAATTACCTGTTAAGACTTCAAATGAAGCAAGGCTTCATTACTGTAGAGAAGATTTTCATGTGAAAATAGCTCTCCTCAAAAGAGGCTGCCAACTTTTTTATTAATGGCTATTCCCTCACATTCTTTTCTTTTGACTATTGCACAATTACCACTCCAGTGGAGCAGGTTTTGCCCAAGGGAGAAGAGCTGGTGGACTCAAGGGGGTGGCTGGGTAGTGGCAGTGAGGAGTCAGGTCATTCATTACCCACCAGGTCTACCCAAAACCAGTAACTGCACAACTCACAGAATGCAATCAAGTGCATTCTTCTCCAGGGTGATTAAAGAAATATTCAATTTGATGCAACTGAGGTACAAAAGCTCTCTGTATCCTTCCTCTGCCAAGCATAGAAGAATGCCCTGCTTTAAATGATTTATAACAACTCCCATGTGCCAGAGACATATCATTTACAGGGAATCCAGGCAGCTTCATGCAATCACTGCTTACATATAAGTGTCCTAAAAATGAGGGGCAGGGGGAATCTAAATGGAGTAAATCAGCTTATCAGTGCTCAAGGATTATTTTATTTCTCCCAAAGGAGCAGAAGTACAGGTTTGCTAGGAATCCTTTTTTCTCTACTAAGGGTAAAAATCTGAAATGAAGAATAAAATAAAAAATAAAAATTCTTAGTTCTGATTTTGTAACTGCATCCAGTTTAAAATCTACAAATAATATAAAATTGATTTAAAGCCAATTCTCATTAAACAAGAAAAAGTGGAAGTGGCAATGGATGAAAAATTCAAGCAAACTGTTTGTTTTCCTTTTCATGTTTCTCTCAGGCTTCTGCTCCCCCAAATCTCTAGCAATGGTATAAATCACATGTAGGTTCCTTCAAAATATGGCTAAACATCCAACAGGAGAAAATGACATTGTACATCACTTAACAGCAGCTGTGCCCTACCATATTAAAAATCAATTACACTTCACATCATGCAGTCTCAACTTTTAGCAGTTATTTGTGGTGCTAATTTGAGTTGTCCTGGATAATTAGAGGATCTGTTTCTCCTCATTATAAAAAATTACTTTTGCTAGGATTTGCACGGAGGTACTAACAGCATTACAATCATGATGATTTTAATAAAAGCCAGATTGTGTCTAGCTCTAATACTCCAAATCTTTAATGAATTTATCCCACAATATCCACAGAAAATAATTAAGCACATTTATCCCCATTTTCAATCAGTGGGGAACTGAAGCTCAACAGCAACAGGGTTTAGACACTCAGAGACATAAGCACCCTGCTTACCTCCACTTTTAACACACACATTGCAAAAAAACCCAACACAACCACATGGATGGTGACAGGGAAAACAGATCAGACCTTTCCTGGAGAGGACCTGAGCTTCCAACACCAGTACACCCATGAGCTGGTGTCTGTCTTAATGCACTGCAACATTTCTCGTGTCAGCCTGGCTTTATCAGGGAGAATGCAGGCACACAAACCTTAAATAAGCTATAGAATGTGGTAATGGGGAAAAATAAGAAAAGTACTGGAGATTTGCCTGCAGGAGGGAGAGGAACTTGCCTCTGAAGGGTTATTGTTTCAGAATGGTTTGATGAAATAATAAACAAAATACTGCACTGCTAACAGTTTCTGTAGACCCATGCTGCCTTGCAATGCGGAGGAGGACGTGTACTCCCTGCCCAGAGAGGGCTTCCTGCATAGTTTCAGTGTGAAGGGACATGCACTCATTTGTCAACGACAAAAAGCTAGAAGGCAATTTCTTAGCCTTAGTGCTTTTTCTTAAGCAGAAATAGTCCCATCAACGTTTGAGGTGTGTAAGGAGATTCAAATGGTTTTAATGCTCAGGCTTCTTTTCTAAATTGAATTAAGACTGCACTGAACCAATATTGCAAAGGACAAAGGTCAGGGCTTTATTTATATAATACAAGGATGTAATGCAATAACCGGCTGTTGGAGGCACGTAAGTGAAAGATCAGGGACAAAGCTGCAGACAGGATGTCAGCAGTGTACAGGGAATTAGCCATGCAACTCCCTCTCATTAATTACAGATATGCACGTCCGAACCACCATACATCATTATGAAGGTGTACCCAGCAGTAACTGTGATTCATACTTTACCATTAACAGTGCAAGAAAAGGTGAAAGAGGATTGTGCTCTTCTGGCACCATTAGGTAACCATAGTTGTGGGTTCTTCCTATGTCCAATCTGAAATGAAACAGCAGCCATGGAAAAACATGGTAAGGAGGAGTTTTCATAATATCCTAAACTGCTATTTTTAATCATGTTACTATATAAGGAATAAATATTCCCATACCAATTGTCAGGCAGCAATATAGTATTTTTCTACAAAACCCTAATAAATATTAAATATTGTTACACCTTGCAAGATCTCAAACAGCACATTCTGTGTCAACACACCTGTCAGAGACAAAAAAATTAGAAGCTCAGAAGGACCTTGAAAGTTCCATTTCTAAATACTGCTTTTGTCCAAAGTATGTTGCTTGCTTATGGGGCACACCCTGCAACTTTACTCCCAGTCAAATACATCTACAGCTTATTGGAGCCCATCATATATGTTAGGGTACAAGACTACTTAGTTTTGTACCAAACATCTTACTATGTTTTTTGTACCAAACATCTTACTATGTTTTTGCCAAAAAATAGCACAACAAAAAACCCCACAGTTTCAGCAACAAAAATGCAGAAATGGAAAAACATTTCACTTGCTCTATCTGCTGTAGATGCTGGTTTCTTCTTATTTTTTTTTTAATATCAGCATCACATCCTATTCAAAAGCTGACTTTCCGGTTTGTGCAAGAGTGCCACAAAGACAAAAATCCATCTTACGGTTACAGAATGTACCTAAGGCTTTACTGCCTTACTCTAAGAACCTGTTGACATTTGGTTTTGTCCTCATGACATCTGTAACTAATGCAACATTGGAGCCCTTATCAAAGGCTTTAAAATAAAGTTTACCAGCATTAACTGCCAGGTAGCCTTTTTCAAATATTTTCCATATACTTTCTACACCAGATTTAGAAAAATGCAGCTATTCATATAGTCTTTAACTGATGGAAAAGATCCGTCAAAGGTTTCTGGTAACCAGGTGTACCCTATTTCCCAGGCATTCTGCTGGCAGAGAACAATGACTGATGTTCTTTACCTCGGGTGAACTGTACCCTGTAGGCTGGGAGAAAGCCAAGCCAAGCCAAGAGTCTGCTCTTCAGCTGAGCTGTTTTACAGGTAAAAACACCAATTATGGCTCATGTTCACCCAGAGGGTCTTGAATAAGGCTGTGCTTGGAACGGGAACTCTGAGTACCCCTTGTCATCATTGGTCTCCAGAAAGATATAGGTCAAATATACACTACTGGTAGGCTTTGCCCAATTCTCAGGGCAAGAGGGTCCTTCTCTTACACAGGGCAGCACATGATCCCAACATCTGCAAGTACTACAGTGCCCTCAGTCACCTACTTTTATCGTAATACTTCTATTTTTTTTAAACGCAAAACTGGTCTCTTCAGGAAAGAAAGACAATGTTTTACCTTTTTTGCTTTATCAGTTTTTGCTAAGCTGACAATGCAACTCCAACTTACCAAATGAACTGTAAAGTGTCATTACACTTCAACTATTTCATTGTGGTCACCCCAATACAGCTGTGAGATGTAAAGGCCTCATAATATAATATAGAATATGATTAATGTAAGAGTTGCGAATTTCTCTGTTAAGGATAATGATTTTTTGCATTACAGTTCAGTTCCTCAGGATGGGAATACTCTCAGCTTCCTGAGCTTTTGGCAGCTGAAGAGTCAGAATGTGCAGGGGAGGCTGACTAACTCCCCATTAGAGCCATTCTTTAATTTCTGTGAGCTCCTGTCTCTTCCTGCTTAGGACAGTCTCTTCAAGACTGAAGCAACCCTTAATCTTTCACTCTCTGCTCCTGTGGTCCGAGTTCTGCAGTATGAAATACTTCTTATTTGAGTCTGTTGAGCATTACTTCTTATTTGAGTCTGTTGAGCTTTTTGTAGAGGTAAAATTCATGAGTCCATGCTTGACTTTTCCAGACCCCCAGAGCTTTGGGCTGTCGCAAGTCCTGCAGTGCATTAATCTACCCTCAAGAAAAGTACACCTCAGCTTAGATCAACATAAAAGGCAAAACCTTTCCAAAGGATGACAACACGCTCTTTTTAAGTCTGGTTTTCCTAAACAAAACAGAATCTAAAGCATGGGTTTCCAATGATGTTTTGAAAGGTGTCCCAGCCAGTTTTATATCTGGTTATGTAAATGTGAGCAATCACACAGATTTTTAAACACACAGTCTTTAGTGAGCTTGGTGACCTTGCTACACACATAAATGCATTCCTCAAGAGGAAAAAAGGTATAATGGCTGGTTTGGGATTGATGGATTTGCTGTGGGTCTGTGCTTAAACAAAAGAGAGGGAGGTGAGGAAAAAGTGGATGTATGGAAACACAGTCTCAGAGAAAAGGGGATATTAAAAGGAAAAGTAAAATGAAATGTTGTTTATTGTTGCTCAACACTAGAACAGACAAACTTTTAAAATACAACGATTTAAACACAACATGGACAGAGGAAATTATTATTCCAGCTCTGCAGAGAGAATCCCAGTCTCAAAATGCAACTCCTTAAGAAGTGGGAAACTCCCAGTGACTGGACATTCCCCAACTCAATGCTTGTCTTGTGCATTTTGATGTTTCATGGTGTAGGACTTCTGTTTGCATGATGGGAAGCACAAAGGCCCTTGTGTTTGTTTTGGGCCTCTGGCTGCTATTGTAACACACAATACCATAAATACTGCTCACATTCTTTCAGCACTACACAGCAATTCTAGAAAATGAAGAGCAACAATCTGGGCTGAGGGTCCAGTGTATTGTAAGCACCAATGGCCCCTTCCTCCTTAAACAGCCATTACAAAGGAAGTAGAAACAGAAGAGCGAGCAGAAGGCAATGACAGAAGGAGAAGGGAACAGACAGAATGTCACAAGGACCCATCTCCAGAGGAAACCTTCTGCTGTCCCCAGGAACCAAACAGCTGGAATAGAAGGAAGGTCATAAAAACCAACAGTGAACCACCCAAATCCAATTGCATCAAGAAGCACATTCCTAGAGACTAAGGATGGATGCAGCACCATGGAGTAGAAAAGAGTGACACTAACATCTCGCTTAAATGAGCACATCAGCTGAACTTTCTTTTTGCTACAATAAAAGAATTATATGCAATGTGCAAATAATTCAAGAGTTTATTGGCAGGGTGGAGAAAGAGCTTCTACATTCTAGGAGTGTTTTATTACTGCCTGCTTTTGAATTGCAAAGCAGTGAGCTCAGGGGTATTTCGAGCAAGACCACTGTAAGAGGCATTTGTGTTATCCAATGCCTCAGAAGAACACAGAAGACTCCTGAAACATCTCTGTGACTGCCTTTTAGGAAGCTGCTGCAAGCAGGCACACAGGTGCTTAGAGGCCATCAGAAATGGGGTTAACATCTCTCTGTGTGTTGAGACACACAGAGCTCATAGCTGGGTACCGCAAAGCTGTGTTTGCATTCTGCACCTTTTAACTGACAAAGACATGCAACTAAAACTTCTGCAAGGACAAGGTGTGCAATCATACGTTCCCTGAGTAACCATTTCTGAAATGAATGTCTGATCTTAGGGAGTGCAAAATCGTGTTCCTGAAATCAGATGCATAAATCCCATTCATTTTTGGATGTCTCAAACTTCAGCATGTGACTCAAAATCCTACAGCAGAAAAATCATCCCTATGTAGTTTGATGCCTTAGGTTTTAGCTTTTATATTTTCCAAATTCTGCATTCCCAGTGTGTAACTCTGCAGTGTCCTGTAGCCTGTGAGCTGCTGCTCTCTCATGCTGAGACAGACAGAACAAAGCCTCTCCAGGCTGCTCTCCTAGGACACCCAGCCCGTCCTAGGCCCAAAATGTGTAACCCAGCATCTTGAGAAGGGGGCAAGCTGAGGGGAAATTCCATCATTAGCTAAAGTTTACTTGGCAAATTTATGCTGATATGCAAATGGACCAAAGCTATAAAAGTGTGAAGAGCTCGTGACTCGGGGTCCATCTTGGGTGTAGCCTTTGGCCTGCCCAGGGTGTACCTCTGAAGGCCTTTCTAATAAATATCCACCTTTATTCCCTTATTCCTGGTCTAGTCTCTGTTTTAGGTGGCCTCTCAAGGCATCAAGTTAAGCTGCTCAAAAGGAAGAGAGCTGTTCTCAGTGCTGCCGTTCTCTGTAGAACATGTTATTCTTTCTAGAACTGTAGCTTTTTGAAGCTATGGTAATTTACACTTCTCTGGCTCCTTCTCCCAGCTCCTCTGAGACTATTTATCCACGATTTTAGGTGCAGTAATTGTAGGGACTACAGAACTGTTCTTTCTCCTGGGTATGGGAGATCAGCCCAGCTCTCCTCCACACTCCTTCTCTTCTAGCTTCCCACCTTTCCACAACCCTTGTTTGCTTGTGTATGTATCCATCCCTCAGACAACCCACCAATCCCCAGATTTCTTCTAACCTGAACAAACTCAAGCTGTACCATATTGTTCACAAGCCTTTTTTGCAGGTAAAATATAAAATGAAAAGGGGAGTGCTTCTTCATCACATCAGAGGTTACAACTTATTTGGCTTGGACTGGATCTGTCCTTGGACCACTCAATTTTATACAGGACTGCTCCCTGTAAAGAAAAGAAACCTCAGGATCGAGGAGCATGTGGGTGCAGCAGGGCCACCCAGAGGTCTCTGACCACCTCTGGATGATGGTCTCCATGCAGCTGTTGTGGGGATGCAGATCTGTGCAGCACAGAGCCCCATTAGCTGTGACAGACCAGCCACCACTGACAGGCAGCAGTGGCCTAATGAGGTGGCTGCTCCTTCCCGGCCGCAGTGGACAGTGTCCGACCTCGTGCAAAACCCTCACTGCAATTGGAAATAATTGGAGGCCTTTTTGCCAGGCTCAGCAGGGAGAGCAGGAGCCAAAGGTCATGGGGGGATGAGTGCAATGCGGTCCCCTCGGGGCTGGGTGTGCTGGTGGCAGAGTGTGGAGGTTCACAGTGCCACTGCCCACTCCAGGCTGCTCCTCCAAGGCAGGGTGTGAGCCTCGCCACTGCCAATCAGTCCTAACTACTGAGAGCTATTAAAATAAACCCCAGCAAAAGTATTGCTGACACCCCAGGTTATGTAAAAGGCCAGTTTTAGACAGCAGCCTTGCCCCTGTGTTGTTATAGACGCCCTTCCACCCTTCTTACTCCATTTCTCAGCAGTGGCAGCGGCTCAGGTCTCATAATAGAAAGTCCCAAGCTTATCCTGGTCTCCTCACCACACACCAAGCAGGAATTTGGAGCAGCGTTATTATTTGGGGTACTTCGGGACACAATGTCCTCCTGAAGTGGCTTTTGTTTCTTTTAAAAGCATTATTTTTTAACAATTTGATTAAAAATAATACTGCAGTGTGAGAACGGGCACTCATGACACGCCCACCTGACCTACTAATTTAAATTCCTAAAAGCTCTATCACAGACCACCTGAAATGGAGGGCATTTAATAACTGAATTTCTTAATGTGGAGAGGATTTGATCCAAAAATGCCCTTCTTTTTTTGATACAGCATAGACTCTCTAGAACATCCTCTCATGCCTAAAGTGCTGCATGTCTAAGGTGCGAACCTCATCAGTTCCCAAAAGCCACAGATTAAGATTGCTGTGAGTTATTGCAGGCACCAGACTGGCAATCCCAGGACAAGGCATGTCACCCAGGGCACGATGAGATTCTTGAGCATGTTACCACTTCTCCTGGTAGCAAGGAAAGGCAGAAAGAATTGAGCCAGGACACCCACACCAGCAACTGAAGATTTTGGACAGGACTATTGTCTGCACAGGAATGATGGAACTACCATCCCAGGTGTTATTTCCAGGGTCAAGACACCCAGCAATCTCCAAGAACTATGCATTTGCTCTGAGCGCACAGCATGTTTTCCTCCTGCAGGTATCTAGCACTCCACAACATTAAAACAAACCAAGAAAGTCCTTCCTGACTCTCTTGTAACTGAAGATTTCTTAACAACCAATACACTGCAAAACACTGGTGCACATTCTCTTAAATTTTTTATGTATTTCACCTTTTCATTGGGGACAGCATGACCTCATCATTGAGATTCTGGCTCAAATCATCACAATGCGAAGGGAAGCCACAATCTCCCATACTAATCCTCCCTCCTTCAATAATGATTAACACACCTGATGCTCTCTGACACTGAGTTTTTCTGTGTCAGTTTTCTCCCTAACTTAGAATTTTCTCTTAACCGTAAGATCTTACTGTATTTTGGGGTTGTTCTCGGCCACAGAGATCAGCTGGACAAGCACAGAAAAACAGAGACTGTGGTCTGGACGACAGACATGCAAAAGAGAATCTGATTAATCTGGAGGGTAGAATGACTGAAATTTAGTCCATGGGAAGTTTGGAATAAAATTATCATCGTTCTGTTTTGGAGAGAAGACCAGAAATTAGAGCATTCTTTATAGACAGGAAATGAGAAAGAAAACCCATCAAAACAATATTAAGTTTTTCCAAATTAGACAACAGCTGAGATTCCTATTTTTTGGTCCCTTGAGCTGCCAGGCACTCATCTTTTCTTTCCAGTAACCCGAGAGGGAGCCAGGTGTCCCCAAGCCCGTTCCCAGGCTGTCAGAAGGGTGCAGCAGAGGTTGCCAGACTGCTAGCTTCTCCAAATGGAAACCATGGAGCTCAGTACCCTCAACCCAGGCAGCTGCTGGGATACATCTATCCTAAACCTGTGGATACCGGAGCCAGGAGCAGCCTGAATGGCTGAGAGGCACTGAGCCAGCAGGCCCTGGAAACCCAGACTCCCTGAGAGCTTGCCAAGCAGCTTGCTAGCAACCAGGCAAAGGGCCAGTGCTTCAGCACAAGTCAATAGGAACCTCCTCTCTGCTTTGGTATCAGCTAGTCAGACTTCTCCTGAAGGGTATGCTTGTCATTCCTGCTGGGAAGCTGCATGTGTGGCCACAGAGGTGGCCCTACACCCCACTTCCTACCAGCCCTTGCATGTGGACACAGCAGTCAGTTGTGGGGATGTGACCTCAGCGCATCTTGTGTCACACTTGACACTTATTTCCTCTCCCCTTCCAAAGCCAGATTTAACACAATCCATTCTTCCTGCCCTATGTTCTTTGCCTGAGGCTGCTTTGCCTCCATCCTGAGACAACACATAATTTTTCTAAGGACATTTTATAACAGACAGCTTCCCAGTTCCTCTATGACCATATACTGCTGCAGGATGCAGTCGCTTCATGCCCACACAACATCCTCAGGCAACACATTTTGGTGAAAACTAAACATTCTAATAGGGTGTTATAAGATCTATGATCCCAAGTGAGTCTTTAAATATATTTTACTGATTAGTTTTGGCTATATATGAACAAGGAATTGAGGATCTATCCTGCAGCTTTAACTTAGGCTGTTTGCATATTACAGAAAGAGTGACTTTTGTCCCAGTCAGAATTACGCCTTCAGACCTAAAGCCAACAACAACAAACTCCAATGTGACCTTAGCATGACAGAGTTGTATGAAGAATGAGCTATGCTAAACCCCAACCTTGCATCTCCTCTTACAAGACACATGCACATTCCCACTCGCTTTCGGGAGCTCTGCTTCTGCCTGCTTCCTGGAAACCCAGAAAAGACAAGACAACATGACAGCTTTCACTGTTTTTTTTTCATGAGATACCCTCCTTGTGTTTTTTTCCTTTCCCTACTTTTAAAATCACAATGAGTTTTCTTTCTTCCAGATTTCTCTAATGTTTTCCCCATGGTGTGTCCATTTTAGCCAGCCTCCCCTCTTCCCTCTAGTACCCGACACTGCTCTCTTTGTCAGGGAAGTCGCAGGGAGTTCAGGTTTTCCCCTCTCCATTTCTCTTTGGACCTGACACTGCTCCTGACCCCTGCTCAGCCTTTGCTTTGAAGTGCTTTTTCTCCTCTCTGCTTTCCCACCGGATTGTGTTAACCCTCCTCCTTTCCCCGCTCCATCAGTTGGCTTCAATAAGTGAGAGGAGCTCACTGGAACCTCCTCTTTTGTGTTATCAGCATGCTTTCACTTCTCATAAAAACCTACCCACCTTACACATAAAACAGTTTGGCAAAAGATGACGGCTTCCAAGGCCTGGGAACACTTCTAAATTCCACACGGGAGCACCGCTAGCTGCCCTGGACAAGCCTGTCAAATAGGTCTTGTGTTTGACCCAGGCAACTTCACAGCAATGTCTAAAACAAGCAGCCACCTTCTTCCCCCTCCCCAGGACAATGGCATTCAAGTGTCTTTTTTGCCATGTGCTGCAAACATCATTACCCTTGTGGGGCTCTGCAACTTTTCTCCTGCTCTACTGCAATTTTAATGGAAAACACACCCACAAATTTGGCTTAAGTACAGATGACTGATTTGATTCAGTCTCCTTGGTGCTACAGCTCCTAACTGATGGATGTTCAGGTCAAAGCAAGAAATGGCATCAGCACAAAGACTGGCTCTGCTCTTACTTATTACAGACTCCTGTAAGCTTTCCAGATCTATAAATATTCACATTATTCCCACAGAGGGTAAGAAAAAGGATGATTTGTATCCTTCTAGCTTGTTCTGTTAACACATTCCCCTTTTTCAGTGTTTTCCAGTTGGATAAATACCATGATGAACAGGAAACCCTTGTGAGAGAAAATACATTTTAGAGTAAATTGCAGTGGTGCGTAGTTTATAAGTATTTGCAATGGAATGTGGAAAATATCTCTATTGATCACATTAATGTATGCTGAATACAGAGGACAAGTTGCTTTTTTTTTTTTAAGACATGAATAGAATTTCCACCATAGGGAAAAAACCTGCAGAATTTGTGTATGCTACACAAACACATAGACAAAACCACTTTAAAGTAGAAAATGCTATTTTAATTACAATGGTAAAGCTTGATTTATTTTCTGTACCTCTTTTGCCAGAAAGTTAAGCATTTCACAAAAATCTGAGTCATATTGCCTGAGGATCAAAACCAGGGAAAACTCAAAGCTTGCTAAAACGTTATAACCTCTTAACCACTCCATTAGTGAGAGCTGATGATAACATTTAAATAAGAATGTAAAAACATTGTTTTGCTCAAAAATTACGTTACAAAGATAAACAATAAGAGTTTGGGAATACCCTGGTTAACACAGCAGGCTGAAGGACTTATACAGATCTCTCCTTCACTCTCCTAAGTATTTTTCATTATTGCTTACTAGATTGTTAATTATTTTTGAAAGGATTATTGTGGTTACAAATTCCTACTCAGGCTTCTTCACTCACCACTTGAGAATACTGCAAAGGAGCACCTTTCCACACGTGAATGTGGTGCACATGTGCACGTGGCTTTGTGCATGTGGGAGCAGCGTAGGGACACTGAGCCACAGCATTCCAACACAACTCCAGCACTGATCCCCTCCCTGACATCTCAGCACAGATTAATTCCTCTGTGCCACACTGATGCAGCTGCACCAGCAATAACCTTTCCCTGTTCCCCCCTTTTTTACCTTGGGTGTTTTAAGGCAAGCACTACCTGTGAGCCTTCAAACCCCTTTCACCCAACACAATGGTGCTCGTTACAGCTGCTCATTTTCCAGCTTCCATCAGCATCATGCAATTAAAGGATCTCTGACATGAGTCATTAAAACCCCTCCCCATGGTTCAAAACATAAACCAGCCAAAAAAAGACACTGGGAATGGCGTATGTGGAGTACACAGCCCCTCACTTCAGAGCTACCAGCCTGCTTAGGTGCAGTGACTTCTCATCTTTAAAATAATAATAGTAATAATAGTAGTAGTAGTAGTAATTATACACACTGAGTACCCATTCAGCTGTTTTGCTGGCAAGTAGCTTAACCAAATGGAAAACAGAGTGGGAATAACCTAGCTGGATGTCCCCATAGTCCCTGTGAAAATCAAGGTGGCCAAGGTGACTGGTGCTATCCATACATTGCCAATGCTGATCTTCTGCTCGAGGGCAGCAGGAGCTCTGGGTAGCCCTCAGCAGAAATTTCTCCTCCTCCCAAGTATCTCAAGGATTTTAGCAAGGTGAATGCTCATGGTTATGGAGCTGGCTAACAGCCATCACTCATTTTACACTGGCCATTAAGCAGCCTGGAGGCAACCAGCATGGATCTAAAGCTGCCTGGGGGAAAACAAGGTAGGAGAAGTGCTGGCAGAACCCATGTCTTGACTCTGTACACAAATATCCTCTTCCCCCCACCTCCCATTCCAGATTCTCACATTCATTGCATTACATCCTCGGTGTCTCAGCTGCGCTGTGCTGGACTGTGTAGAAAATATCAGCATCTTTCCCCCACAGCCCAAGAAGCAGGAGCAGCCGTGTCCTTACTGGAGAGTTCAGGGCACCAGCTGAAGGCAGAAAACCTGCAGCCCCGCCAAGCCCAAAGGGATCTGTGGCAGGCCTGTGCTCTGAGCCCTTCCACCACAGCATGAGAGAAATGGCTTTCAAGAACAACAACAATTATGTACATTTTGTACCATGTTAAAGAGAGAAAATAGCAACAGGGACAAGAAAAGCTTGGGTTGTGAAGGATGTTCCAGCAGAGGTGATTAATGGTGTTGAAAGAAGCCCCCACTGTTGTTTCAAATATCTTTCCAATTAGCCATGAAGCTACCCCCTCCTTTTTCCTCTTGTTTTATTTTTAACCCTTTTTTTCCTTTTACCTGTATTTGATTTAGAATCAAGGTTCATGATTTGTGCTATGACAGCAGAAATAAAGGATCTGTGTACTGAATGCATGGGGGTTTAAAGCATTGCCTTTGATGGCTCATTACCTGCATGTGGCTACATGCAACACTGCTTGACTGAGATATATTGCCCAGGATTTAATTCCAGAATTATTCCAAAGGCATTAAATTGAATGCTTGCCCTTTTCACCATTGTATTTAAATGGTACTTTGTATGCCAAGCTTAAAAAAAACGCATAGGAAACACAGATGCAATGCTGCTAGAGCATGTATTGAACTTTGTTGAAGTGTTAAACATTTATTAGAATTTTTTTTAAACAAGATAGTGTAAACCCAGTTGTTACTACAATTAACTTTCTCTGCTACAAGAGAAAAAGGAGGGTTTTTTTAACTAACAAACAGCTCTCAGAGCTAGTGAACAATATCTCATTTGTTCAGCAAGATTTAAAGATGAGAACAGTCTCAGGCTGGAAAAAAAGAGATGTGCACATTTCTGTGCTGAGCAAAACAAGCCAGACAAAGCTTCTCCCACAGTAGAGAGGAGATCAAACCCCAGAGCTGAGCTGAGGGTCAGGAGTCTCAGAGCTCTCCAGGCACAGCCCCCACCAGCTACTCCTGGTGGAAGGCTGCTCAAGGACCCTCTGGAGAAGCAGCTCTGAGCTCTCAGCTTACAGCCTGGCAGGGACATCCAGGGATGAGAGCTTGCCTCTGGTGCACAAAAGCAAACCCTCCAAAACAGTCTGCACTTGTTTACTGCTGATCTACAACCTCTGTTAAGAGAAAGCCCTCTACATTCTTGTTTTTCCCTTGTTTGCCTTGTCCCTGCAGATTCAGGGATGCTACTGGTAAAACACATAATGGACTTTATCCAGTTTACAACCGAACTTCCATTTTGAAATAAAGCAAACCCAAGGCACAGTTTCCTTGAACTCACAATGAGGATATCCCTCTGCTCAACTCCCCCTGCCTACAATGTGTCACACTTGAGTGCAGTCAGTTGTGCAGGGGCAGCTGTCCAACACTGTGCCCACCCACTTCACCCCTTTTCCTTCCTACCAGCATTCCTGCATCATAAGCACATCCAAATGTCAACATTTCATACAAGAGGCAATACATAACACAGCTATTTGCACAATTTTCTTTTATGTGTGGCCACAATTGGCTGGAGCTGGTGGTTCTGTTAAAGCCTGAAGGACAGTGGGCATTACCAGAATTTGCATCTGGATTTGAAATTTAACACCATTTGGAAAACGCAGGCAATTACCTAGAACTGTGTGTCCGTGCAGCAATACCCAGGAGTCTGCAGCAGTATTACCCCACAATTTAGCTTCAGCTGGAAGTCACGTTTTACTGCCTCAATCATAGGAGTTCTGAGCAACCACTATCACAAAAAGATACAAGCGGCAGAAGAATTTGTGGTTTTGAGCCCGTTCGAGAGCTCATCATTGTGTTTTAAGTCCTCTAATAAAACAGCATTAACAAAGACACTGAATTCCTTCATGTGCCTGAAAATACACATATGCACACACAGAGATCCTCTCCACTTCTGCCCTACCCACCAAAGGAAGTGAAAAGAAGCAAATCTATCTAAACACATGGGCTGCATCTGGCCTGGGCTCTCTGGGGGGCTGCACAATGGGGACAGCACAGGTAGGCAGAGGAAAGATTGCCCAAAGTGCTCTTTCTGGCCCAATTCCAGCACATATATAGTTTAATTGGGAATGCTCCATTACCCTTAGCTACTGTATAGCAATAGTTATCTTGGTTATTTAGTAAATAATGAGAGTTTTTTACAATTGAACAATTTTTTTTCATGTGTGAGGGTCTGGAAAGGGACATTACATTGCACAGAAGGGTCCCAGTTTGCCACAGATGTACAGAACTGAGGCTGGTCCCCTGTGGATGGAGCTTGGTTTGATTTTCTGTGGAGATTCAGTATAACCTGCCCAAATTTCCATGCACCCAAATACCATAGCATAGGTATTTCCTCACTTCCACCTTAATCATGGGATGTTTTGACTCCAACACCACTTTCAGGTACACCCCATGGTATGGAATGTCCCTGCAGACTTTTCCCAAGATCTGCTATTTTCTGAATTTAAGTAAAGCTTCAGCTTCAAATACACAGGCTGTGAAGCCCTGATTTTACACAATTTCATGGCATGTTGAGGAATGAAGTACTGGTGTTTGAGGCAAGTGATTTACTGACATGGGGTTATCCAGAGGTTTAATTTGTCGTGCATCTCACCCACATGCTTTGTTTCCCTCTTCACTCTCTCTTTCTTAGAGGCAGCATGCTGCACACTGCTGGCAGTAAAAGGGCTTCCCTTCACACAGCAGCAATTAATTTTTCTCAGCTTCTCTCCAGCCAGATATCAATGATTCCTCACGATCTGCAAAGCCTCCTTTAAGACCCCATTAGAAACATGGAAGTATTCTTTTTCCTACTGCCCCATTAAACAGTCTCTGCATTCAGATTACCCAGACCGATCAATCTCATCCCTTCCCTCTTGATAAAACATTGGATGTCAGAGTGTTTTAATCCAACAATCCGCCAGCCACAGTCCCATTCATTTGTTGGCATGGAGGCAGAGTAGGCTTAAAGTGATATCTGATCATCAATACCTTTGCTTTTGGAAGTTAGATTATTGCAGCGCTTAGAGACTGAGTCTGGTCCTGCACCTCACACCAGATATCATAGCTGAGAGTGGAAGAAGAGACACCCAACCGATTTTCAGCTGAAGCAAGACCTCCGAAGGGTTTTGTTTAAAAAGCAAATGAATCAACTTTAAAGCACTTTGTCCAGCCCTGGATTATTCTAAGGCTGTGCAAACACTTGACTGTGGGGAGATGGATTTTTATCATAGCAACATCCAAGAGAACAGTCAGTTCTGGCATTTCCATGTTCACTCTCACTTGCATCATGGTGTCTCCATCTATGGTGAGAGCCATCACACATCCCCTGCCCATGTCATCTTACACTGACTCTGTCACAAATACTAGTCATCAGAGAGGTGATTTTAAAGAGTTAAAATTCCAAAAAGCAAATCTCTTGCTCAGGGGTGTTACTGGATCACATCCTTCAAATAGCCAGAAGCTCCAGTTATTGTTCTTAAAAGTTACTTCCAATCATGCAGAGGCACCTGTCTCCCACCACAGCTACTCTGCATTTCAGGGGAGTCACCAGCAGGTTGGAAATCCACAGAGAACAACTGCAGGCAGAAAGGACTGCTTATTTATTTTATAAGGATATGCTAGCAGTTAGGATAAGCTATCACATTGAAAATGTGCAGTTGCATGCAGTAACGTGAACCATAAAAGAGATTAATTAGTGATGCAAACCTAAAATAGATCATTTAAAGTACACTAAACCAGGCATCATTTCCTCCACAACCTGCTTGATTTTAATCTGACTTGCTCTATAAAAGTGTTTTTCTTTGGGTATATTGTTTGCCCTTTCGTGTCCTCCTCCAAAAGGTATCTTCATATAACTGCCCAAGAAGCACTGTCTACACCTGCAAGGACAGGGCCCTTTGTGGCAATATTTATTTAAAAGGGGAAAATAACTGCGTACTTACTGATTTTGAGAGGAGCTTTCAGAACACACCAAGGGGATTAACACTCAGCTCATCCTAACACCTGAACTTGTGTAGCTCCTTCAATTAACCTGCCGAAGTAATTTAATGATGTGTTTGATGAATCCCAAAAGTAAACTCTGGGCACACTTGTGATATGCTCAGACAAGATTATGCCAACAAAACATGTGCAGGGGATGTCAGTGGCCAAACCCAAGAGGAAACCTCTACTGAGCCAAGAATCCTTTGCCCACTTACCTGTGATGATTATGATAACATCACAGTAACACCTCAAATTTCCAGTTGACATGCAGAGCTGACATGTTAAATACCATAAACATATGGAAAGCCCAAGCCTGCCTGGCTCCCAGAGTGCCTGTTGCATTCTAGAAAAAAGGAGACTAGTAGGAAAAAGCCACCCCCTTCCTTTCAACCCCAGAGGCCAATGGCTGGGGAGGTAAAAGATGAAACCTGCCCTGAGGCCTTCAGCCAGGACTTCACTCTCAACTTCAGCTCAAGCTGAAACAGGATCCAAGGTGAACAAGAGAATATGAACATGAATGGAAAAATACGAATTGCTCGTGATGCCTGAAGAGGCCACCTAAAAACAAAGACTAGACAGGAATAAGGGAATAAAGGTAGGTATTTATTTGAAGGGCCTTCAAAGGTACACCCTGGAAAGTCCAGAGGCTACTGCCAAAATGGACCCCAAGATGGACCACGAGTTCTTCACACTTTTTTAAGTTTGGTCCATTTGCATATCAGGGTTAATTCTTCACTTAGAACTTCAGTAATTGATGTAATTTCCCCTCAGCTTGCCCGCCTTCTCAAGATGCTGGTTTACACATTTTGGGTCTAGGACAGTCTGGGTGTCCTAGGAGAGCAGCCTGGAGAGGCTTTGTTATGTCTGTCTTAGCATGAGAGAGCAGCAGCTCACAGGCTACAAGAAACTTCATAGTTACACACTAGGCAGTACAGGATTTGAAAAATATAAAAGTTAAAACCCAAAGCATCACTCTCTGGAGCTGCAGCCTGCAAATCTGGGTATGTACTGCATCTCTCAGACATGGGGCATGACTTCCATGCCACTGTCACTCCAGGTGCTCTTTTCACCTGTATCAATTATCTCAGGATGCCTTTTGTCCTGTATGCCTACTGGCCATTCTATGGACAAAGAGGTGGTGAAATTGGTTCCACACTTTTTATTCGAGAGACTTTCTCAGTATTCATCTGCACTTCATAACCTGTGGTGCTCTGCCACAGATTTGTGACAAGCATAGAAGCAGCTCTTCCTTACAGTCTAGCTTCTTTAATGTGAAATAGGGATACAACAGTCCACTTCAGTTCCAAATCCAGACAGAACATTTTTCTTTCAAAAGCAGTAAAGCAGTGTTAAGCTATTTCCTTGGGGCAGTGGAAGTATGAAATACAGCAGTCTCCTGCTTCAAAGTAGACTTTGTTTGTTTTTTTTTTACTGTGAGTGGTGTGACATATACCAGCCACCATTACACACCAATAAAAGCAAAACTCAATTTTCTGTCACAATGAAGATGACCAATAAAATTTTGAACATGGACAACACCCATACAATTCTATAAAACCTGAACAGAATCATAAAGCTCCCTTTAAAAGCACACAGACTCTCATAGAGGGGGTTCTATAGGCGTATAAATTATCCAGCTTTAGAACAGAAGGAATGTGCTGCACATCATGATATGCTCTTCAACATTGCCTGAACTACCCCTCTTAACAGGTATGGGGCTGCTCTTCAGTACCACCAGGTTGTTTGGCAATAGCAACACAAAAATTTCACTGTAGACTGCATCACATCAAGAGAATACTAATAGTTAACTAAATTAGAACAAATATTACTCTGTATTATGCAGAAGCCTGCAGGGCTCAGCCAAAACCACAATCACCTTTGAAAAGAGAGAAAGGATCTCTGCTCTGCAGCCTCAGTAGAGAAGACGGAGGTGAAGACGGCAGAAATGTTGTTTAGTGGCAGAGGCAATACAGAAACTGTTTGGAAGTGCCAGGAGTCCTGTGCATCCTGTCTGGGATTCTTGTGTGTGGATGGGTGCAAGTCTTAGGAGCAAATTAGCTGGAGAAGGAGACCAGGGAAAGAGATGATGAGGAAGGGCAGGGGCATGGGAGGGTCATACACATGGGCAGAACAGGCTAAATGTGCTTGACACTTGCCTGCAGTGAGAACTAACCGTACCACACAGTCTATCAGAACCCAGTCTGGCACCAAATATAAATGGAAGGTGCTGCGGAACAGGAGAGGGGCTACCATTTGCTGGTACAGGAGGATGGTGGGAACAAACTTTGTGTGGTAAAAGAGCAAATCAACTTCCTGCAGTAGCTTTGAAGTGGCATGAAAACTAAAGCAACATAGATTCCAAGTCCTTTGCCTTGGAAAAGGAAGAAAGGGAGGTGGCTGCATAGGCAAGGTGCTACCAGTTCCTAGGCAGTAGGATGCGGAGAGCCCTGGGGAGCCCCCCAGCAGGGAGGGTAGGCAGTGGGACACAGCTGCATGTCTGCTGCTCACCCTGGAGCACTCTCAGCAGTGTGAGAAGCAGCTTCTGAGCCCTATGGAAAGGTCTGTCCTGACTGTATCTACGTATCAGACCAATTTTATGGCCACTACTTAGATAAAACCAGCCCAAATGCTTTCAAACACTGATAAGAGGTTTCTGTGAGTCATGCCAAGCAGGCAAAAATTTTACCATGTTTTGCTTCTGTCTGAAAATGTGGAAACAGTCCAAACCAGAAAAGGAAGGCCTCTGGGAGTATTTGAATTAGAACCCAAGGATCTGATTAAGGAAGACTATTTAACATGCTTAAAAAGCTTTGCTGCATTAAGACTGAAATAAAGCAAGGTACAGATGTAAGGTAATTAGAGAAAGAGGATAAAAGAATCAGATTCTTTCATCATTTAAAACAAAGTATGCACAGATTTTACCATTTTGCAAGACATGCAGAAAATAGAGGCCATTAACATGGGCAGCCCAAGGATTTCTCTTCCCAGTTTTCCTTCTCCCTGCTCTGTGAGATTATTGGGACTCTCCTGTGCTGCATACTTGAAGCAGAGTATGAGACACATTTGCCTCACAGCAACAGCACCATTTACTCCAGGGGAGATTTTAGAGTATTACGCAATGGTTATACTGTAATCATCAGAAAACGAAAGTGTTTTTTGTTTTTTTTTAAATTTAATCCACTTCTAATTCCACTGCAGTTGGAAATAAAATAAATAAAACTACAAGAAACTAGAAAATTACTTTACATAGCAAAGGCAAGACCACAACTAAGGGCAGTCCCTTCTTTAACTTGTAATCTTTCTATGGGTAACAAACCAGTTCTTTTCTGGTGATGACAAAAATTTGATAGAGATCAGTACTTTGGTCATTTTTGGACATTGGCAGCACTTCAAGTACCCATGAAAAGGGTCAGTCTGGTTTTCAGGACAGCAAGAGGCTGGAACAAGCAGCACTGAGAAGGTCTTCAGCCAAGCCTTGGACTGACATAGGCAGCACTTGCTGTTTCTGTCTGCTGACATTACGGAAGCGTTGCTTATCTGCTTGAACTCATATTGACTCAGGCTGTTCTCGCAATAATAGAGCAAAACTGCATCATTGACAGGATGCTGATCCATTTGAAATGACAAATTATAAGCTGGAGAATAATGGAATCTGGGAAGTTCTGAAACTCTTATCTTCCATGCATCAAGCAAGCCAGAACCATAACTCCTTAATTCTACTCCTACCTAATGTCATCTTTTCTTGCCACAGAAGATTTTTCAAAAAGTGAATTCAAGGATTTATGCTATAAATCATTACTGAAACCTCCATATTCACTTAATTTACATCTCTAGGCATTGAATATTCAGCAATAGGCCTGATATTGGATAAAACTAAAAATTACTGATGGAAACATATTCAAGAACACATGCAAGAGGGTATCACTTGCATCATAAATAGGTTTTCAAGAGGAAGACTTAATCAGAGAAGCAGAGTAGGAGACAAGAACACCCAGAAACTACTTCTCCAAATACACAAGGATGAAGTAAAGCATGTGGTTTGCTGAACTCAGCTCCCCTTGGCACAGCTGCAAGCCACAGATGTGAGGTGACAAAGATGCCAATGTTGCCCAATTTAAGGACTCCCCCAGAACTGATACATGTCATTACTGAGACAGATTGTGGTTTTAAGTCCGGTCTGTCCATACCAGAGGGATGTCAGCACCCAGGTCATTCAAACCAATACCTTGGCAGAAAACAGTCTCACATGCAGGATGAAGCAAGTGGTCAAAAGCAGTAGCAACCACTGGTGAAAGATAAGTGAAAAATCAGGAAAAACCCTTTTTATAGATTTGTACATCATTAGGGCAAAAAGGAAAATAAGATACCAAAGATTGCTGATAACTTAAAAACTGAAGATTCAATGTTTACTTTATCTGTGGCTGTAACTCTAGAGTACCATAAAGAAAAATCCTGCTGAGAACTCAAAATATGCCTTCTTAACAGAACAAAAAACAAAAATGCAAGACTGATGTAAAGTACTTGCAAGCAAAAAGACAAAATGCAAACGACCCAAATCGGAAAGAATATTGGCCTCCCCGGAACCTCCTCCTGAGAAGTGTTATTAGTTATAGCTCTCATGAAGTCCTTACAATTTCCCAGCATATGCATGAATGCAAATAGGTTCAGAGGGTGCATGAACAAAGGACATCATGCCAGCCCTAGCGATGCCATTGCCTGCCAGGGCACAGACAACGTGTGCGTGCCATTCCCACTGCCTTCCTTGGGAAGGCTGGTATTGTACGGGAACAAGAATTCCCAGCATGGGCTTCACAAGGCAGCATCGAGGAGCTGCATCTTTCCTTTACTGCCCAGGACAAAGTACTCTTGGTAAAGCACAACTGAAATGGGAGGAAGTTTCAATCAAAGCATGGGAAAGAAGAGCTGTGCTGTGCTGGGAGGCTGGGATGCATTGAATGGAAAGGGCAGGGGGAATAACGAACAGCTAAACCAGCAGAAACAAGAGGATGAATTCAGCTCCTGCAGACACAGTTTCACCAGTGAGATAAGGCAAAATGACTGGGGTTTGTTTTAACTTGTTTGGTCTCCAACCAGAGAACTGTAACTCTAAAGCCTTTGCCAACATGGAATAAGTTTGAGTTTATTGAGCCTCAAACTAAAAAAAAAAAAACCAAACCAAAACAAAGGAAAAGCCACACCAGGAGAGACCCAGGCACGCAAGCAGAGCTTCTCACGATAATGGATACAGTGTTCAGCACAGAGGGTAAGTTGCCAAAGGAGGTTATCAAAACCAATAGATACAGACAACTTTAAATACACATCTGGACACTGTTACGACAAGAGCAGTTTGCAGCACATGGGGATAAAGTTTTAATGAAATATTCTTAACAAGAGAAACTGCTACGCTTAGTCAGTAAAGGCCACAATTCCTTATTTTTGCAAGTAATACATCACTGAAGCCAAAAGCTCCCCTCTAGGAAACCCTGGGCTAAGGAGGTGCTGGCAGAGAATCAGGCAGGGACTGCCTGCTGCTGTTGCAAGCACAGCCCTTTGGCATCAGGGAGAGTAAAGTATTTTTTCCCTTTATTAAAAAGGTATTTATTCACCCTGAGGGGTCTGTTTCTCTCAGACAAGGCATTAGCACCAACTGAGCTTTCAGGAAGGAGACAGAGCAAAGGGCACCTATACATTTTTATTCTGACACTAGCTGACACACCAAGGGAAGGGGATTAAGTGAAAAGAGAAAGAGATCTTATCAGAAATGCAAGATGGAGGGAATTACTGATCAACACCAAGATGTCAGTGTGCAACAGCTCTTCCCACACCCAAGCAGTGTCCAGAGGCCTCAAACCATTTGATCTGGCAGTCAGATGCAAAGCTATCCCAAGACCACTCATGGACCTAAGACACCTGGTTTTATCCAAATGCAGAAGGAGATGCATTCTGAAGTCACAGTGCATTTAGAGTGCTCAGGTATTATGGGCCAGCTTCTCCACTGTTTATGTCTGACCCAAGCATGAGGTGCAGCTTCCACAGGCAAAGGCTGGATCAAACCCACTGTTCAGAGCACAGATGCTGTGAATCCAGGTTTGAATTTCACAGGCACTCCCCACAGTTAGGGAGGGCAAGGTAGGGGGAAGCCAAACAGCCTGCCCAGCCCTTTCAGGAGGGTGCATAAAGGGTTGCAGCTTTTCCCAAGGATTCTCCGGCTGCTTATAGGGTGCCTCTGTCAAATTTTGCAGTAGAAAGCCACATCTCTCTTCCAGACCTTCCCACCAGTACCCACAGACTATTTTGGGCGTGATGAAGACAGTCTTGAACCTATCAGGCATCATGAGCATCCCCCTGCACTTCTAGGCTTTTTTTCTTAAATGAGCATTTGGGAAATAATTGTGTGCTGAATACCATTATAAAGCACACATTACAATTTCTCACAGAGCGCCACTATGAATCACAACTCCCTCTTCCAGAGGGCAAAGAGCAGAACAGCACTCCAAACCACACTAAATGACCACAGATCTCAATATACCCAATAACTTCAGAAGAAATGTACATTCACAGGAATATTTTTCACTCAAGGCAGTGAAAAATCCATATGCCCTGTCCATGGGTCTCCCAGAGAACAGGATGCATTAACAGCCGGACTATTCTTTGAGGGAAATTCTAGAGGGCATTTCTCATTACAGACACATTCCTGTAAATAAAACAGACTACTGTACAGCATCTCCATCCAAGGCCCGAGAGCCAGGACTGCTCAGACTCAGAATGTGAGTTAAGTTCTGGGAAGGGATCTGGAAAATGCCACCGCTGACAGCAGAGAGGAGGGAGGGGAGGCAGAGGAAGCTGGTTTTAAATCACAGAAAGAGCAGATTATGTGTAGACTTCATCATGCTGGGACAGAAGAAAGTGAGAGGCACTGGTGTTCAATCTTCATCATTGTTAAATCCTGGTTTACCTCTCAAATGTGTGCCTGCCCTGAGCAAACCTTGGCTCATCTTCTACTGTCTGCTGCACACATGAAAGTCTGGAGTCAGTTGAAGGGCACTCCTAGTCCTACTTACTGCATATTTATTCAAGGTAACGATCTTTTCCCTCCACTTCAGGGCACCATTTCCCTTCCACAGACATCTTCCAGCTGGAAGGAGACCTCCTTAGGCTCAGCTGAAGTTAGCCAGTCTTAAAAGGAGAACATTACCTTATTAGAGTCATCAGAATTTTATCCCTGTGGCTTTCAATAATCAGTCCAGAATATACTCTAGGCCCTAATGCTATCCTTCATCCTGCTGAGCATCATTCTTCCTTTGCAATTGAAATCTTTCTTCCACCCAGAAACAGCAGAGAGGAATCCCCCCATCTTCAGCCATCTAAATGCAAGTCATTGAGTGCGAAATGGCAATCTGTGCCCCTGCTCCAGTCAGCCACTGCAGAGAGAGAAATTTTCAGCACATGAGTTTATAAAAGACAATGAATCCCACTATGGAAAAACCTCTTTCTTTCATTTCTTACAGAAGCTGTGAGTGGCTTCCCACTGCAGTATTGAAACACACAGTAAAACATTCAAAAAACTATTTCCACATCTACTAAAGTTCAGCACTCCCTCTAATCTGAAGCCCTACAAACAAAAATGTAAATCATTTTCCCAGCATAAACCCCCAAAGGCCAAGTGACTCCAGCTTATTCCAGAAGAACAGTTTGTAAATTATCCAATTAGATCTGTACAAGTTTAACAGCCAAGCCCTGAGTCATCTGTAAAGCAAATTCAGACCAGTGTCATCAAAAAGTTGCAAAAGTTTTTGAACAAGAACATAATCACAGTGCCAGGGAACAAATTCATTGTTGGACTTACAACAGGCTATTTTCCATGAATTCCCATGAAGTGACCAGTAGAATTAGTTTGACCTCAAAAATAGAGCTTTGCCATGCAGATGTAAGTTAATTAAAAAAAAGTCAAAAGAAGCACTGAGAACAGACATCCACAAAGCATTTGCAGCAGTATAAAAACCACATGGTGCCAAGCAAAAATATGGTATAGGAGTGACACAAAAGCAGTGCACACAAAAAGAGAAAGCCTGGAGAATTCTGACCCTACATTTCACACTGATACTAATCCACACACGTCAGGAGGTCTGTGCAGTGAAAGATGACCATTTTAAAGCAAGCGAGGCTCTCCAGCTTCCCAATACTTCCTCTAGGAACTCCACAGACAGGGTTACTCAACCCTTTGCATTCTTTCCTTCACTCATAGGAGCTTAGAAAATAATCTTCCAGTAAGGGTTGGCTTTTTGTCTGCAGCTGGGACAGTCCGGAAGAAACTTCAATCTTAGATGCTCCTGTAGTGCAAAGATTTAATAGCTTCCATTTGCAACATGATGATTGCCTAAATTAAAATGAAAGAAAAAAATTGAGTGGTATGGGAGGTTTCAGATTGGGAATTTAAATACATGGTTGCTGTGGGCATTCGCTTTCCTAAGAGGAGATCTACATAGCTAAGTTTGGCACATCTGCAAAACGTTAGCTCCTCTCAGAAAGCAGGATTACCAGAACAGCCTGCAGAATGCCCTACAGCAGTTCAGCATTCCTCCAGAGCAGGGAATTAGGCTCAGCCTAGCTTCTGCCTGGACAACCTAGGTCCAAAAAATGGATTAAAGTCATGCCCTACAAACCCTGTTCTAGGTAAGCTGTTGGGCTTTGCCTCCCTGCTCAGCCCCAGAGTCTCTCACCTACCCTGCCTTCAACATCTGAACCGGCAACCTTTTTTCCCCTGCTTTCTAGTTATTTTGCCATATTTACATAATTCCTCTAAAAATTAACATGCACTATTTATTTTCTGCAATACTTACAGCATTACTTAGGAGTTACTACAAGCAGCAAAGAAAAAAAATGTCTAAGATAACCTATGTAGAAATCCTGGATATGGCCTTCTAATTATTCATTCTCACTAGGAATGAACTAAAAATAAAACTGCAGCGAAGCTGCAATAAAGCAAATTTAAAATGCTCAACACAAGAGTAAATTTAGGTAATGCACTGCCATCAAGCATTTTTGGGGTTTTGTATTTTAAGGTTTAAAACAACTTCAAGCATGGTTTACAGTATTTCCAAAATAACAGTATGAGATCAAGTCTAACTGAAATGTGTTAGGAATAAACACTGAGTTTTTATTTAATTACTCAGCATAACAGCTTCTTGCATAGATGCCTGCAAGCACCTATGCTCCCTACCAGCACCAGTCCCTAAGCCCAAGTATTGAGGTATCAAAACTCATTCAGACTCAGTTCTTTCCCCAGTTTGGATCCCATTTCTGGGTTCCAGATGTCTGTACTTCTCTTTTTCCAAGGCATGTATCCCCCCACACACGCTATCAGCCTCATTGAGCTGGGAATCCCTTTCCCTCACATAAGCATCCACATTTCTCTACAGGACAAATTCTGAAATTTGCCTCTGCTTAACGCCCTGCTTTTGTCAATATTTCTTTTCTGTGTCTATTGACTGACAGTTGGGTTTGTTCCCTTTACAGTCAGGAATCAGAGTTTTTAGATACAGCCTCCTTTATTAGGATTCCTATGGAAGGATTTGCAGAAAATGTGTAGACTTGTAGATATTCAGCTGTCAGGGTGATACTGTATTGTATCAGCCCCAACCTGTTCATGATACCACCACTCTTCCACAATCAGAAGTAAGGTTTTAATGAATGAAGAGTAAGAAAAGACTATGTCCCTTCTCTTTAAAAGTACTAAGAAATTGCAGGTATTAAAATAACCATATAACACAACAATTTCTAGCAGAAATAGTTCTCTTTCAAAGGTAGCAGATGAGTATCTGACAGCAAGCAAATCAGATTCCCAAAACTGCTAATAATTGCAAAATCCCCCTTAAGTGTTCAGTTACCAACTTTCACACATCTTACAGCCCTCACTCAGTTACACTAAAACACAGACACGCATCACTGCAACAGAACAAAAACCAGCGTGGGCTGGGTACAATTACAGGGTGTTTCCTAAGAGCACAGTTCACCTCAGGATAAAGTGTTCAACCCAGCCTGCTTCATGCTTAAGCCTTTTGAGACAGCCAAGGGAAAATTTCATCTCAGAAGAGCAGAGACTCTGCAGTCTTAATAAAAGGTGACACTGAGATAACCACATACTGCAGATATCCCCCAGTGATTTGGTGCACTATCACAGCAAGGACCCCCAGTCCATCCCAGCACTATTTTTAGGATTGCGTACTCTCAGACAGATCACAAATACCTGAAGTTTTTTTCCCGTCAGTGGAAAAGGCTAGACTTGTTCTCAGCTGCTTTCCCTACCCTGCCACAACACTCTGCCCGTGGTTCTTGTCCTTGGGGTATTCAGCAGTAACAAAGTCATTGAGACACCCTTCTGTTCAGCAGATAAAACAAGCTTTCTGACTTCAGTGCCTTCCAAAGATGACATGTCATCTGCATTCCCCAAGGAACAGAGCATGTATGAGGTACCTGATCTGCACTTGCAGAAAGAAGCATTGCAAATACCTTTCACTCAGTGCAAAAGCTTAGGATGTTGCAGCTAATTTAACACACAGCATTGTAACTGCTTAGGAACAGTTCCCCAGACTCACCTCTTCCACTGCTGGGAGCACTCCCGATAAAGGGAGGCCCTGCTTCTGACAGAGCTGGAACAGGAGTCAAGGATCAATAAACCTCAGTCAGAGATTTCATGGAAGATAACAGGCATAGAAGAACACAGCTTTGGCTGATAAGATCTTTCTACAAAGCCATACAGCAGAAAAAGTGTGATAAATTCTAGTTACAGTAGAAGAGATAGATTTCTTTGTGGGACCTTACGAAGTGGGGTCATGAACAAAGCACATCAGTTTGACCATGCTGTTAGAATGAGCATCTGTAACAAAATAATCAAGATTTTACTTCAAAACCAGTGCTTTGAAGCAAATATAGCAAAAAGTTCCCACTTTTGAGTGAGAAACAAATGAAGGAGAAGTAAAATATTTGTGTTGAAAGCTTTGGGTACAATATTGCAACAGAAATAAAAATATTTGAATTTTAGATTGCAAACATCCTAATTCTGGGGACAAAAAGAGAGACAAATTAATTTCCAAAGAACACCACAACTGATGACTGAAGTCTCCGCTGCAAAGAGTCACAAAACTCCAAAATGCACTCAGCCACAAGTGCCCAGCCATGCTCATTTCTATTTGCCAAATATAGTCTGGATTTCACTGCGGTTCTCAAGTTTCTACCAAGGTTTACACAAAACCTGAACCTCAAATGTAATGAAAGAAGGCTGAAAGAAGAGATCTGGCAACAACCTTTCAGGTTTTATTCAAGTAGGGCTTTCATTATGGAGGAAAGTGGACCTGGACGTCTGTCAGCACTTTAATATAGTGTCTTCAAGTGTGACCACATTGTTTAACTCCTTCAAATCAAATTGAAATGTTTATTTTCTAATATTGCTCAAAAGATTTAAACAGTTTTGTTTTTTTTTTTTCTGGAAATAGATATCAAGGAACGGATTAATCAGAAACAAAACCTAACCCAAAACAATTCAAGATCAATTCCCTCTTGAAATTTTGGTTTCTTCTAAACAGAGAAATTGAGATCTTACTTTAACAGCTCTTTCCTTAAATGCCTTTCTCCCTTCTGTCCCTGTAGACTTTTCCCAGGTCCAATTATTTATAAATTTTCCCTTTTTTAAGCACTTTGGAGTTAGCCTCTCACAATGTTTGGAATCAATGCAGTGGGATGTTTCTACTTGAGCTGGAGTCATCGGCTTAATGTTGCAAAGGCTGATGTGCAAGGTCCTAAGATAAGACAAGCTTGTAAATTATAGAGAAGCCCAAAGACTCTATGGACGTTAGGAGAAAGCCTTCCAAAGCCTTCACTTGCTGAATGCAGGAGGAAATGTGTGCATGGAAGACTGCCAGGGGAGCAAAAAGAGCCTGTAACCAACACTATTCTTTTTCCCATACTCAAACACAAAAATTTGCGTGGAAACCAAGCAAGTATACCTAAATTTCACTAAATTTGTTGCTTAGAAAAGAGCTTGGGTGAGCAGCAGAACTTTTCCTCTTGGTAGACCACATCTTGCCACTGGTGACATCTTAAGCTACCTCACCAGTATCTGCTCTTGGTGTCTTGCTTGAAGCCTGAGTGGTTCCCTAACAAATCCCATCCAGGCTCTCCTCCTGAATTATATACCTTCCTGAAGACATCTCCATGCACCTTTGGTGTCTACCCTCTAAAGTATCCTCCTATTCTTCAGCTCTCCTGATGCCTTTGTGACTGGCACACATTCAGTCCTGTGCGTGCTCTGCCCATTTAATTAGTCAGCTATCCTATATCTGAGGAGAGCTGTACCTTAATTATTTAATTTGTAATTGTTTCTTTTCTATAAAGTTATTACCCTACTCTTCTCTGATCCATTCTCCTTCAAGGCAAAGAAGAAAATTTGAAGGTCAACCCCCACTGAAATTAATTTTCAACATCCTTGGCACTTCTGTAATTGATTGCAGATTTAATGAGATCTTTTTTCCAGTGAATGGGTTAGGAGATCCTCAGGTTATCTGATAATACACTTTATTAACAGGACCAGGCAAATGAGAAATGGAGTCCCTTTTACTCATCTAATAATGCCCAGGACATTCAAATTGGTTTCTTTTCCCCCCTAGCACTTGCTCCCATACACAGGTTTTGGATAAGCCATCCTTGCAAGTCTGGATAGAAGTGAACATCCCTGAGCGAGATAATCACACCCCCTCCCTCTGCTGCTGCTGGGAAAATGGCCTTAATACTCTGGGCATGGCCCAGTCGACAGTCTGGATGCAGAAGGGACAGCGATGCCATGGAGCACTTCCTTTGCTTCACAGAACTGAGCTCCTTCAAACCCCCCAGGTGTCCTGTGGCCTGGTCCCCCGCCTTCCTCCACCACACAGGGGCTGTAATGCAGGATGGGGGAAAGAGCCTGTTAGCACCATCTGGCAGGCTCAAATGATACCATTTCCATGGTTATTTGTCACCACAGCTCTTGGTATGAAATATGTTGTTTTCTCTCATTGACACCTCAGGGGGACACTCCAGCCAGAAATGTTCCCTCCAACATTCAATTACCCAAGTCAGTTACACGAAGCCTCACCTGCATTTTCTTTGTAAAACAAACCTCATGCTGCATTAGATCAACAAATCCAAGGGATGACACAGCTCAATGAGCTAAGATTCAGCACATTATTATGCACCAATGAGCAAAGTTGGAGGTATATTCGTGACATTGCATTGTTGGTGCCATCAGGCTCTGAAGTAGGCCTTCAGATGAGACAAACTTGTCATGATGCTCAAAACAACTAGACCCACCATTTATTTTGTCATGCTGTGCTAAATTTTCCAAACTATCAGTATTTTGTCCATTACGAATGCTCCAATATAGTCACAAAGAGTTTGTTCAGCTGTTGAAGAATCAACCTAGGACATGGGTGATTTCAGAGGAGTTGGTCAGGAGCGTGGTACTTTGTACTTAATGGGAAGATGCAATGGCCCTAAGGGTTTCCTCATCCCAAACTCCAGAAAATAATGACTAGTCACATCCTCCAACTAGAGCACATCAACACAGGGCAGCTGCTGCATTGAAGAAGAGGAGAGCACACTGGCAGAGAATCTGCAGCTGATTCTTCTCAAAGATGAAATCAGAGCAATTGAGCACAAAGTTTTCTTTTTATGCTGTCATTTCCACCATGGCTATGTTTCTTGTTACATGGCTCACTTTGAGCTGATTGTATTTGTAACCTGGTCAGGTCAGTGCGTTCCTGGAGCAATACAGGCTGACCTCCAAGTGCCATTCTGGGGAACGTGCAAAGTTGTGTGATTGATGACACTTCAGCACAGTTTATTGTCCAAAGAACCCTATTTGGTGCATGTGCTTCAAATATACGACACACAAACCCTTGTTTGTACCTGACTCCTGTCTTTTGTAGTAGCTCTGTTCCTTAATTAACTCTACAGACTGACACTGAGTGGCCTTTACAACAGTAGTGCCAGGGAAGAAAATGACCCCTAGAGGCAATAACACAATGGAAAATTAAAAAGATTTATTCCAAGCAAAAAGAAGGTAAGTTCCCAGTCTGGGAATAAAAACCCTGAAGCCCCTGCCCTCTAATGGATGTTATGCATCTGTATATGGCTCATTGGAAATATTTAATAAATTATTATAGAATGTCATGTTACTCTCACATGTGTGCATTTCATTATTCATCATTGTGTTTCAGTCTGACAAATAGCTTTAGTTTCCACTGCACAAAGTCTACAAATATAGGAGTTGTTATAACCAGAAAAATATACTATTTTCTACATGCTTGCTTCTTTACAGAAAAAAGTAGTTCTGGTGTTCAGCACTATCCCCAGCCTGATCTACACTGTAACCATCAAACCTGCAAACTGACTGTGGCACTACACTGCACTGCTCAGTAGTTTATTTTTAATGTACCGATATGTCACACTTGAAACATTTTTTTGAGCAGTTCAAGAGATTACTTTTAATGGAGATGTTAATCACAGGCAGCATTTTACACTGATTGATGAAATAACAAGACAATTTTGTATTCTTCACTTAATTATCTGAAAGTCTCCAAAAGCAATTCTTGCATCATGAAACACACTTGGAATCACTACCTTATCTGTACAAATCACCAGGAAAAATGTTACTGCAGCCACTCTGAGGAAGAAAAAAACCAGACGCAAGTGTTCGCTGTGCTCTAAATAATGAAGTGAAACCAGCAGAACTGAGAGACTGGCAGGGCAGATGTTTCTCAGCACTCTAAGTGCAGCCAATAGGCTGCAGACTTCCCAGCTATCCTGGTCCTTCAGCTGCTTTCAGCAGCTTCACACTCACATTCCATTAAAGGGGGACAGTTAATTCTGTGAACTGTGCTGCTCCGAACATCACGGAAAACAAAAATAACCAAGAGAAACACAACCAGCTTCTAACTGAAGCCTTTCCCTTCATGAATTTAACAACTTTTACCAGTGACAGAAATTCTGCAGTGAGTAATGACAGATTCTTGCTCTGCTGAAACCTCCTGCAAAACCACTCAGCAAAGCCAAAGCTGATGTTAGTCATAGCTTTGCAGGAATCACTAGAGCTGAACAGGAGTATAAAACAAGGTGGAATTTGATTAGATATGCACACATTTTCTTTTTACATGGACAAATCCTGCTTTAATTTATATCAGCACAACCCAGCAACTGCAACCACAGAAGCATGTGGCTCTGGTGGCACACATAGTGAGATTTATGCAGAAAGCTGCCCATAACTGAAAAGGCTTGTCACGAGAGGCACAAACTCAACATACGCAAGCATGTGTAACATTACACCCCGATTTGTTTTCTGAGCAGAGACATATTCACCAAGGGAAAATCCAGTCCTGCAATTTAATTCTCTTAAAAACATATGCAAGGCACATTTAGGAGGATTTCAACTCCCTGTGCAATTATAAGGCTCGTATCCCTTTCTCAACTAGAGTATAGCATGCACACACACTACAAAAATTTTACCATTAAATTATTTGTACCACATCTAATGACTCCATCTAAAAATCATTCCTAGAGGCTACAGAAAAAAATCTCTGAAGTACTCACAGGCCAGGAAGTACCCCAGATGAAGGGTTATTCTACTGCAGCAGTGTTAGAGCTGTTGACTACTGTGCACCATGCTCTCCTGGGATGAATCCTGTCTAGGAAAAGCAAGCCCTTATCACCAATCCTGTTGGCTTTACTTCATTACTCGGAAAAACAGGTTCTCTGGTAGCAAACAGTCCTTAGCTATGCAGACTATTAAGGGTGAAGAGCCATCCACTTCTTGCAACATAGCTGGATATTTCTGTTTAGAAGTATAAACCAACTTCAGGGACCCAGTCAGAGCTTGTAGGAGGACCCAGAGTCTCTCAGAGTTTGCTGGAATGACAGTAGATTTCCCACTCCCCCAGTGGCTGGCTGTTCTACCTCTACCTCTAATGCAACACACTGGAAAGGAGAGAACTAGAGCAGATCCCAGATTCAGAACCCTCAGAGCAGCCAAGAATACTACAACTTCTTTTAAACTGAAGAAATCCTCTAACCCTTCTATCTCAATAACACAGAGAGCCACAGATATTTCTTGTACGAATTGTCTTCTAAAGCTCCTACTTAAATAAAAAGGGATAAGAACAAAGATGCCAACATATTATGGTTGAATCCCTAGACTGAATCCCGAGATTGTGTAACATTAAGTATAACCCTGGGAAGGGTTAAATACACTGTGTTTACCAAATCAACATGGAATAATTTAAAGTAGCCATTACAATTTCATTGCCATTTATCATCACAAAGACAGAGTGGTAAATAGAACTGTTGCAACAGCAAATCTGGGGCAGGAAGAACCTTACCCTGGTTGGGAAGACTATAATTTTTTTGGCTCTGGCTGAAAAACATTTATTCAGGCTATCTGCCTTGAAGAAAAATCCTTTCTACAGTTGGTTTTAGATTGATAAAGAGGGGACAAGATGTAGGGGGCAGTCACAACAAGTTGCACTTCTCTCACAGCTTAGCCAGCGCTCTTTAAGGCAGCAAGGAGACTACCACAATGAGTGTCTGGAACGATTTTGCCCTCCAGTCCCCCAAGCCCTCTTCCCCAGCAGGTCTAGGCGAATAGAAAAGTAGTAGCATTTAGAGTCAGGGTTATGCACTGCACAAGATGCTTCCTGCTCCCGTGAAACTTTAGCTGATACCTCCTGGAGAGAGGACACAGGACCCTGGAAAGGAGACTGACTCGCAGAGCCAGCCCCTTATGACATCTGCCCTTTGTTAGTCTTTCAGCCAATTTAATTATGACCCTCAGTGCAATTCTCAGGAGGACAGCCACAAACCAGAGGGGGAATGAACTAGCAGCATTTTATAGCCAATGTCACACCTAAAAAATGCCCACAAAAAATAAAAGTGGTAACAAAAAACCAATGTTTGGGTCAACGTGCCCTTGTTGCAAATAATCTGTGCTCCAGCGTGTCCCGTAATATTGTCTGGATTCCCGGACGTGACTGCAACCAGAAACAGCCATGAACCGTCCTCCCTGCAGTCATGACATATCTCCTGATGTTCCAGAGATATTGGGTAGAACCAAAGACAGGAGAATGGAATTAATACCAAAATCCACCCCCCTAGATCATTTATTTTTCCACAAGTATGTTAAGAACATGAAATAGGAAACTTGTCAACAAAATTAATCCTTGTGTTTCTATGCCAAATGCAAAAAAACCCACAAAATGGGTTTTCACTGAAACGAGAGACATCCTGTCACTCATCCATAACTTCATTTGATTTAAACTATAAGCATAAAAGTAGCACGGCTATTTAGTTCCAGGAATGTTTGGGATGTTTTCTTCCGTGGACTAACATACCTTCTTCCATCTCTAGAAGTAAATATACCATTAGTGTGATGTAGGGAAAACATCTAGAAAATAATTCTTAAAAGATCTCAGTAACAATACAGGAGCTGAAATGTCAATGATTTACAACAGCTCAGAATATAACCTGTGGCATTTAGTCAGTAGAAACCACAACAGAGAAATGGCACTGGAGAAGCATTGTTAATTACTAAAAATAACAGAGTCCAACATCGATAAACACTGACTACTCCTCTAAGGGAAATGGTTGAAGATAACAGACTTCTAGGCAAAAAAAATATCCACTGTAACTGAAAGAGAACTGACAACTCCCTGCTTTACTCAATCACAACTCCTTTTCACTAAGGCATGGCCTTGACAGAAGGCAGTCATTTCTGGCATCAGCTATGAATGAACTAACTCGTTATCAGCAATTTTACAACTTCCTGTGCTTAAGAACACAGTGTCTCAAAAAAAGAATTGCTGTGCCTGCTCTCCATCCTCAAAACTGCCACATGGGCTTAGCCGGCATGACAAAAGCTGATGTTGGCAGCTTCATTTGGAAGAGAAGCAGCACAGGTGGTAGCAGGGGTGAGAAGAACAGCAGAGGTGAAAACAGACCCCAGACCAAGAAGGGGGATGAAGGACCCTTCCCACCTCCTGAGTGCATTGCCAGCAGGGTGTGATGATGATCCAGTCCCACAGCAACCAAACCCTTGGGCTTGTTACAATTTTTAAGGTTGGAAAAGACCTTTAAAATCAACAAGTCCAACCATCAAACACAAGTCCTATTTCAATACAAGTAGGAAATCAAGTTAATAGCAGATCTCACACTATTTCTCAGTTTAGGCAGCATCATTATTACCTGGGAGCCGCTACATTAATTGTGTGTAAACCAAAACATCCAAGGGGAACCTCAACCTGGTTTTGGAAGCAGGGCATGGGGATAGGAAACAACAGGAGATAGACACGGCTTGGTGCTGGAGCACATCTCTTAGCATGACTCGATCTGCACTGCCCAGGTTTTACTGTAAGCAGCAGAAACCTCCAGCCATTCTGTGCCCCATGAATATTACCAGGGAAAGCCTTTAAACACTAAACAGCTGCTTTGCTGGAACTGCAATGGGCTTCCCACCCAAGACAGGTGTCTCACCCTTGAAAGCTATGAACCCCCCTTACCCATATGCTAAAACAGTTTTATCTTTTTCTTCATAGGTCTTCCATGAAGTTCACACAAGGAAGATTCCCTGAGCTAGAATCAATGAAAAGATACAACTAATAAGCTGCTTTTTACAGTCCTCACTCTTGGTTCAGAGCGTGTTACCTTTATAAGATGTCCATCTTAATACCAGGAGGAGAGCAGAAAAACAGGAGAAGAGTTCTCCAAGGAGATGGTGCTGCAGGAGCCCTGCATTCAAGTGCACTATCTAAAGTCAGTTCTGGCTGGTGGAGACCAACCTATCTCACACTGCCCACAGCTCACCAATTTTATGAAGGCGCTCTCACAGCCAGGGGGCCTGAGGAACAGATGGTTCAAGTGCAATGCTGCAGACCTGCAGCTGAGCAACACACAGCAGCTTTCAGTCCTGGTGTGATCCCTGCACATGGAAAAAATCACCCCTTGTTCCAGTCTGTTTGTTTCAGTTCACTTTCACAGTGAGATAAGGTTGATCTCAAAGCAGATCAGCCATTTTTATCTAAAGCCAGGAATCCTTTAAAAATCCAAAACCATGTTTTCGTCGTAAAACAGATCTCTCTCAGATTCAGCAACAGCACATACAAAGAACTCACAGAAGTCAGCCCAAAAACAGAGGGAAGGGAGCAGAAATTACATTTACAGAGCAGGAAGCAGACGCTTCTGCAAGGGTTCTGCTCAGCCACTGCAGTGCCTCAGGGAGAATTACACAAGAAATAAACTCTCTGCTGAAAGTATGTAAACTGATAAAACAGCCTTGCTTTGATGCTTGCTCTGCAAGAAGCATTTCAGCTGAATCAGTAATACCACTTGTTCTTCACTGCAGTGACACTGCAGCATCTGCAGAAATATATTCACATTTTAACTGTGGTGTTTATTCCAGAAAGTGCAAAGTTTGTGGTGCTTATATTCTGGAGATGCAATCTGAGAGGGAACATTGCTACAACCACTCTGGCTTTGTCATGGGATGGATGATAAAGGATTCAGCCTTATGTAAAGAATAGTATGCTGGATTTATGTGCATATTGCATTTCTCCTGTAAGAATGCCTGACTTTCAGGAAACCACAGAGAGATCCAGGTGGAGAAGTATTCAGGATATGACAACCACCCACTGCAGATTAGATCAGAAAGTGAAGCAGCAGCTGAGCTTAATATATGGAGAAAGAGTCAAGTTTAGTTTATGGTCTTTTCAGAGCAGCCAAAAAATAATGGTTCATTTTAGAGTCCTAGTGCATCATTGGTAGTTTTGCAATGCCAAAGTTTTTAAATTTGGCAAAATGAAACCAGTAGGGAATACAGAGCTGTGGATGAATATCAAAACAGGGAGGATAGGCAAGCAGATGACATGCTACATTTTTGAGTGCTCTGGGTTTTGAGCAAGCCCAGGTTCTGTTATGTTCATCTCCTATCTAGCACTTTTTAAATGAAATGCAAGTCCTTTGCTGTGTCCCAGGTTCAGTATATCAGCAGTTATCCCAGAGGCAGGGCAAGCAAAAAAACCCCTCTTTTTATAATGGAGGGTTTAATTTAAAAAAAAAAAAAAAAAAAAAAAAAAAAAAAAAAAATCAACTGTTTTTTTTTAAGTCAAGAGAGATCTCAACACCTCTATCACGCTCAATATTTGGATTTATTCAATCTCAAAAGGGCTGTTGCCAATTACCACAGTGTATATCCAGGCAGAAAATACCTCACTTGCTTTTCCTGTGGGCCTTCTGTGTTTTCCCTTTTCTGCCTTACTACTCCATCACTCTCCTGTCCTCATGCTCCTTTTGCTGGAGGCTGCAAGACCCCCCTTTGTTATTTGGCACTTCTACACCGAGGTGACAGCACCCTGTGATGACCCAGCCACCCTGCACCAGCAGCTTCATTGGGGCAGCACCCAGAACCCACTGCCATGCCCTCAGTGATCCCAGTGCTGAGGACTGCTCCTTCAGCTGGATCCCTCTGAAACACTGCCACAGTTTCCATTGCAGCATAGAAAAGACACTTATTTTTTAAAGCCCTAAGAGCTGCAAATATTTGTGTGGCTCCCTAAACTAAGCCAGCCTCCTCAGGTGCTCTGAGCCTACCATATTATCCATTTCCCTCTCCATATTTGAAATACTTTTGCAAAAGTTTCTCTGCCAAGGAGCTGATGTGATTCATCAAGCAGCAGCAAGAGATGCCTGCTGAAGGGAAAGCTGCTTCAAGGACTGAGGGCAGTAGCAGAGCTCTCAGTGTAAGCTCCTGTTTCCTGGTGTGTAAACAAAGCCATGACAGGGTGCACAGCATTCACATTTTGACTTTTGTAGAGGTGTTTCACACTACATATGCTTAAAAAGTCATTAGAAAGAAGATAGAGGCATGGCCCTGTGACATTGTACAATGCTCTATTTGGCCAGCAGTACATGAAAGAAGTTTTAGTTACACCATATTTCATTTGTTTTCATTTTAAGTTCTCCATAACTTTCATCTGGGAAAAAATATGAAGAAATTTTTTTAAAGTTCTGATTTCTGTGCTAATATTCAGAGTCAAATTTCAGATTTTTTTTTCCCTCTCCTTACTCCATTATCATCAGTGTTCTCAACAGATTGAGATAGCAGCAACAGTCTCTCACTCTCTCCCCATATTTTTGATCTTTACATTTTGTAAGGCAACACTTATAAACCCCACTTTCACCAACAAATCCCTTACTAATGATGACACAGGCTCCAAGAGCACATGTTCTCTTCCTTTGTGCTGGCAGGAAAGAACTGCTGTCAGGGATGGCTCCACTTACTCCAAAATGTGACCTTTCTAATCCCAGACAAATTGTTCAAGATGGCTTTTCATGGCAAGAGGTAGCAGCTTCTCCCTGTTCCACTTGGGCCTCTCAGCCTTAGATCTCTCTTTGCTCCAGCATACGGGAATAACTCACAGCACCATGTGCGCTGTCAAAACAAGAGGCACTGCTCAACAGTCTGATGCTGCTCAGTAAGTGCAGAGTCATGGGCTCTCTCCAAAGAGGTTTGCCAATTTTTATTACGCAGGAATTGGGTAAGCAAACGCATAAGACCTCAGCAAATCATTAGAAAGTACATGGTCAAACTGGAACTGCGCTGTTGAATTCTGGGAGGGATGTTCTTTTCCCCTCTCAGTGAAGCAAGGGTCACCTCCCTTGGGGCAGGATGTAACAAGTACTGCCAAGACATTCATGGGAATTGCATCAGTTGGACGGGTGTACAGCACAGGGAACAGACTGAACATCAGTTCTGCATTTCCCTTTTGTGTTTAAGGGAAGTTACTGCTTATGTTTTAGGGTTTTTGCCCAAAGGTTTGTCAGTGCATTTGTCACTGCTGTTTAATATTATTTGAAGGTCAGTTAGACAACACGTTTTCTGATGTTACTCATATTCAATTTGTCTCTCTAATTCAGGTAGGGATAAGGGTGCACTCCACTGGCCACTGCATTCAAACCAGCCAAAGCCCATCCCAACTGTAAAGGGTTTGCAGCCTGCGCAGAGGTAATGGGGTGGTTATGTCCCATTCATACACAAAATACTCCTTCATCTTTTGATGCACTGCCTCCCTGCAGGACACACCAGCTCCTCTTCTCCAAGGATCCACAGCAGTCAGATTCCCAAAAAGCAGGTCACTATAGTACATATACACTGTCCCACATCAGCTGCACTAGCTCCTTACAGCTCATCTTTGTATTGCAGGTCAGCTCCAGAGCTCACCTTTAAGATGAAAAATAGGGAACGTAAACCACCACCATACTTCCCAAATACCCACACCCCCTTCTACACCAGGAAAGCAACAAGCAGCTGCTGGCAATGAAATGTTTCCAAGGAACTGGGTTCTGAGCTGTACTGCTGTTACACAAGTAGTGCAGCTACTTAAAAAACAGAGTTACATACACTAGAACGCTCTGTACATTAAAATCACTCCCTCTACAGCTCTGACAAGATTTTCATGCCATCGATCCTGCATGCACAATTTGAATGCAGCAGCCTTGCAGGAGAGAGGAAGTCCATGAACTTGGAAGTTCCACTCATCTCCACACAGCCAGCTTGGGATAGATGAAGAAGTGGAATCCTGCCTTGTACAGCTGCCTCCTGATATTCACAGGAGTTTCCTCTGCTATTAGTGTGTTCATGCAAGGAGCAAAAGAAATACATTATCCTTTGCTGAAAGGGTTCTCCAGCAAACTGCTGCTATTTTGAACGGCACAGGCCTCAGAAGGATTCCGGGAACTTGGAAGCTTGAGAGAATTTGCTTTTTACACATTGCTGGCACAGCCAATGCAGCCTTCCAAGTCCCATAACAACCCATCCTCCCCAGATAATCTGTTTTCCCAAACATTTAGCCATCTCAAGGCCCTGCTTGGATCTCTGTGAATGTTTATGACACTGCTATGTCACTCCTCCGTGATGCTGCCCGAGTGCTTGCCTAATGTCTGACTCCTGAAAAAACATGGCTGTTTATAAAAGCTTCAAATGATGCACATAGTGACGGGACACAGCAGATTCAGCACACTGTGTCCAAAGCTCTGCTATTAAAAATAGCCTGGACTGCATCACTGCATTTGTTCTGATCTAGAGAATTCATGTGCTCCGTCTAGTGCCACTAGTAAATAATTAACTGTTTAATATAATGAGTGTCAGAAAAATTTAATGTTTCATCTGTCTAGAGTTTTTGTTGTACTTTTTAACTCTCTGCTGCCTCAGACCAGCCACTTCTTTATAACAGACTACTAACAGAAGAGTTGAAGGAGAATATTGACTTCTGGTCACCTTTCTGGGTCTTTACCTGTTCAGCAGTGATTTCTTCCCACTACCATTTAGAGCCATGTAACAGCTTCAGTGACCCTTCAGACCAGCATATCCATATCTTCTCTGACCCCAGGGTTCTTTAGGGAGCCCCAGTTGCAGATAATCCACCAATTCTTGCTTCTCTCACCAGGCACTGCTCTGTCTTTATACTGCAAGAAAAAAATCAAACATACTCTTTCTTCCTCTTCAGAAACACCATGTGGCAATTGTTTGTTTTTCTGGACCATATGGAATTCCTTTCCTTATTTATGTATTTCAGAATGACCTCTTAGCAATAGCTGTTCAATATTTACACTCAAGACAGCAGCCACATAATTTCATTTCCAGGTTTGTAGGAAACCAGCACTGACGTAGAAAGAGCACAGTTCAGTATTTACGAAGTGCTGCCTTTCCATAATGGGTGAGAACCTGGCTATCATCATAACTGTTCATCAAATCCAAAACACAGCTGCAGGTGGACAAGAATTAATCCAGAACATTATGGTATTTAAAAACTGACATCTGTGGGGCCAGACCTATGTCCTGGCACACTAATCTTAAGCACACCAGAGTCACTGGAAGATTCAAGAGATTTTGGATCACACCTGAACAGTGCAGTGAGTGCAGGTCCTAGGGAGCTGCTGGAAACAGAGGTCATTAATAAGACGTAGTGCATTAGCACAATGAACCATCAATCTGCAAGTTGCCACAGCATGTGCCACAAGAAAACTTATTCCTGAATCCCCTCAAAGAGGTTCAGACAACTGGTGCAAAACAGAGTTGTCACACCTCCTCTGTTATTAGCCCTAATAATCCTTCAGGGAGAAGGGAACATTTATCCCCTTGGTAGTTCTATATGAAAAAGTTTACATTTAAACCAAGTTGCAACAGGATTCAACTCATTGACAGTATTTCGGACAGATGAGAGAAAAATTTGTGTTGTGGACTAGCTACTGGCAAACAAATATAATGGGTTGTTTATTTCCTAACTCTTTCTGAGGCACCTTCCATCTTTTTCTGATACCTTTATCTTTACCTCCGGTACTGATAACCCAGAGCTGGATCTTGGACTGACCTGGTAGAGCCACTACCTATCCTTATTCCCTTTCAAAACCTAGCAGCTCTCCTACAGCCTTTCCACAAAAAAGTCTTCAGAAAAAGCAAACCGAATTTTTTTGACCTTCAGCTCCAGCCAGGGCCGCCTTTGGTGCAGGAGGTGGAGTGACCTGTGAGAGACACCCTTAAGAACAACATTAGGCTCTCTGGGACTGGCAAAATTGCTCCTATAATATTCAAACCCACAACAGCAAGAGATGCCTGCAAAGCATCAGTCCTTCCTTTGGCTCAGGAACCTGAGGGAGGGGAGATGAAGAGTTTAGTGAAAAGCTGTGATTTAGAGGAATATTAACCTGGAGTTCTACACATCAAAGCATAACCAGATATGAGCATTACAGATTATAAGGCATCCCTTACATCTCATGGCAAGGAAGAAAACTCAGTGAATGAGACAACTCTGCCAGTCCAGGAGAGCAACCAGATATCCTGCTCCTAATCTAATCTGTAGAGTTTCTCTTACAATTTGGGACTCTTTGAACAATTTTGTGATGCACTATCCCATTCCCCACATGCCATATATTTTGTTTCTGAGCTGAACGAGGACCACCAGTGTAAACAAAATACCAATATTTGCACTTTCTGTTCCTTCACCCACTTCCTCAATAGATTTGCCAGAGGGATCAGTTTTGTGTGTTCTCCAGAAAGCCCCATCAACCTGCCCTGCCTAAATGGCCAAAGAGCACTGACACACCTTTGCGCATTCTGGTGGGTAAAGCATTCTGGTATGGGTGTAGGAGGGAAAAGGGATGCAGATGGTTTCATTAGCAGAGCTGCAAGGCTACAACCAGCACCCTCAGACAGGACTTCTAGCCCAAGTTTTGCAGATATTTTTGGGAATCTGACCCACCTTCATGAGGCAAAAGGAACATAAAGTCTTTAGGCAGCCTCTCTCAGCAGAAAGAAGGAAGGTGTGGAAGCAGCACAGCATCACAGATGCAATGGGCTGAGCCCAGTCCCTAATGTGAGACATGTACTCTAGGCCAGCTGATGGACTCTGCAGTTTGTGTCTCTGTGTGTGCAGTAATTAGCTGGAGATTTTCAGAAAAGGGCAGCTCCCATGAGTGTTTATCTAGTGGCTACTTGATGCCTGTGAAAACTTCAAACCTCTCCTCAGTGTCTGCAAAACACCATTTTGCATCAGTCCTAAATAGGAGCAATTACCCTTGCTTTGGCAGTAATACAGCTCTTACAGAAAGCTTTCTCTCCTCACTCCAGTTTCATCCCATGGAGCTATTTCTTTAATACCAGTCTCTGCACAACATTTCCCTGACTTGTGCTGCTATAAAAACCTTACTTCAAACCAGCTGACTCTTACTTCCCTCTCCCTAAATCTAAAAAAATTACTTTCTGGGGCTTATAATAGATGGGATACAAGCCAGGGTGAACAATAGGAGGAAATGAAAGATGAAATTATTAGCCTGGAGTTAAACAGGAGACAAAATAACTCTGAAGTCTTTTGGATATAAGAGAGCCTGTATTTTTGAAAAAAGCAGGATTCTGATTCTGGGTGGGGAAAACTCTTGCAGATAAAGAGACAGTTGCTACCCTCTTCCAATCCTTGTTTCACCCGAACATATTTTAAGGATCATTTCTATACTTATATGCCCACTACATGGTTTTTATCTTGCCTAGGATTCAGCAGGGTCTATTATAAATACGCTAATTGGCAGCAGGATAGACAACACATACTTGATAAAGGAAGACATGGTTTTTGGAACACAACCCAAAGCTGGCAGCCACAAACTTCCCTGGTTTAATCTCAGATGAGGTTCAACGCAATTCAAGCTGATCTGGTACTGGGGTACAAAGGAAGGGCTGCACAATCAGCAGCCTTCACTCACCATCCTGCTGAGAAGATGACGCTGGCATGTCCTCACCTCCTCCCCAGCTTCCTCAGAGTGAGGGAATTACATCCACCTTCTTTCTTTCCTGTTCTGTTTCAAACCTAATGATCAGGCTGGAAAGAGCATGTGGTCATTGGGCACTCATGAGAATCTCCTGTGGCCCCTTTTCTTCTCAGCACCTGGTGCAACTAATGGCTTTGGGAGAGGATTTAATTCAAGCAGCTTGTCTTCAGCTGAGGAGTCAGGTTGACTCAGGCTGCAAAAACACACGTTTCCAGAACAAACTAAGACAAAAATCACAGTAGTCTGCTCGTAAGGTTGCATGCCCAGGCAAGTGGTGGAGTCACCATGCCTGGAGGGATTTAAAAGACACGTAGATGTGGCACCTGGGGACATGGTTTAATGGTGGCTTGGCAACACTGGGTTAAGGGTTGAACTTGATAGTCCTAGGAGTCTTTTCCCACCTAAATGATTCTATACACAGGGGGAAGGAAAACTACCCCAAAAGCTTTCACAGATGTTTAGTGTGAGCAGCTGCCTCAAAATGAGGCCCAGAAATTGGCGCTTTTTGGTCAGGTTGGAGTTCATTAAAAACATGAATACAAGTTTAGGTGCAAAACTTGTGGTTTTTTTAGCTTCAGGTCAGAATGAAGCATTTCTCAAACAGCCAGCAGATCAGCTATTTTACTTCCTATGCTATTTTTCATACTGTGCTATTGATTTTGTTTGGGCACTGCAGATTTTTTTTGCATGCTGAATTTTAAGGCTATTTTTCCCCTTCTTCAGTAATGATGTTTGCTAAGGTTGCACTATAGAACCAGTTGCACAGAAGTTGCCCTAGTACAAGTGGTGGTCAGAGTAACCTTCACTTGATGTAGAAACCAAAAATCATTTCCTCTACAATCTGCTATAAAAATAATAAAATATGGCTGTTACTATAAATCTTCTTGACATGGATTGCTGAATGATGAAGGCTATTAAAAAATTTGAAGTTATTCTTTTGCTGAAAGGCAGAATTCTAAGAAAATGTGTATTATTCAATATTTAAACGTTAAAAATTATCCCAAACAGAATTTTTTACCTATGCTGAGAGATGGGAATTGTGGATAACAAGCTGTGCCCTGTTATTGAGTAGTAGGTATATAGCCACTACATTAAAGGTGACTCAGCCATGTTGGGACAGTTAGCACCAGTCTCGCTCTTTCTATGAGCTTATAAATTATAATCACTTTTCAGTAACCACCTTATCATTCTTCTGGGGAGACGTTATATTGCCCTGGCAGTGTCTGCTTTATGTACTATAGCGATGGGTCTATTAACTACTCAGTGCCTTCACGTTTCCTGCCGGGCACTGTTGCTATCAAGCAGAACCTCTGTGTATTGTCTGCCTTTTGGTGTCTTTGTAAAACTGCTCTGAGCCTGGTTCCCCTTCACAGACAGGGGATTGTCATGGTTTGACGCTGGCCAAATGCCAGGAACCCAAGAAAACCATTTGCTTAGAAAAAAAAAATTAACAAAGGGCTCATGAGTTGAGATGAGGACTGGGAGAAAAACACTCTAGGGGAAAAACAGGTTCAAATTTAAAGGTATAAAGTAAATTTATTATTAACAGAGTCAGAGGAGGATAATGAGACATAAAATAAGCCTTTAAAAGACCTTTTTCCCCCCCCAGCCCCTCCCTCTTTCCCACCGACAGTGCAGGGAGACAGGGCGTGGGGCATTTTGGTCAGTTCGTCACCCGAGATCTTTTTCAGTTCGCTCAGGGAAAGGAGTCTTTGCTATGTGGTGAGTCCCTCCCACGGGCAAAACAGTCTTCCCAAAACTGTCGTGGCGGCATGGGTCACTAGTCCTCAGGGTGTAGTCTTTTAAGGACAGGCTGCTCTATTTCGGAAGCAAGGGCCCTCTTTCTCTCTCTCTGGAAGCAGGGGCCCTCTCTCTCTCTTTGGGTCTCCCACTGGATCACAGCTTCCTCTGGCACCCACTCGCTCCAGTGTGAGCACTTTTCCCCACGAACTGTGAGTGTATCTCTGCATCCCCTGTGCACTTCATGGATTACAGGGGGACAGCTTGTTTCACCACGTTCCTCACCACAGCTTGCAGAGGAATTTTGGCTTCAACTCTTGGAGCACCTCCTCCCCCTCCTTCTCCACTAACCTGGGTGCCACCATGTTGTTCTCTCTTACATTTCCTCACTTCCTCCTCCATCTGAAAGAAAAATTCCTGCTCATAGGTACTATTGCCAACAAGTTCCACTAATTCAATGATTCTTGCATCCTGCAGCACCGAGAGGTTGATCTCATCTAGGTTCTGTGTCGGGGAATCACTCACCATGTTTCTGCTGTCACTGCATGGGCAGCGGCGGCCAGCGGCGCTATTGAACGCTTCTCTTCATACGGGGCGCTGAGAAGGAGAAGCCGCTGCCGCCGCTGCCCTTGTGCCCGTGGCGTGGCTGGCTGGGGACAGCCAGGCAGGCAAGGCTCGCCACGGGCCACGCTGAGATGGCAGCAGCTGCACATCGCCGTGGGCTGCGCTGGCAACGCCTCACCACTCCTGGAAAAAAAACCTCTACGTGCACTGTTTTGATTTCCATCTTAAATATGTCATCACAGAGGCGTCACCAGTTTCTCTAATTGGGCCAGCAGCATGTCCATCTTCAGAGCCATCAGAGATTGGCTCTGCCGGACATGGTGGAAGCTTCTAGGCAGTTTCTCACAGAAGCCACCTCTGTCCCCTCCGCCGTCCCCCGCTACCAAAAACCAGGCTGTGCAAAACCAACAAAGGGATGAGTTTCTTGTACAAAATTCCCCTGTAGTATATCCTCAGTTGGCTTTTGACCTGATGTTATGCAAATCTTTGCTCCCTTGGAGAAGAGTTGGAGAAATAAGAAAGAAAATATTCCAGGCAGGAGTGTTGCATGTTAAAAATATATTAGACTGGTTCAAAGAGAGGATATTAAGGATGAATTTGAAATAGGGCATTATTTTGCACTAGGTATTTAGACCATCTCTGATGTCTGTTTAATTTTCCTGTTGATATTGTGTTTCTGAGTATTACTCCTGGTTGCATCAGAGATGGAGCTTTAGCTCAGTCTCTCTGGGGAATAAGTCCTGATTCATTAATGATCAATAAATACAAGAGAAAAACTGGATAAGGCCTTGATGACTGGGCCAGTTGTCAGCATTGTCACTATCAGAACACCGTCACTTCTAATCTGCTTGAGAATATACACGAGGCCAAGTTCAGACACCACAAGTGACAGCATCACATAAAATGACGTAAAGTTATCCCAGCAAGGCTTATGTTTCTAGATTTTGCATGTCCTTCATCTACTCAGTAAAATCATCACTAGTGTCTGATCTCACCAGGTTTCTTTCTGTTGTTTGTGGTCTTCTTGTATTTCTGCTGCTGTCAATCAGCCACTGCTGCAGGCCAGGATTTGGACTTGAGGATCCCGATGGGTCGCTTCCAACTCAGCATATTCTATGTTTCTATGATTGTATGATTCTAGGAGGTGTATGAGAGTGGTTCTTCAGCCCACCATGGTCACCTATTGTGTTTGGTAGATAAAGGTTCAAGGTGTACATGGCCTGAAATCTGATGCTGTTGCAGTAGCAGAAAAGCTTAATCATATGCAATATCTGTGCAGCATAAAACCTGAAAATCCATATGAGTCACATTTCCTCACATTCAGCTCAGCCATGCCCCAGATTTATGGGCCATTTCTGAGTGATTTTGTTCCTAGGAATGCATCCTGGCTAAGACTGCCTTTGCATGCATCATGCTGCTTTTGATTTAATCTTGATTAATTATTTTTGTCCAGCCATTCAGAGCCCACTCATCAGGGGCACTGATTTATGATGCAAGGCATGAAATAGCCAGATTCTATTAAAAAGATTTGCAGTTACAAGACTGAAGCATTATTTATTGGGGTTTCACTGGTAATTGGTAATTCTTCCACTAGCACCTGCGAGTGGGCAAGAGGATTCTGTTAGGCATTTTCTGGGATGATTACTTGTTTTATTTACTTGTCTGTTTTCAACAGCCCTGTGAGAATAACAATAGTTGTGGGTATTGAACTACATACATTTAAATAAGACCGAAACACTCTCAGCAGTAAATGGACAGCAGGTAAGACAGGTGTTTCCCAGCACTGAGCACATCTAATACCTGGATCTCTAGGCAAAAAAACACAGGCCTTACTGACTTTTGATGTAATCAGTTAAATGTCCAGAAATAGAAGTGTTGAATACTGACTTTTGTACCTCACAAATCAGCTGAAAGCTTTCCAGATACACTCCAGCTTTCGTGCCAAGATAAAAAACGCTGCTCCTGGAGCTTCACAGCTGGTATTTTTGTGGGAGTTAAAAATACATATATACATATTTGAACAAATACTTCCTCTCCTCCTCCCATGCAGATCTGATGCTGCCTGTTTGCCTGTGGTGAGAGGGGAGGCAGGGACAGCCCTGAGATTCTGTGGAGCAACCACATCTCTGCCCCTCAACGCCTGCCTGGGCCAGGCTTTACTGCTCTGCTCTTCCCTGCTCCTCTATTCTTTATTTCAGCTTGTGGTAGCTGATTTTATTCTGGGGTGTAAATGCTCCAAGAGAAAGGTGTCTGCTTATTTTTCAAGGAATTGTGTGTTTACAATGGAGAGGTGGCAGAGGGTGCGAAGGGAGCTGGGCTCAGTAGGTCAGGCAACTCTCCAAAACTGAAACAGTTCAGGAAAGCTCCTGACAGGCACCACATAGATGAGTGTGTTTCTTCTTAAGAAAGATTAAGTCTTTCTTCTGTGCTGTGGTGTTGCTCTGTGCTCCTTGCCAGGGTGTTAGAGATACTGCCCTTTTTTTATTTCTCCCCTGGAATTATGGGATTTCTGATCCCAGTTAAGAAGTACTTAGATATTTAAATTAATTCAGCCTAACGTATGTAAACCTGGTCAAGAAATGGTCCATTTCTGGCTTAAGGTACTGATGACCAAATTTAGGTTGCAAAGCCATGCTGCTCTTTCAGCAGCCCATGGCTCACACCACAGACCAATGGCTGCCCTGGGTAGGTGGCTCTGGACAGAGTCACACACCCAAAAGCTCTTCATTTCTCTCTCCAGTACAAAGCCCTTTGCATTATTTGCAAAGAGAAAGCTCTGGTCAGTAAGAAATACTAGTTTTTCCTCTGCATAATTTTTCGCAATCCAAACAGGACTGGCCTCTTTCAGTGTGTACTTAGGAGCCCAGTGAGTATCACATAGGAAATGAGGGGAATGATGCTGGAAGTTCTGTGGCATCTTTTGTAATAGATAGGGTCTTAACCCCAGTGTCCTGGATAAACTCCAGTTCTGGTAATTGCATTCTGCATAGTTAAAATCCCCCTGCAGTTTCAAATGAATCCATTATTCCTCACTTCCTTCCCCAAATTGCTGTGTAGCTTTGCTTTGTGCTGCTGAAGAGTTGCTTTGTTTCACCTGAGGGATGATGGCATTTCATGACTGTATGAAATGGGCCTGAGTGCACAGTTTGTACAACACTCAGTGAAACACTTTGGGATTATTCATAATTAAGTATCCACTCCCTGCAACTGAATGGGTTTATAATGTTGGGTGAAGTAGGGCAGCATTGCTTCTCTCTGTACTTGGAAGTTGGTAATATAAAACTTAAAAGAGCAGTAAAAGACAGAAGTTTTTTAAAACTCCCCTTATGCATCTAAGCATGCAAGCTCTAAGTGACAGTCTCAGTCTTTACTTTCCCATATTGTTATTGATTAATTGCTCTACTTCAATTTCCTTGTCCTAAGTGGAAACATTACAATCGTAACTCCAGTCTCTGGCCACGATACAAACTGATTCTAAATCTTTAAATTGTGTCAGTGGGAGGAGGTGACGGGGGGTGGAAGGAAAGCTTTTTATTTTTATTACTAATTTCCATGTGTTCCAGGACTACTAATTTCATGCAGATGTAGAGAAACCACAAGGTATTTCTGCTGCAGTCAAACCCGGGAGATGCCTCAGCATCATAAACTTGCTCTGGCATGATCTTGTCCCAGCAGTGTGTCTTGGTAAGAAACCTGATGATATTCCACAAACATCAAAACATACAAGTCTTTCTAGAGTTGAGCCAGTGACCTTTTTCAGCTCCAGCTGGTCGAGTTATAACTTTGTTCCCTTTCAAGATTCAGGCTTGTCCTTTTTGTGCTCATTGCTTGTGGTCTTGCAAGAATGTCACAGGCATTTTGTGAATTTTCAGCCTGTCCTGGAAGGAGATGGTACCACCTAGAAGCTCTGTGTCCCATATTTGAGATACGCTTTCTAGGAGCCTTAGCAGGGGAGAAAATAGCCAGGACTCCCACCCTTGGGAGTTTTAGTAATACTATTTAGTAATACTCTTTAGTAATACTATTCCTCTTACCCAGGGTTATTACTCACAAAGCAGAAGGTCAATGTAATGGTATAAGTAGATTCCTCATGCCCTTTTCTTCTCTGCAAGATAGGGTACAATCTGCTTCTTGATTGCTCCAGCCCTGTTTTGAAGAAGGCTAAGAATGAAATCAGTAGAAAAGATTACAGAAAATTATGTATGATGTGGCATTCTTGAGAAAAAAAAATATGCTTAATCTGAAACAGAAAAATGCTGGTTTGGGAGCCACATGTGTATCTCATTTGGAAAAAAATCTATACCGTTATTAAAGTAGCCACAATGAGAGTATTAGCTACAAATTAGGTATGTGTATTGGGAAGGCAGCTTTGTGTGTATGGGAGAGGGGCAGCAGCATGTCTTACAGTGAGAGACATCAAATGAGAAGCTGAAGGATCTGTGGGCTGGGCAGAGGTCAGCTCAGGACCCAACCGAGCCTCAATGCTATTTTATACACGAACAATATTTTGAGCATAAACCACAATATCTTAAGAACAGTCCTCTGGCAAATAAATTACCAGAGAGTAAATACCAAATCTTTCCTTGGAGATTTGGAGGGGCAGGGAACCCAGCATGACTAACAAACCACAGCTGACAGTGTGCTATGCTTCAAATGCCAAGGAGCACGTTCATGGCACTGCTCCCCCGAGGGCTTTGGCCTCTCCACATGGCAGCCTCGTGCCGTCAGAAAGGACCCCCAAAGCCCAGCTATTGCTTTCTCCCCTCCCAAACCACTGACTTTTTCTGCAGCATCTGGGGCAAGGATCCCCTCTCCTTCCTCCATTCCCAAACCCACATTGCACGGTGGGTCCTCTGGAAGAGAAAATAAGCAGTGATTTGCTTCCCATGTCATGCCTTGCCATGTCACCCAAGCTTGTTCCCCTTCATCTTTCAGGAAGGAGGTGCTATTCCACCCTCATCTTGAATATTAACAGCCCTTTAAAATTATATGAGAACTGGCTGGATTGGGCTGGAGGGCTTCTCTCCCAGGCCCCAATACTGCCCTGATTTTGAAATAGGAAATTTTCATAAGCAGTGCTTCAGAGATTTTGAAACTTTTAAAAACAAAACTAGGAAATGAGTAGTGCATTTTTTCCCATGTTCCTGCCTGCCCTTTTTCCTTTTTCTTCCGTAAGAAAAGTTAAAAAAAAAAAAAAAAAAAAAAAAAAAAAAAAAAAAAAAAAAAAGAGAGAGAGTGAGAAAGAGAGAAGGAAACAGGAAGCATAGACGAGACATTACTCTAAAATGGATTATTTTGATTAAAAGTCCTGTCAGAGCTTTGATTAAAAAACATCTTTTCCCCAACATTGTGGTGCGGAAAGGACCGTGGAGGACAAATTAGTAGAGCGTTGTTTGTGCCTCCCAGCAGAGTTAATTCTGTTAGAGAACTGTCGTGAGAGCGGTATTTACATAACCACCCTCGGTGGGAATCGCACACACGGCGCTGCTCCAGCTTCCCGGCCAAGAAACCGGGCAGCGACAGCTCCCAAGGGCCCGGAATTTGCGCAGTGATTAAATTCACAGGCGTAAGAGCCCTCAGCAGCCTGCCCGCGGAGGGCTGGGCTCGGCACCGCGCACGGGAATGTCCCCGGGAGCAGGGACTGCCCCGCACGGCGGGCTCAGAGCACCCTCTGCTGTAGCTCTGCCCGTGCCGAGCCGGACGGAGCGGACACTGGGCACGGACACTGGGCACGGACACCTGCACACCAGGCACGGACACTGGGCACGGACACCTGCACACTGGGCACGGACACCTGCACACCGGGCACGGACACCTGCACACTGGGCACGGACACCTGCACACCGGGCACAGACACTTGCACACCGG
>VWZT01005002.1:0-29885 GCA_013397055.1 Pachycephala philippinensis
ACAGTGCAGACAAACAGGCACAGCACAATCTGCTCATCCTAATGCAAATACCTAGAGATGAGACTCTGCAGCCCTGGAACACCTGCCTTACCTCTGCCAGTGATGGAAAGTGACCTGCAAGACACAGCCAGACATTTCCACCAGCCAGGCTCTTCTCAGTGGTTCTGAGCAACAGGACAAGAGGCAACGGGCAGAAACTGACCTGCAGGAAGTTCCACCTGAACATGAGGAAGAACTTCTTTACTGTGCAGGTGACCAAGCACTGGAACAGAGAGGCTGTGGAGTCTCCCTCACTGGAGATACTCGGGAACTGTCTGGACACAATTCTGTGCCACGTGCACTGGTATGGCCCTGCTTGAGCAGGGAGGGTAGACTTGATGATCCATTGTGATCCCTTCTAACCTGACCTATGCTGTGATTCTGTGGCTCTGTGATGAATTCCACTTGTTCTGACATATAGGATCCAATTTCCTCATCCTCGCTGTAACTACTAAAACTTGAAAATAAAGTAAAATAAATCTGTTATTTTAGAAGAAAATGTAATTTGCATATGAAAAAAATCCACCTGCTCACAAACTATCAGAAATGCATTAAAAATTATTTTGCTTAAAGAGGCATTAAAAATGGCCATACTGTAAGTATCAAATAAAGTCTTACCCAAATTATAAAGAGCACTTTTCCCCATACACTTAAAAAAAGGTACAACTGAAATTGGTGCATTCTAAAAAGGAATCTGTGATATCATTTGCATCAGTAACCAACAATGGAAACATGATTCAACTCCTGATTTAGAAAGATAAACCTAATTTAAAAGTGCTTTTTTGGTTACAATTCATCAACAATTTCAACTTAACGTCAAATTGAACTACTGTATGTAACTGGATGCTACTCAGTTTTTAGCTGTAGGCTAGTTGTGTGTTTCTAACTGCATTTCTTTGGCTTCCTGATTATTTCTGAAGAAGTTTTACCTTGTCTTACAGAGGCTTCTCACAGATAATTTTTTCCAGGCTTTTTTCTATTTCAAGTGATCACCTACACTAGAAAAGTCAACGTGACTTCTCCAGCAAGAGGAACAATGTAAACTCCGTTCATGCACCTATGCACTGCACTACCACTAGACACCTACATACAGTAATTACAGTTTAACTTGCCAAAAGACTTCGGCATTTGTAGGATTTGTGGTTTTATTCTGCAAACCTAAAGCATTAGGACTCAATAATATGAAGTAAGTTACAATAATTCTTAGGATTTGTATTGTTTCAGAACAAGATCTCAGTGATAAAAGTGAGCTATTAAGAGACAATAAAACTGACTTTAGAGCAAAATTACATGTACTTCAGTATAGTTTTTCCTTCAAGCATATCAACAGTATCCAAGTCAACTGGACTAGTCAGATAACAGAGTAAAACACTAATTCCATTCCTTGTCAGCATTTCAGTGTGATTTTCATCAAAGAAATTTAATTCCTCTTTTCTGCAGGAAAGGAGAAGAATATATGTAAATGTGAACAGAATAAGGCTCACATGCAAATATTTCTGTATGCTTAAATAACAAACTATTTGATACACCTGGATGTTCTTCTCTGCTATTCTGAACAATAAAAAAGTGTCTTGACACTCAGAAATACAGCCTAGTTGCCAATATACCCCACAACAGTCATGGGATGTAGGACTTCATGTTACCTGCAACATTGTAAAAGTAACATTGAGGTTAGCTCTCCATCTTTCCCTGATTCTCACACGTCTCAAGTGCTGAGCTCTCCCCTACCTGCTGTGGTCCAAACAGCCAGCCTTCTCCACACCAGTTTATCTATTAGTTCTCAATGCCAGCTCAAAACTAAACATTCCTTCAGGTGCATCAGGTGGGAGAGGAAAGAACAGAAAAAGCAAGAACTTCTGCTGTGCAATAAAATGCAAAAGCTTTTGAAAAGAGGTTTGGTCCCCTGTTCTTCCTTCCCTGGCACATTATGAAAAGAGGTTTGGTCCCCTGTTCTTCCTTCCCTGGCACATTAAAAGCTAGGAGGGATGAAAGTCAATCTCTGATCTTCAACAGTGGTACAGGGTCACCTTTAGAGACAGGGTGCATCAACACAGCTCTTATTTCCTTCCTGGAACAGATCAAAGCCACAATGGACAGAAACCTCTATATTCATGTTTTCTTTGTTTGTCTCCTTCAAGTAATAGATAAAACCTGAGAGAGACAAAAAGAGAAAATAAGTAAGCCTCCCAAGACACTTCCACCTAAAACAGCTCTTTCATGTTCCAGCCTTAAAATTACATCCAGTTTGGGCATGAACTCATGTGGCAAAAATACCGCAACATTGAAAAAACCTACCAATGCCACTGGTGTGCAAAGGGAGCAGAGGCTGCTTTGCACCTCTGAGGGTCCACCCTCACACAAAGGGAGGCCAAGTTTGAGTCGCCCTCCCTCTCGCTTTTTAAAGACAAATCACAGAGAACAGCAATAATCACCATGAAGCAGTAACATTTAATACACGGGGGTTTAAGTGACTCCCACACGTCCTTTTATCGCTAGAGAGAATAGAAATGAAATATTTGTAAAGTCGACTGTTTTTTCCTCCTGCATTATTTAAACAAATTGTTTTGTTTTAAATAAAACTATGACAATGGACTGTGCAGCTCTTGATTCAAGACTATCCCTTCTCTGGCTGCTATGGCAGATAAATAAAAAGAGCATAATATCCAGTCCACCTAGACCTAAAAAAAAGAATCAAGAAGTTATAATAATTGTATCTTTTCCAAAAAGAAAGGAGGACAGAAGACGGTTTTAAATGTTACCAGAAGAAAGCAATCAAGATTATTATTCTACTAGAAAATATCCAAAATGCATAGAGAAGAACAAAACCCAGAAATAAATAAGCAATCACTGTGTTGTGCAAACACACAATTCACTTCTAAATGAGTCTCACTCTTCCTATGCATGATTTAACATACTTAGATAGATGCTTTGCTTGGGTAAGCAAGACTGACAGCACTCAATTGGAAACCCCATAATGGGATCACACAGCAGAAGTTTCAGTTTTAGGCTGTAACTTTGTTTTTAGGTGCCTACAGCGATCACCCCCTTTCACCACAGCCCACCCCGGTGCCCCACAGGGGCAGCCCAGGCAATGACCATGGTGACCAGTATAGGGGCATATCTTGGAAAAGCTCCTGGAAATACCTCTGTAGGCCAAGGGAGGATTCGAAAGCATGACAAAACAATGTTCCCTGTGTCCAGAGAAGGTATTTTGCCATCTGCATAAAAACAATCTCTTGTTTTAGCACTGGGTGTCATTGCCCAGGCACTGACCAGGAGAGGGTGTAGGGGTGGACTGTCCAGGGGAGGCCAGGGCTGGCCTGGGATGGACACAGCCAGTCCCAGACAGCTCCAACCCAGCATCCACAGGACACGTCTGAACCCCTCGGGCACAGCGACAGCACCTCTGGGAAAAGACACCTGAGAAAGGGCAAAATGTTGCACAGCAGTGAGAAGGGAGGGAAAAAGTGTGAGAACCAGCCCTGTGACACTCCGGTGAGAGAAGTGGAGGTGCTTCAGGCCCCGAGCAGAGAGACCAGGGTGCAGCAGGTTGTGCCCCAACAGCCCATGGAGACCACTCCGGAGCATGTGGTATTTTATGAAGGACTGCAGAGCCTGGGGAAGACCCATGCTGGAACAGGAAAAAAGTGTGAGGAGGAAAGAGCAGCAGGGAGAAGCTGTTCTGTACTGATAACAGCTGCCATTACCCTTCCCACTGTGCCACTCAGGGTGGGGGAAGAAGGTAGATGAGCTGGAAACAAACGAGTGATAATGAGCCTGGGAAAAAGATGAGGTGCAATGTGAGTGGAAGGCATTTTAGTTTTGACCACTGTTTCTCACCATCCAACTCCTGTCACTGACCATAAATTAAATTAATTCTCTCCACATCAAGTCTGTTTTGCCTGTGATGGCAACTGTTAAGTGATGTCTCTGTCTACCTCGACACACGGACTTTTCCATCTTATTTTCTTCTCCTGTCCTATTAAGAAAGGGAATGAGAGAGCAGCTGGTTGTATGTTTGGCAGCTGGCCAAGGTCAACCCAGCAGAGCTATAAAACTCTAATTTCTGTCTAGTCAATCAAGTCTTCTGCAGCTGTGTTCCCTGAAAAACCTCCAGAAGCTAAAACCTCCCTCTGCAGCCAAAACCACAAGGTGCTGGCCTGCCCTCTGAACACAGCTAACAAGTGACACAGGTAACAAAAGCAAACTACAAACAGCCTTTGCCAGTGTCGTCACGTTGCGTGTTTCCCCTCAAATCAATGAGACCACCCTACTCAGCTTAGGGTATCACAGAATCATAGCATAGTTTGGGTTGGAACTGACCTTAAAGATGATCTTGTTCCAACCCCTTGCCATGGGCAGTGACTTTTCCGCTAAACCAGGTTACTCAAAGTAAGGCCCTCTGACCTGGCCTTGAACACCTCCAGGGATGGGAAGTCCAAAACTTCTCTGGGCAATCTCTTCAAGGGCCTCATCAACCTCAGAGTGAAGAATTTCTTCCTAATGTCTAATTTAAATCTACCCTCCTACAGCTTAAGGTCACTCACCCTCGTACTATCACTACATGCCCTTGTGCAAAGTCCCTCCCCAGCCTTCCTGTAAGCACCCTTTAGTTAGTGGAGACTAGATATGCAAAGATGGTAAAATAGAAGGTGATTTGACGAATGAAGAAAGAGAGTGAGAGTGTGGTGAATGGCTGGAAGATGAAAACAGGGAAAAACATGAAACTAGAGCTGGGTCAGGTTGCACAAGGCTGGGACAGAAAAATGGAAAAAGCACAGAGAAACAGAAAAAGGCCAGTGCAAGGAGACAAGACTGGCAGGAGAGCTCCATTACCGGATGATTTTTGGCAGAAACACAAAATTAGTTGGGAAAATGAGCAAGAACTGGGTTGAAAAGCCCTCACAAGTCAATTTGGTGAAATAAGTCAGGCTGCTGTCTGTGTGATGCCTGCCCTATGGCATACCCTTCAACATGTCCAGGAAAAGCAGCAAGGCTGTCCACCATCGCTAAATCAAAGTCAAATCGCAGCCTGTGCTCACTGGCAGCAAATTCCTCCCTCCAAGGCACGTGGGCAGTTAGGATGTTTGGCACAGTGCTCTTACTACTGTTAAATGCCCTCTGACAGGGAGAGACCGGGCAAGGGGCAGAAAAGGGGGCCCAGCAGATGTGGGGCAGCCTCAGAGCACGGCAGCCTGGCTGATGCTTCTCCCACGGCTGCCACCAGCACTGCATGGAGCGCACCAGCCATGTCCTCCAGCAATGTCCTCTTCTTAGCTGCAGCCCTTCCTAAAGCTTCTCATCTGCTTTTTCACTGGCATTCAGGTCTGATGCAAGCCTGGGCTTCAAGAAATATTAATTTACTTATTCCTCTGCCAAGCTTTCTACACCATCTGAAGTGCTTTAGACCACTCTATTACAAGAAGTAATTATTTGAAAGACTACATCTCAACAATACTTTTGTTTACTCCTCTGCAACAGTTAATTCTTTTCCATCCCCTATCAAAGAGAACTCTTTGATAGGAAAGAGTTTGCAGAGCAGACTACTAGGCAGCTCACTGAAAGCATCTCTACCCTTGAGAAACAAGCAGCTACACAGAAGGGAGAGCTCTTATGAATTCTCAAGTGCCAGGTCTTAGAAGGACATTACACTTGAACACAGATTTGCAGTAAACAAAAAGAGAAATCAATACAAATGCTACATTATGCCCACAGCATTCTTGTTCACACTTTGTAAGAATCTTCTGTAAGTAACTGCTGAAGTTCATATTCCAGCTAAAAAGCCAACAAAAGGCTCCAAAGAAACCAAGCAGGAAGACCTATTAAACATAGAGCCCAAACTACTTTTCCTCATAGTCAAAGACAATTTAGAATAAAATACTAAACAAAACTAGTTTTTGCCCCAAAAGATCTGTCAATAATGTTAGGGGTTTGTTTTGGTTTTTAAACAAACAATCATATGATGACCCACAAATATGGTTTAAGACTACAAAAATGTAGGCTTGAAGTTATGACTTTTCTGTTGTTTTTTTTTAAAGAAAAGCCTTTTATACTTTGGCTCCAAAATAAGCTCATCAAGCTGACCAATTTGCAATAACAGTGGTAGAGAAAGAAACACACAATGATTTAAAAAAAAAAAAGGAAGAAAAAGAAAAACACTATGTAATATAAATGACAAAAGCTCCAGAACCTCAGCTACATTTAGATTCTACAATGGAAGACACTCTTCTATCAACGCAGGAAGAAGTCAGTCAAGAACTCAATACAAAAGCTTTCCAGAGCCTTTCTAACCAAAAATGTCAGCACCAGAATGGTGCATACCTATGAGAGCGTCCCATGGGTGATACAAGTGAGCAGAGTTCCCAGAGAAAAGAGAGATTGTGAACTCCATGGCAACACAAAGATAACAGAACACAATTGGCCACTGAAAGAGTTATCAGAAGTATGAAGAATACTGAATGTATATTCCATTATATTTTTGGTCTTGCAGATTAAGCTCCTGATCTCTAAAGGCAGCACATTACTTAACTTTGTATTTTAGTTTTCATGTTCCTTAGATATTTCATACGTACCTTCAGCTACATTCATCACATAATTCACATTTACAGATGTGCCCCTCTCAGCAATTTGAAACTTCTTGGTAATCCAACCTGGTTTTACAAGCTAGCCAGCTGAAAACAAAAGAAAGCAAAAACTACCCAAAATGAATAAGTTTTTAATGACAATTCTGCTCTAATGTTACTGCCATACAGAAATCTCGTATCATGACCTTTCCTGATACTAGAATTCACTGTAATCTGCATGTCTGTTACTTAGAATGGAACACTGATTCCCCAAGGCATTGTCTCTGATCTATAAGCAGTCAAAGCTTGCAAGGAAGCAAAGCAGTCTCAAAAAGGCACTAAGTCTTCCTTTGAAAAAAACTTGAAACTTGAACTTTTAATTTTAAAAGCCCATATGCCAAGAAATTTTGCCTTTAAAAACTGCAGAAGGGAGGTGGAACTTCTGTTCTTATTTTAAAGACAAACATATGATAACATGTTGTGAAGCATGAAGTTACTACGAAAGGTTTCGAGGCAGCAAGCAACCTCAAAAGGTTGTTATCTCCAGAGAATGACTGAAAATAAGATTAACACTCTTGAGAAATGAGAAAGCAAACAAATTGTATAAAGCATAAGATCCTATTTTTCAAGTTACCATAGGCAGAACAAGTGCTATCATCTCCTGAGATCTAACTTCATAAAGTTAAGAACTAGATAGACCAATACCTAATGCCAAAGCTGAAACAACAGTGCTGCAGTAGCCGCTTCTTTTCAGTCAGAACATTAAAGGGGAAAGCATCTTTTCTAGGACCACTCAGTCCAGCAGAGGGGAAGAAAAGGAAGGGAAACTCATCAGGAGAGATTGCTTCTTCCTTCAAAGCAATGTTTCTGAACCTGAAAGTATGAACAGGCAGGCAAACAACACTGAACAACCAAAAAAAAAAAAAATACAACATACCAAAAAAAACCCCAGCCAATAAGCCAGTTGCTTTAAATGAAGTAAGGCCCTTCTTCAGGGGAAAATAACTTTCAAACAATTGTTTAGAAAAAAAATTAAAGGTATTTTGCTAAATAAGGTTGAATAAAATTTCATATCATATTAAAAACACAACTGCTTTTTTCTTCAAATATGACAAAGCAAGTTGCAAGAGGCATGTAAGAGGTACAGGGAAAAAATACTTGGAACAGGTAATTAGCAACATTAAACACAAGACAAAATATAAAAAGAAATAATCATAGTTCTTAATCAAATAAATATACTTCCTAATTCTAACAATTATATCTATGATAGAAAATCGTATGTGTCCAATTGATAGAATATTAATCTTTATTAGTCAAGTGTACTGGGATAAAATTGTCTTGACTTCTGATAGCACAGTATGCCTTCAAATTTAAGGCCTAACTGTATTTCAGGACCCTGGAGCATCCGAGCCCACCAGGTGAGAAGTGTTTGTTTACAGCACTGTACTACAGCTACAGTGAAGTATGCACAGAAACAAAGATTCACAGAATCACAGAATATTCTGAGTTGGGAGGGACTCATAAGTATCATCAAAGTCCAACTCCTGGCCTGGCACAGGACACCCACACCATGTATCTGACAGCATTATCCAAATGCTTCCTGTACTCTGTCAGGGTTGGTGACATTCCAGTGCCCAGACACCCTCTGGGTGGAGAACCTTTTCTTAATATCCAACCTACTTCACATTGACAGAGAGAGATTCATCTTCGCAGAAAAGTCCTTGAACTCCCATTAGATCAGAAACTTTTAATTCCCATCATCTGCCCAAAATAAAATGGGGTAGCTTGTTCCTGTTGCTTGTTCCAGTGAATATGAGGACATGATTTCAGAAAGTCATCAGAAAGTGATACTGTTTTAATAAGAAAAAGCAGAGCTTTCTTAAGGCCTCTCCCCCACTTTCCCCTCTACATGTAAGCAATATAATATTGTGTGAGTCCTACTCATTTCAGATTTGATGAATTCTGGTCTGAAGGAAGCGACTCTATGCAAAACATGATGTGTTAACAACGCAGCACACCAGAAAAATAAATGCAACACCCCCATTCAACTCTAGATACAGTCTATATTGTAAACAGTGTGGCAACACTTCAGAATGCAGGATATATTTCCTTATGAGAGAGTTACACCAATGTTCCTTACCACAACCTGGGTGACACCACAGGACAACACTTCCCACTAGCCTGAGACCCAGGTGGCTGTGTCCCACCTACACTGCCTACAGCTGGAGAACTCAACTCACGAGGAACTGAATTATTCTCTAGACCTACGGAAATTTTTTTTCCCTCATAAGAGCGTTCAATCCCCTGAACAAATGTTCAGAAAGGTCAGAGTCCTCACTGTTGGAGATGTTCAAATTCCTCCATGTGCTCAGCGGAGATCTTACCCATGCAGTCAATGTACCCAAGCGAGGGAGTCGCTTGTCACTTTATAGCACACGCCTCATAAATGTCCCAAATGAGTGGATGCCCTAATGAATGAACTGATGGACACTAGTCTGTGCTGACCAAATTACCACTAACTAAATGGGAGTCCAGACAAGTGTGCCCAAATTTACGTGTCGCCTTCCCAAGCTTTTCTTCTTGCATGTGCAAACTCCAGTTAAATACCAAACTGAAAATTAGCTAACTCATTTCTGAGTCACTGATTACATCCATGACAATACTGCCACTTTGACATTACAGCACTCAAGAGAATAAAGCCTCTTTATGTATGAAGTGACAGAAATAATCCTACTATATGGAAGAATTTTTATTTTACAATAATTAGTACATTCCCCGCAAATTTTCCATTCTTTTATTTGTAAAATATATGAAGAGTGGTTGCAGTGCATGGCAGTCTAAAGCACACAGATTCATTTATTGCATGTAGGACACAAAAATTGTGCAGTTGCAAAAAAGGCGCTCGCAAAACTTTACATCTCTCAGTTTCCATCCTGATACAGCATCACAGGCTACAAAATACTCTGAAAATAGAACATTTTATTACCCAAAAATACCAGATGCTTCTGGCATCATGACAAGACAGCAGCATGCTCACAACATCCACAATAATCCAGAATTTGTGGAAAATCCACACTTAAAGCAGGCTAACACTTAAGGACCAATGCTTCTCTTACTTTAGAAAATAATATTCTGTTTAAGTGAAAAAACAAACCTTTTTCATAACAATATATAATGAATTATTTAAACATAAACAGTATCAAACAACAGAAAAATAAGGAAAAGAAATCAGTGTTCTATGAGCCTTTTGTAAACACTACCTCAACTTTTGACAAGGGAATTTTCCCCCAGGATTTGATCTCCATTTCTGCTAAATTTCAGAGCTATGCAAATAATGCATGTTCAGCCATAATTTCTAACTTCTAACAACAAGGACTTTCAGGCATATTTACCCTCATCAAACAACTGCTACAAAGTAATCGAAAATAAATAAAAAAAAGATTTATGACTATGTTGCTTATATAGGATGAAATCCCAGAGTCACATGTTAAAGAATAAATTTACACTCTCCATGAGCCATCTGGTTTAAAACCAAGTATTTTTCTCCTCCACCCAGAAACCCTGTATAAACATAAGAACAGTACATTATTGTTCTTTCAAGATGAACACACCTAGCAAAAATCCACAATTCCCTCTAAGGCCGATTCACAAAGACATCCCTTTCTGAACAGGAGGCTAAAAGAAATATCAGAAAAAGAAGGTATTTTACAAAATGGGTATGGGCTGCTATTGCCACACATCTGATTTTCAGCGCAGTACTACCCATTCATATTGGTATGACTTCACTTAAATAACACTAAAGTCCTTTCACAACCTCCAGGTGCTCCTAAGTCACAGACCAGTTAGTAATTGCTAAGCTGAAATGCATATTAGCTCAATGGGCATTTTAAAGTCAAATAACAACAGATTTGCCTCAGACAACTAATGTTTGATACCACTGTATAAATCATCCAAGTCTTTTAGATGCTTGTCCCTTCTCTAACAATGAATTTTACTTTTACAGTCATAAACAGTAGACTCCCAACCACCAACAGTTTTGTAATTCCTATTCATTTTACTAAATCAGTACCTTGAAAGCAGAAGAGCTAAAAGAGTGAACAGTTTGAGGTGTTCCTTCTATTCACGTCTGACCTTCAGAGGCACTGTTGTCAAAACAAGTAAAACCATTTAAATTAGTTCTGGAAAAAATACCAATCACTAGGAAACACTATACCACCCAAACTGAAAGTATGCTTAGTTCTAGAAAATTTTTCTGAATGACAGTTTTCACTTGCTAACCCTTCTGAAGTTTTCTTCTAACTCAAAACATTTAAGCAAGGATGTTCATCACCATCAGTAAGGGAAAATCCAGATTGCCTCCCCTAGAATGAATTATTCCCCCTCTCATCTGCCTATCCTTACGCCATGTATTGACTCCTCTGCCAATACTCAAGACTCCCGAAAAATAGTTATAAAATCTTCAGTATTCAGATTATATGATCTCAGTTATCTCATCAAAAAACAGAAGTGAGGGTGGGAGTTGTACTTCTGCAAAGCATATCATGAAACTTTTTAGCTGCAGCTGCATCCCATGCTCTCACTTTCAAGAGAGCTGTAAAGAGAGTTATAAAGATAAGAAAGATAAGGGACACAAACTTTTATGAGCAGTGCTTCCCACGTTCAAGAGTAGGTCTTTAAAAAGCACTACTTCCAAGGAGAAGCAAACCACTGAAACAAAGGGGAGTGTGGAAATCTCTCAGTCTAGAAACAAACCAAGAAATATAGACCCAACAGCTGACTAGAAACAGTCAAAAATTAGCAGGTTTTCATATCACAATAGTCCATGCTCAAATTTACCTATTTTAATACAATGTTTGGTTCCATGGCCATACTATGTTACGTGCCTCTGGACAACCTGGTAGAGCTGGCATTTAACATTTGCACACTCTTAAAGACAGAAACGCATAGCAAAAGGCAACACAAATCTATTGAGCCGTTATTCAGATCTGTGTCGATTAGGAAAAACTATATAATTATATATTTTTAATTCTGCACCAATTATGATTTAATTTCTTGACTTCTGCTTAAAGGAAATGGCCAAGAAAATTTTCTCACTCTGCCTGATCCTGGCAAACCTATTCAAGAATGAGGCATTTAAATTAAAATGTTAAAAGTTTACCACCCTGTTCTTTTTTTCTTTTTTTCTAATTCCTACTGCCTTATCATTGCAGAGTGGGTATGATTTTTCTCAAAGTCTACCACTTAAAAGGAACAATCTCAGAAATGTTTATTTCAAAGTGTTGCATAATGTCATTATTAGCATTTTATTTCAAATCATGACTCACGGACATTCAGCCTGAAAAGCTACAAAATAAAAGCACTAGGAAGCACGCAGTGAGAGACCAGGACAATAATGAAAATCAGAATGGAAATCAATAAAGAGAAAAGAACTAGAGCAATGGGACCTGGACCATATCACAGACCATAATTCACTGGTGACTAACTCAGACTGAATGCTAACAACTGAAGGCTGGCAGGAAAGCGTTTGATCAAAACCTACCTGACAGAGCACAGAGCTCAAAATGCAAATCAAGCAGGTCTCTCTAAAGTTACTCTAATTAGAGCTTAGCGGTGTGACCATTTTTTTTGTTCCCTTCTTCAAGATAAGAAGAAAAAAAAAAGAAAAAAGAAAAGAAGAAAATAGTCTTAAAGCTATTACTCTCTGTAAATGCTTAGTTATAACTTCACAGTTTATTCACAAAGCATCTACTTGGGCAAAATCCCACTGAACCACAAAAGCTTCCCTGCTCGAGTTCCCTGAAGGCCAGGATCTGAGCAGGGCATAGCACATGGGTGAAAGAGAAGAGGTTAAGTGGCCCCAGGACAACACACGTATTTAATAACACGACAGCAGACCAGATAACATCAGAAGTTTGAAGGAAACAATAAAAGGAAGTTGGCTGAAACCCTTCCAGCCTTCCCTGATGACAACCTCACTCCAAGTGTAAGGAAACACAGGCCAACAGTGGAATTACCGGAGTAGGATGAAAGCTGTAAAATTCAAAACCAAGGGGTAATAGACACTTTCAACAGTAGCCACTACAGGTCTGCATTTATAGAGCAACCCCTCCAGGCAACGGGGAGTGCTACTAGGGAGCCCAGGGAAAGAGACTGGCAAATCATCTTGGCACTACAAAGCAGGAGTACAAATGTAGACAGCAAGGACAAAATCCCAGAGTGCTAGGTTAATATGCTTCACTGCTCAGTCAACATGTCCTGTTCATCTCCACTCTACTGATAAAATAGAGTAACCAATTATTCTCCCTCTCCAGTGTGTGAGTTACAGTGACTCTCTTTCCATCATACTGAAACATGCGGGGGAAGCTGCAGCTTTCTCCTCCAAACAGTTTAGGACCCATTTCAGTCCAGTGAGAACCCACTGATTGGCCAAAGTTTATGTTCAGCGCTTATTTTCTGTCCTCAGGTCTTTCACTTAAGCTTATACATAAGAAAAAACACTGCACTACCCTGGAAAAAAGCTCACCCCTAAGTTCTTTGCAGGTGGTTTTACAAGTTTAGGAGGTAACTGGACTGTAGCTTTCCGCTTATGAATAGAGCAATAAGCTGTAGGAAGAAAATGCAGTGTTTCCTGGTGTCTTTTTAAACCTCTGGTGAGTTCACTCAAGTGAAGTACTCAGTCAACTCAGCATCTGAAATGATACCAAAAGTTTACTCCAACTAGTAGGAGTGGAAAATGGATATTCTTTTTCCTCACAAGGACACTATATAACCTAGAGGTTGGCTTTTATGTTTGGTGGTTGTTTTTTATAATATCTACTTGCTTTAAAGGGAATTTTTCTAACACTAACAATTCAGCTTTGGAAAAAAGAAAATGGACTAACCCCGTCACATACAATTACCAAGCCTACTTGCCTCTCAGATCACCAGGAGGGGCTGAGCAACAGATCTTTAGACGCTCAGCACAGGCCTGTCTCATTTAAGTCAGGAGCAAATTCTTATCTTTAAGCCTGCAAAAGTTGCCTAAGAAAACTTTGGTATACACTGTGCTGGTAATTTATGTATCTAACCAAAAGGCAACAGAACAGGATTCCTGATCTCCATCTCTCCCACTGCCACAGAAAGAAAATGGCACAGCCAGAGGAATAGACCTGACACACTACATAGCTACTGCACTGTCAGCTAGGGGGTAGTCTGATATTCTGGAGATGCAATTTCCTTTCAAAACTTCAGATAAAACTCAACTTCCAGTATTTCTATTATTTTCAAAGTTACAGTAGAGGAGCATTACTTCGATATTCTTCCTGTTCTGCACAGAAGCATAACAATGAAGGAGTGAAGCATACAAAAATCAGAGCTTCTAGAGACAGAGCTTATTCCTTCTTCTAACTCCCAGTTCTCCACTCTTTTACCAAGACTACCAACTTAATTTGACAGGATGCCTCTTTTCCCCTTTCTAAAGCTTTTCTTCCTTCTAGTGCAAAGGACCAGACAACACAAGCCTAAACCAAGCCATGTATGCCATTCCACAAAATCCAGTATCATTGAGGAGTGCGAGAAGTGGAAGAGTTGTGGTGAGAGAGGTTTGCTTAACTTTGTGCAATTAAACCTTGCAGGAACAAGAACCAGACTTGCAAAGTGATTCACTTGGTCCCCAGAATAAGCACAAGTACCATTCTCAAGAAGCACAGAAAAAATGACTGACCTTCAGAATAATTCACAGTATATTCTTTGTAACAGGTTTTCCTAAAATTACCACTTAGAAGTGCTGAGTAGGAGTAAGGCAGAGAGGCCAAGGTTCATTGCAACTTTCCAATGCTGGGAGATGCCTGAATTACCACACTACAGGTAGAATAAAAAATGATGTAGGGCCATAAGTCACTCATTCTTGTGCTCTATTCAACCACAAAGCTGTGGTGTCAAAGGAAGGAAACTTAGGAAGTTAGGAAGGAAGCACAAGTCTATGTCTTTTGTTGCACAGAAAAGTTGTGTATATACATGTCAATGGGTTTCAAAACAAAAACACTGGCTCAGTATTTTATAGGGAAGTATTAACTCCAAATGCTGCAGTTATACATGTTATTCATGCTATACCTGACTGCTACAAGCATCCAAGTCATATGCAAAAGTATGGTGAAAATTCACAAGTCTGGACACATTCTATAGAGAAGTAAGTATGTCCTAACCATTTAACCTCCTGTAGTCAACGAAACACTTGACCTAACAGATGTTTCGTACACTCTGCTCTGTAGTGTGCCAAATGTGGCCAGGGCAGAATGCCAGAAACAGCCTTTTTAGAAGCTTACTGGACAACCAGGAACTCAAGACTATTGATGGCAGTTGGGCTAAAAACAAATTAGAAGGAAGGCACACAGCAACACTGCAAGTGAATTAATACAAATTGTGCCACTGAACACATTTTGTTCTTTATCACCACAGCACTTAATTATTTTGGGAGCTTGCTGATAGGCATGGTTATTGAACACAAATCTGGTCTCAGCAGTTTGCATTTAGCCTGGATCTTTTTAGCCTGGAAACTGAGAAGTGATAATTCATTCTCTATGTCAAGGAATTAAGAGGAGTTAGTCAATTCAGTCATCTGAAGAGTTGAATGACCTGAATGAGGCAGTGTGCTGTCCAGCATCGACCAAAGAATCCTCCTTCCCAAAAAAGGGCAGCAGATCTCTATATACAGAGGAGCATAGACTCCCCAGGACAAGGATATAAAAATAAAGTTAGAATCAGGGTAAGGGTAACGGAGCAATATCTGACCCAGAACAGGAAGGATTACAAAGTCACCAATTTACCACAATTATTTAAAAGACGATAAAAATCAAGTAATCCTTTTTTTTTTATTATTTTTTTATTCTTGCTTTCTGGCTAAAAGAATGCTGTATATCTTATCTAGACAACAGTTACGCAGCGGAGATACTGCCACAATGGGGAAAAAGACTCAAAAAAACGTGAGGGTAACTGTTAAAGGAGAAATAGAACGAAAAGTAGCTGCAAATTGACCATAAATACAGTGTTTCCATGTTGTTGTGACAGAGAGAACAGGAATACGACCATAAATATTCCAAATCTGAAGACTGATATTGACATTCAGGGCCGGGATGCACTAGCACACAGAGTGGATAAAAAAAACTTATTGGATAAAAAGGTGTACTGGAAAAGATGTACTGGAGCTGTGGTAACAGAAATGGGATGAAATTCAGCATCCCAGTCTTCAGGCCAGGACTCACAAGAACTTCCACAAGATTTTTGTTCTCCTTGGCTGCTCTGAGCTTAAGGCTCAGATGCACTGCCTTAGCACACTCCAGGCACCATGCTAATGTGACATGAGAACAAGGGTCCATTAATTCCAGCTGCAAAACCTACAGATAAAGGCAGTTAGGATAGTCAGAGAAGAAGAGAGACTACTGCCCAAGGGATGGTTCAGACCTTGGATTGTTTCATATGGCAGAATGAGATGCCATCCTCTACTAAATCCTTCAGGAAGGAAAAGCTGTTATTACAGCTAAAGGGCAGAGCTGACAGAACAGGAAGTGGGTATAAACCAAACCTGTAAACACATTTCTCTGGGAAACAAAAGTCTCACACCTATTAGAGTAAGCAAAAACAGTGGCAATACCTACTAAGTGAAATTTGACCTATTGAAAAGAGACAAGATGTCTTATTTTTGGACATGAGACTGACTCAGCCCAGGAGGTTCCTTCCCATTTGCAGCACAAATGTACAGTAACTCGTCTGTGTTGTATACATCCATCAGCTTCGCAATAATTTGCAATATAATCTTTCCATCCCACAGCTAATCCACAATTCCATTCAGCCATGGTATTTGCCAGCATGTTTACCTGGTGTACCTGAGGCACAGCAGCTTTGTTAGCCTGGCTTATTACATGTTCTGTCAAAGGCACAAATACAGTAGCAGAGCTGTCTGGCAGCAGACGTGTCCCCTGGTAACTATCTGGTGATTCAAAAAGAATCTTGTGAACTGGCAGGGGGATAAAATACCCTGTTTCACACAATATACTGAGGGAAAATCTACAGCTCTCCTATTTGCACCACGTTTCAGAAAAAGCCCTTATTTTGGTTTCCTAAGTTGCATGCACACAATTTGCAAATACACACACGAAACTGTTTAGAAGCTGCTGCTTCTAAATGGTGCCCTAACTCAGACTATCAAATCCTCTTCAAAACTGGATAAAGAAAAAACAAAAAGACCCAAATTATTTCAGTGCTTTATTTGGCTTAGGCTCAGAATTAGCAAGCAACTTACAAATATTTTGAGACAGTTTTCAATTTTGGTAGTACCTTAAGTACGATTTTTTTTCTTATTCATACGAATGACTGGTGAGTACATACTACCTGACACCTGCCTTACACACACAAATGCACATCCTGTCCGAGGATGGGTTCATTCCATTGACAAACTGACTGAGTTTCTCACTGAATCCTTTCAGAAACGAAAGGTTAGAGGCTACCTATCTTCCTCTGATGTTATTATGCAATCCTGTTCATTTTCCAGGCTCTCCAGCTCTATAGATTGAAACGGATTTGCATCACTGACCATCTGTATTGCTCAGAGCTTCAGCTCCTCACACCTCTTGACTCAATCTCTCAGACAACATATTACTCCACCTATTATAGGCAGTATGCATTACCCCATTTATCTTATTAGCACTGACTGAGGCAGCGTTAGTCTGACCACTGACATGAAGCAGCTGCTCCACCCTAACCACATCACTATTAAAAACAAAATGGACTGACTTCTTATTTTCCCTAAAAAGTGACTTACGACAGCTGTGTTGGCTGCTCTGTAGCCTCACTAAAGTCAGACTGAGTAAAAGGTAAGCACTATCTGCACAGTTCTGCTGTGCAGGAGAATTTTTTCTTACTGTTTTTTTTAACAACATAATCAGGATAGCTGTTTTCCTGTTGGACTAATTATTTTTCCACTATAGGAAAAAAACCACAAATTCAATGAAATTAGGAAAATAAACTACTCTTCATACTGAGAACACATATGCTTCCAAAGCAAATGTCTGCAGCCAAGGTATAAATCCATCCTAAATATAAATTCAAGCAAGATATTTAAGTCTTATGTCTGTAAAACTTAACAAGCAGAACTAGAATACTGGAAATTCAGTGTACTCATTTCAACAGGGCACACTCTGACCTAGCCCTAAGGAATTAGATCAATTCTAAAAGCTCAATATTAATAAAATAAAATATTTTTATTAGTAGTAAAATAAAAAATAAAATCTTTACTACTTACATAAGTCATATTAACATCTTTTCTTCCTTATCACAAGGTTTAGGAGTTTCGTTTTACAAGTAGCTACAAAAGCCAAGGCAGAAATACAGATCTGCAGGGTTTGGGATGTTGGGTTTGTTGGCTTGGTTTGTGGGGTTGGGAGTGTGCAACGTTTGTTTTTAAAGAAATTAAATGGCAATTTAGAACTTCTACTACAAAAAGGAGAACAAATAAAATGACATTTCTGAAAAAGCAGTAGTATTAAGTAATTTGTATTTCAGTATTTTATGCTTAATGCGTAACTTTAAAACCAATGATATCATAACATGCAGTGCAGCACTCATTCTACTCCCCTTCCATAGTACCTACAGCTTTTTCCCCTGCCTCTCTCATGCATACACACACGCTCTCTCGCCTCCCTTTTTTTATAGATATGTACATGAAACCCCACACAAATGCACGCTTTTCACACCCCATAGAGAATTTGTCAGAACCACGGCACGCAGGGAAGCAGGAATGCACCACCCGTAGCAGGACTCTGCCTCTGCCATGGATCATGGTCATGGTCTCACTTTGAGCACAGGAGTTGATTGTTTCCCTTCTTCCAGGATGTGAACACATTCAGAGTTACAGCATATAACCTTATGGGACCAAATAGATACTGATCAATTCATTACAACACACAACCTTATGGGACCAAGGAGATGCTGATGAATTTACTGAAGCTCAGAACAACTAAAAGACACTACAAAGGACATGGTTATTTCAGTTCTGGGTTTGGTCCCTCTGTGAACATGAAACCCATATAAAGAGGGGCTCACTACAATGATCACCGATTGATCAGTGAGAATTAAATGTCACACCTGTCTCAGAGTGACATCACTCAGCAGTGGGTTGATCTCACAGCCTAATTACTTCAAGATCTGTGTCCCCATTCCTGTGCACCCCAGCACTCTGGGGTACCTCCAGCCTCCCACCTTGGCCTCCAGCAGAGACTTAGAACCAGTACAGGAAATTACTCCTAGGGTTCGATGCTTCCAAGCATTTATTTTTATTTATTCCTAATGTAAGCTTCTATACATGTATCAATGTAACTGAGGATTAAGGCTATTGAAAACAGTTCAAATTAATAAATTAAGGAGAGCCAATTAAGTGGGAACACCCGAACAGATGCCTGGATAAAACTTTACCCCTGATTAGCCACTTTACCCCTGACAAGCCCCTTTAAAGAACTGCTTAAGATAAGAAAAAGCCTTATTAACTGAGCTAGATTTTTTTTTGAGAAGATAAATCTTTAAACGTTCAATTTTTATTCTGTCAGACGTAATTTCCATATTGTTGTTTTTTAAAGAACATAGAAAAATCACAGTCCATTTGGTGGCCCATACACTTGACAGCCAACAGTTGCTACACACACACATGCTACTAATCAACACAGAGGATGCTACTCAGAGGCCTTCTGCAAGCACCAAAGACCTCTCCCAGCTCTATGAGCAGCAGACTATGGCAAAGCCAACTATTAAAACAAAATACACTATGTCAGCATTGCTATTTCATAAGCAGGTTCTACTGAAGTCACACATTAAAAAAATAGTTGAAGAGAGCATTTGGTATTGAAATGGAAACACTACTTCTATTTTACCTGTCATTCTGCCCCTCTTAGTCCCTGTGTCAGCACTAGAAAGCATAGGCACAGCAAACTTGCAAATCACTTCAGGTCTATCTGCAGGATTAGATTCAGTGGATGGCTCAGGGTGTCACAATATTTTCCAAGGGCACTTTATTTGCTCTCTGAAGATACTCTTGAAAATGATTTCTTAGTCATTAATTATTCATTCTATTTCTTATAATCAGTTCTTTTAATTAGTATCCTAGGCAGCTTTGCTGAGGATCCCACACTTGCAGTAATTAGGGGCAGTTTGTTGCCCCTAATTAACTTCAGACATAGAAAGGCTCTTATTACTTTGTTCTTTCAGCTGTTTTTATGTTTGCATTGCATATGCTGTCCTGCTTTAATAGCTTAGAAAGGAGACTGCCCTGTTGTGCTACTTATCTCATTTAGGTTCCATCTCTCTTTCTTGACTTTGTGTTAGTTGCTGTATTTAAATCTGACTCTCTGAAGTCACATCTACACTGGCAAGCAGTGTGACACCAGAAAAGTGCATCTGTACAGTGAAACAGAACCCTGCCAGCCTGTACAGTCTCCTACCCTTTTGTGCTGCTCTGCATAATTAAGTGTACTTGTAACAGACACAGCTTGTAGTACAGCAAGAGGGTCATGTATGGAGGCTTTAACCACTTAAATGATTTTATCACACCTCTGTGACCTGTTGAAGGCCATTCCAGACTGAGTTCTGACTAACTGTTGTTAGCAATTAATGGTTTAATAAACCATCAGAGTTTAAATATCCAGAACACATACAACAGGTGGAGGTTTAGTAATAATCTGAATAATTTTATTGTTATTTTAAATCAATAATAGTTCTCTTTCTTACATAGTGTTTTTCATCTACAGACAGCAAGGTGATTAAAACAGCAGAAAAACTGTCGTAATCCAGTTGCTCCAATTAAAGTTTGAGGAAGAGTCAAGCAAAGACGACAGCAGCTCTGTTCAAAGCCTACCAGTGCCCTTCTGGGCAATACAGAAAGTAAAGAGGTTTTAAAAATTCCCCACCCCAGGCTACGGGTGGTGGGGGCAAAGAGGAGACAAACAAATTTTCATCTGGCTCTAACAGAAGCCCTGTAAGGTACATCCTACACTCAGGGTGTCTGAGGCAGAGCACGCACAAAAATACTCACACAGTCTGGTATCAGTGGGTGACTGATCCGCAGAACAAACAGATTAGCTTTACATGACACAGTTAAGAATGACACTTCCTTTTCAGCAACACATGAGCAAAATACATCTGTATCTGCACACACTGCTGGATCTTGCAACTTTCAGCTTACCACTGTAGGATATTTGGTTTTTTATATTCCAGGTGGTAGAACAGAAGACTCATATTCACTAAACACAGCAAGTAATTTTATAACATTAATTATCACAGAAAAGGCCTGAGAACATTAAGTAAGTTATTAAGTACCTAAAAACTTGGGTGGCAGAGAAAGACAACTTTAAAAGCTGGCCTTAATCTCAAGTGGAGTTTTTAAAGTAAATTAATTTGGGAGACAAAGTATGCTGAAAAGAACCCAAACTCATATAAACAAGATTGTCAGAACTTGTATGACAGAATATTTAAGCTAAAACACGTCTAGCTACTTCATAACCACGTACTAGTATGCTCAGAACCCCTGCTGTGTGTAGCACATGTGTCGCTATGACAATGATACTGGATTTGGAGTTAAGTCACCACAAGTTGAATCCAAGTGTCCATTCAGGCAAATACTCCAACAGCTAGCTGAAGATTACTAAAAAAAAAAAACAAACCAAATCGAATGGAGTTTGTTAACTTTCATTTCCAAATAATACCACTATTTACTCTTAATTCCCCACTGGTAAGAGACTGAAAAATCCTCCACCTTTTAATGACACTGCAGGAAGGAAGAAAAAGTGAAAGAGGAACTGATTTCTAACATGAGTTGATATCAGATCTATACCAAACAACCTCTTATTCATTTTTATTTCTTCTCTTTGCTTATGCTCCACCCATAAGGAGGCCAAATAATAAAAAAAAATTAAATGGTCAATATAAATATTTTAGCAATAATCCGTATTTGATGTATTAAACAGTTGGAGCGGAGAAACACTTGTAGAACACTTCTGAATAAGAAATAACCTTGCTACAAGGCCTCAGAATACATAATTTAGAAATAAATCAAGGAATTTATGAGCAATAGCCACAAACTGGAGATGTTTCCCTGCTAAAGCCAGCAAGATAAACATTCAGCATAGACTGCCTGAAGGTGAATTTTTTCTTAGAAGAAGAAAACTCATGAATTCACCATTAGAAAAACCTAAACATACAAAACAACTCCAATTTTCTGCAGAAAAAAACAGTTTTCCCCAGTGCACCATATGCCACTGCTTCAATTTTCATGGAGTCCAACTTCTCACCAGCTCTTTGCCCTTGCTGTTCTGTATTACACTGACATGGATTTTGAGACTATTCCCCTATTTACAAGTTTAATCATTATCCTTTTTTCTAGACCAGTATCTTTCTTGCAAACTCACCCCCAAGATATTCCCCCTTCATTTCTGTTTAATACTGAAAAGCATAACTCTCATGACCAATGGATTTCTCCGCTACAAATTCATTACCCTTTAACTTTGTCATTCTCCTTGCTGAACAGTTCCTCTACTCCAAAATTAATTCAGTTCCATACACTTTCTCTACACCTTCAACTCAGTCCATGAAACTCTCCATCACTGATGGCTATTTCTCCTCTAATCTTTGTAGATGTACACCATCTCTTCAGAGACCTCATTTAAACCCATATAATATATTTGTCCTTTCTTCCACATCCTTGTCTATGGCCCAAACAAGTCTACTCAAAGTATTATCCTAAGGATTCTTTTTGTATCTATACTATCACTCAGAGTATCCCTCCAGCACTTTCATTACACAGAAGCTGCCAGCCTTTATTTCTAAAACTCCACAGACAAGACAACTGAACATAAATGAATAATTAATGGTTGAGAGAAAAATGGAAACAGAGTTGCAGAAAAATTCTTGTATAATCACCTTTTCTTTTTCTAATTTTGATTCACCAGGTCACACATTTAAAGAAGCACTCACTGTAGCTCTGTTCATTCTTCACAATGCCGTTAATTAATGCTTTTCCCCTTCCTGACAGGAAAAACACTCAAGAACATTCTTGAACTCATGCATACAAGTAATCATACTTGAAGAGAAGCATATGCTTTATCTCCTCATTGCAAAATAAATAAGAACCAGAAATAAATTCTATTGAGCGAGTACCATCAACTTCTACGGAATTTTAAATACAAAATGAAAAGCCTTCAATGCTTATGGTTGAGAAAATAACCTTCAAAGTGCAAGCTTAAGCTGATGCAGCCTGGTACCGACATGCAAACACTCCATCTCTCCTGCTGCTCAGAGTTTCCCACACACAGCAACAAATTGAAAACTGCCTTTTCACAGCTGCTATTCTGAAACCTGGGGGAATCAGCTGCAACACACAAGAACGGGGCTGTTTTCAATTCAGTGCCAGCACTTCTAGGCAGAAATGGGCACTGGAGACAGGCACTAGGCAAATGAGCAGGACTCCAGCAGATGCTGTTCCTCTGCCTGCCTCCCGTCCTGAATGGCAGCAGCCAGAAGTCACGGAGAAGTCTGAGTGCCAGACCTGCACATGCCACTGCCATCAGCTGGCAGCAAGGGGAGTAACTTGGAAAGATATACAGGAGGCATGTTTGCAGCTAATGTACCAAAAAAAATCCTATATGAAAACTGACTTCAAAATTAAACATTTAGAAACCTTAGAGACCGACACCTGATTCAGAGTACCATACTAACTGGGGCTCAGTACAACTAAACGTAGAACCAGACTCGAGGCATAAAGACAAACACCCCAAAACACATCCCTCAACGAGCAGAGGCGAGGAGGCGAGCCAAGCACATCCCATCTTCCTCTAAGGATACCTCTTGGGTTGATACGGCAAGTCTTGTCCCTGAGCTATCAGCTTTCCACTTGTAGCAAGGGAAGCAGTAGGAGACAGGGATATGTTAAGCTAGCAAAGTAGGAGACATCTACACACAAGGAGAAAACAAGGATAATGGGAGAGTAGAACACAAATACAGAGGTACATTAAAAAACCAAACCAATACATACCAAAATCAACTTCAGGATGATACTAACCAGTATGAAAAAAAAAAATGGTACAAAGCCAGAAAGAGAAAAACCAACTCTAATAACCTGCATGAAAACGGAAAGGCAATTGGTTGTGTAGTAGTGTCCCCAAACACGAACTGGTGACAACAGGTTTGCATGGGGGAACAAGGGGGAAAAATTGAAAATTTACTTTTACATTAATATATTGCTCAATGAATAGTCAACTAGCAACCAAACAGTATCTTCTGCCCTGGCAATACTGTATAGTTACAGACAGTACATGGTAATTGATATTTTGATATATTGTGTCTCAGGCAGGTAAAGGACTGTGGTTCAGAGGGGAAGAAACTGTTTTTCCCAGCTTTGTTATTCCACAGCATCAATGAGTATATTTCACAGATGACATCAGAGAAAGTATTAAAGACAAGATGAGCTGATTTGGTATTTCTGCCTCTCAGTCACCAATCACAGCAGTTCAGGTACACAAGATACAATGTGAGAACAACAACTGCAAAGGGTTAGAAATGCAAGGCAGCCCAGACAAACAATTCTCCCATACAGTCCCTGCAGAGATGGTGGCAATCAACTGATCCTTCAAACTTTTCTCCTGTCAGCTCCCCTGTAGAAAAAACTAATAACTAGTCTTCCACACGCACTTTAAATGGAGTATTTTCCAACAGAGTTAACACATTTGTCAAACTGTGTGGGTGACAGAAGAAAAGAAACAACCTGAGGTCACGCATTCAGAAAAAAAAATAAAATTGTCCTATCAAATAATAACTAATCAAATTTCAAATGCAAGTAAAGTCAAAATAGGCAGTGAAAACAAAAAAAGCAGGCAAAAGAAGAGAGTGATAAATTTTTCATCACAGTAGACCAGGTTTGCAGACCGTCCAGACATGTTCACTTCATCACACAGCTGTTTACCACTACCTGGCTTTCCCAGCACACTGCCAGCTTCTGGCCAAGCCACACGGATCAATGCTGAGCTGGTAGGCCAGAAGAAGAATTTAAGATTAAAACAAAACTCTGATGGGTTGTCATTTCTGAAGCAGCGCTGGTTACTAGAAGGCTTTGCTTCTCTCATCACCCTTCAGGATTTCTTCAGCCATGGCTGATTCAATTGCCCATGGTGAGCAACTGTCCTACTTCAGGCAAAACCAACTTCTTCCCTATACAGTTGTTTCTGACAGGGGTAAAAAGATCTATTTGTGAATAATCTTGTCTCAACATGTACAGAGGTCTGTAGGCTACCATATTATGGGTTTTGACAGGATTTACCAGAACTCTCTATACTCACTTGACTAAAAATAAAAACTATACACAACTTAGAGCACGATGACAAGGTATTACGGGGAAAAATAAGGCAATCAAATTGATTTTAAATTACTTTCTAAACACCACAAAAAGAATTGAAATTTGTAAAGGAAACAATGAAGGGAGAATTGGAAGATGTGTTCCTAGAAAGCTCTTTAGCAGAACTTTGACCAGATGAACAAGTTTCATAGCTATGCTTTTTCACTGAAATGTGTCTAGAGTTTCTGAAATCAATGGCTTTGGATATACTCTCCTTGCTACTTTAGCAGTGCAGAAAGCAACATCTTACGAAGCATGCTCAGAGCCCAAGGGACATGTTTTATTTCCCAAAACATGCTTAGCCAATAAATATGTAGATACACATCACCAGCTCAAAAGGAAGGAAATATAGGGCTTTAGACAAGAGAAATAAAAACATTGGGAATAAAACTGCAATCCAGAGAATGAAGTCTATCCACATAACCAGCATTTTCCTGACAGTGTTATTTAGTGGACACATATAAATTATAAACCTCTCCTTTACAGGTAAAGTCCAAGAAAGAGGAAAGAATGAATGCACAAAATTCAGATGGAAATAAATTATCGATTATTATTGCTCCTACTTTCAAAAATTAGCTAGAAGTCAATGGTTTTGATCTACTCATGATTTAGTAGCTGGACGGGAGAGAAGGAATGGAAGGAAAATAGGTCATCAAGTATTCAGGAAGTAAACTCACTCACTTACGAATTCTACATGGCCAGATCAATTACTTCTAATACCTATCACCTATGAAAGCAAGACTTGAATTATCAGCTTTGATGTACTAAGCCTTTCATGCATTACAAAATTTTGTTTAGCCGAGGAGTGCTACTTCTCCCTTAGTCTTGGATTTCTGTGTGGCCACTTGATTACCAGAGTAAACTTCAAAATGTTGAGGAAGAAAAACTCAGGAAGAACACCTTTTTTTTGCTAGTTAATTGTAGCACTTTGCTGTCCCTTCCTTCCCCAGGAATTTTAACTCTGATTCATCTCCCAGATATAGAACCTGCCTTTGGCACACACTCCCTGAGAAAAACCGGGTAGGTACATATGAGTGTACAACTGATTAGTATAAACAGCAGCTACCAGGGTCACCATCTAATCACTGACTCACTGTATGTTCACATACACCACTTTTCCCTGATGGAAGACAGTCACAAGTGAATTTCTTTCACCACCTAAATCTCATTCTATGGACCAATTCAGTCTGGTGGTTTGAGATTCAGTTTGGCTGGGGTACGAGAACCGAAGAAACAGGAATGGGATTAGTTAAGGGTTGTCTTCTCTTTTGTTGGGACTAGAAACAAGGAAGAGTGGAGAGGCAGAAGAGAAAAATGGTGAAATACGTTCGAGCGGACTCATAAAAAAGTGGTAACTACAAAAAAGTGACAGTCTCTAAACTAGGGACAAACTTTGCTCTATGAAAGAACAATATGTAATATATTGATGCATCAGTATTTCTCTACAAGTTGGAAAATACATGACTAAATGTTCACAAATATCTATAGAAAATATGCTACTAAATACATACCAGCTCTACTGTGTAGAGCTAACTCCATCTTCATCAGTATCTGCTACCCCACCCCGAAAAATAACACCATGCTTCAGTTCCACACCTCCAATATTAGATTATTTCCCCTTTTCTATCAAAAATCTACCAGCAACCGAAGTAAGGTAGGATATGATAGCAGGTCATCAACTAACTCTGAACAGTTAAAAAAAGAGTATTTCTATCACATATCCTTGAGAGAAAAAAAAAAAAAAGCTGCCATATTATAAAAATATGTGATTCATCAAACCCTGGGCTAAATTACATTGTATTTGTCATTAAAAGCAAGTTAGAGGAACTGATGGCCTCTGGTGAATTATGCTGGTTCTCTTCTTTTTTCTTAAAGTTTGATTTTCTTTTTTAGTTAATCTTATCTATCACAATACAGCAGAGCTAATTTTACTTTGCAAGAAGAAAGAAGGAAGAAGAAAGGACAACAGAGGACTGAAACACTGCCTGCATTCAAAATTCTTTAATTAGTATAACACAGTCCATTAAGTATGGTGGTTTCAAGATACCATATAGTACATTTTAATCTGATACTAAAGCAAGAACATAAGAAGCCAGCCATACTGTAACCCATTTCCTTATTGATATTACAATGCAGTTGAAGATACCTGATATATGAATTCCATCTCATTCCCTTACTGGATAATATGCTCCACATTAAAAAGGAAGCAAACTGCATTCCTAAATATTTGCTCAGCAATATGCCAAATGAACTGGCAGAAAGAAGAAATTACTTCTGCTCTTAAGCAGGGTGGATACTATTCTTAGGCTATCTGAAAGACTACTGGTGCAAAAGCACTACAAGGAGTTCACAAGCAGAAAGAGGCAGGGGGCTGAAACCACAGAGCATCACAGGTTCTCGTTCAAGACCATACCTTGGATCACTGATGATGGACAGGGCATGCAGTAACTAACAGCTCCAGTTAAATAACACAGGTAAGGAACCTCAGACCAGCTCACCATGGACAGCCAGCCACATGCTGTCACACAAGTCGGAACTGAGGCAAAAGAGCAAGAGATCCAGGAACAGTCCCTATCCGTACCCTATCTTGGCAGATACAAAATTAATTCAGGAAATATGACAGACTTTTATCCCATTGAATATGAGTCACAGAATCAAACAACAGGTAAGGCTGGAAGGGGCAACAGTGGGTCATCTGGTCCAACCTCGCTGTTTAAGCAGGGTCATCCCAGAGCACATTGTGCAGGATTGTGTCCAGATGGTTCTTGAGTATCTCCAGTGAGGGAGACTCCACAGTCTCTCTGGGCAACCTGTTCCTGTGTGCGATCACCCACACAGTAAAGAAGTTCTTCCTCGTATTCAGGTGGAATTTCCTGTGCATCAGTTTCTGCTCATTGTCTCTTGTCTTACTACTCTGCACCACGAAAAAGAGCATTCTCTTGACATCCTCCCTTCAGATACTTAAATACATTGATATGGTCCCCTCTCAGTCATCTCTTCTCCAGACCAGCTGTCACACCTCCAAAAGCGTCTTCCCTCAGGACACAGAGGAAGACAGGTGGTTGTACTCTCACTCCCAAATCTGACATGGGGCCACTGTGCAGCACAAAGTACACAAATTAGGCATTATAGAGGGCTCCTTCATGCAGCTCTTGGCAATCCCAAACTATCAAAGCAGGTTTTCTGAACTCTCAAAACGCATGACCAGTTCTATCACCCTACATGCAATAATCCACTGGGTAATACATACAAAATTGTCAAGCAAGAGGAAGGATGGTTATGTGCATTTCATTACTTCTAGACAGAAGTGCAACTCCTAGAAAGAATTATTTTTTTGTGTTATGTCTTATTTAAAAACACTATTTCCCGAACAGGAAAAGACAAGACATCCTTTTTGCAGCTAAATTCCTAAATATGACAAAAGTCTCTTTGTACATACCGTAATTAATGAAAAATCCAGAATTCACTTAAAAATAATAATTAGCAGGAGCAACATTTAATTTTACATATCAAGTAAATTTTGTCAATTAGTCTGTTCATTGCTCATGTGTTAAATCCACAACAGTTTTATTTCTGCATTTGCGCACATCAGTAATCTCTTTTCATACATTTTATTAATAAAAGACATTAATACAGTAGTTATTTTTAAAACAGTTCCTATCCTTAGTGACTTAGATCAGCAAGAATTTCTAAATGCTCAGTATCTTCTGCAATTGATGGCTACAAGCTGCAACTTGGAAGCGGATTTAATCCGTGAAAATTTAATCACGAGGAGCAGAATGCAGCACTAGAGCAGGTCACACAGACAGGTTGTGGGATCTCATCCCTGGAGGCTCCTGAGCCTCCTGCTTGAATCCAGACTGATACCAACACTTCATCAAGTCTGCTTTGGCTTTGTCTGGTGGGAAGCCACACCTAGAGGGATCCAGATGTCTCTTCAAAATATCATTTCTATGATGACTCAATTTTGGGGTAGGGAATTTCCAGTGGGGTGAAAAATTTTATTTCATGTTTTCTTTGGCTTTTGGCTTACAAGATGTCTCTATTCAGGCTGCAGAGTTTAAGTACCTAACATTTAACAAAAACAAAATAGTCTTCCAGAAACAATCTTATTATTACTGCCACGTTGCCACGTCAACTTGTCTGAGAATTCACTAAACACAATTTCCTAGAGCAGGCATACTTCAGGCACCCCAAAATATTTAGTATTGGATTTTACAAACCTTTAGATATATGGAAGTATCAAAATCATAAAAGCCAAGTAGAACTAAACCATTTTTGTATCCTATCACTATCCTTCTGGAAAGTGATGTAGAATGGGGGTTTTGTAAGTTTCTTTTGTTTTGGATTAGTTTGTTTGTTTACAGAACTGAAAGTAAAAAACATACCATTTTTTAGACCAAACATTTCAAGAACGGAGCTTTTAAGTAGTTACCGGGAAATGTAGTGCCTTAATCCAAAACTTTAAGTATTCTACCTATTCAACAGATCAAAAGTAAGGAAGAATAAACACAAACTACCACGCACCTGCCAGTTCTCAAAAGCCTGTCTTTGACGGACAAGACACAGAGAATAACTTTGGCCAACCTTCATTAAAAGGTCATTCCCACCACAAACATGCACGTTTATTGTTTCTATGTACAGAGAGCGCACTTAATTCATGAAACAAAATAGTTTTGTCGTTCACCTGTGTTTTATGGCTTAATTTTGCTCGGGTTGGGTACAGACGGTCAGAACGCGACTCACAAGAGGCACCTCTGGGAGGTTTAATTCCATCCATCAGGCAGCGCCGAGAAGCAGGAACATATCCTCCACCGCAGAACAACCCCTGCGCCCCCGCGCCCGCTCCCTGCGCTCCTGTGCCCTTCGCACGGCGACTT
>VWZT01005002.1:30792-151435 GCA_013397055.1 Pachycephala philippinensis
GAGGGGACAGCGGGGGCTGTGCTCTACGCCGACCCCAGCCTCGCTGGCATCCTCTGCCAAGTGTTGGTGAGGGAACGAGAGGCATCTCAAATGGCCCCAGAAAAGGAAGCCACCGAAACCTTGCGTTTCTGAGGTGGAGGGCGGGCTGATGCTGAAGTGTATATTGCTCTCTCAGGTTACTTCTGTTGAAAGCTTGCAGCCGCAAATAGGTAGTTCACGTCTCTCTGAAATCGTTTTTCCAGACAACCTGAGGATCCAGACAGGTGCATAGTCACAGTGGTTGTTGTCACAGTTAAGGCTGTGCAAACCATACAGAAGCCTACCACTAGCACTCTCTAAAATTAAACAAGAAAGACTTCACCATGCGAGAGCCAAATTTCTGGAGTCTGATCAGGGCCTCCTGGGAAGGGAGGCCTGGGGAGGGAAGGGACATCGGATTTCCTGGGGATCAACAAATCCTTCTCTCACTCCCTGCACACCCACACTGCGGGAGGACAAGGGAAACTACTGAATAGGGAAGTATCAGGGGCTAGGAGGACAAAGGATGGAGGGATGAACTGGCGCACAGAAAGGCCATGACTCTGTATGCTGCTCTAAAACAATGGCAGCTGAGGCTGTGTCCACACTGCTCCAGGCCCTGCTCATTAGCAGTGGCAAGTTTTCAAAGCCCTCCGTGAAAACTCAGCAAACTCAGGCAGCCAAACCAATTTCTCCCTGTATGAGCTGGACTGGGTTTAGAGTGGTGAAGTGCTCTAGTCCATTATCAATATTTTGAAGTGCCCAGTATTGCAAATTTAGGAAGGGATCTTTAAAGCTGTCAGTTATCTCCCTAGTGAACCAGCTCTCAGAGGGTGGAATTCCTCCTGCTGTGGGCAGCAGCTATTAGCTAGATGGCAGCATTAGGCATTAAGAGTCTGGGTTCTTCTGCCTCTGGATCTCTACCAGGGAAGCGAGGGGAACACTGAGGGAGAGTCGTGCTAACAAACACACAGGCTTTCTTCACAGTTTGGGTGCAAAGTGTAGCAGTCATACAGAAATAGGTGGGCTATTTATATGGGTGACTTGTGTCCTTAACATTAACTGACAATAGTAGCCAAAATCTGTGAAATGCAGAAAGTAGTCAGGGAAGAACATAAATGTCAATCGATTGAACATTTCTGGTCACATTTCCTCAGCACAGTAATTGCTAAAGCCAGTTTTTGTGGGACAACCATCACCAGTCACGTGCCAGTGCTTGTGTCTCCATTGCAAGTAGTGCTAGTCCTGTAGTAGGTAAGAGGTAGTTCCATAAAAAATATGGTTACTGTAAATTACTTTTTCACTAAGAGGAATACAGTGTCCACCCAGATTTGTGGATGCCTTTTGCAAAAACTTGTTCTCATTCCAACAGCAAGTAAAAGTAAAGTAACACAACAAAAACCTTGCCACTAAAGATATGCGAAGCACAAACTGGGATATGAATTCTATGAAACTTTAAAGCAGTCAGGTCCCAAAAAATTTTAAATGCAATGGCTCAGTCCAGCAGTGTGATCTCTCAACTACTGCTGCGTTAAGGCCAGGATGATCATGTTGTCATACATAAGATTACATAACTCTTTAGAAAAGATTACGGTTGCTCCACTAGCTGCCTGAACCTTTATGGAGGGGAGATGTCTCACTTTCTTCCACACTTTGTATCAAAATCAGAGTTATTAAGATGGACAGGAACTTTCTGAGCTTATCTAGTCCAACCAGCGGAGCAGAGTCACCTCGAGCAGATTGTCCAGGGCTGAGTTCAGTCAGGTTTTGAACATCTTCAAGGATGGAGGCTCCACAATCTCCCTGGGCAATTCATGCCCATGTTTGACCACTCACAGTAAAAAATGTTTTTCCTTTGTCTAAACAGAATTAATTCTCTGTATTTCATTTTGTGCCCATTACTTCTTATCTTTCTCAGGGCATCACTGAGAAGTGTCTAGCTCTGTGTTCTTTATTCCCCTCCATCAGGTATTTATAAATTGATAAGATTCTCCTGAGCCGCCTCTTTTCCAGGTTGAACTATCCCACCTTTCTCAGCCTCTTCACATAGCTCACATGCTCCAAATCATTAATCACCTTCCTGACCTTTTTCTTGCTCCCATATGTCCACGTTCCTCTTGTACTATGGAGCCCAGGACTCTGGATGTGGCCTCTCCAGTGCTGAGGAGAGGAGAAGATCATACCCTTGACCTGCTGGTGGCACTCATTCTAATGCAGCCCAGGAGGCTGTTGGCCTTCATTGCTGCAAGAGTGCATTGCTGGCTCGTGTTCGGCTTGGTGTCCACAAAAACTCACATCTTTCTGAAAAGCTGCTTTCAGAAGCCAGCCCCCAGCCTGCACTGATGCATAGGGGTTTTCATCCTTTAGGTGCAGGACTTCACAATTTCCTTTTTTGAACTTCTTGAGATTCCTGTTTGCCATTTTCTACAGCTTGTTGAGTAACACAACCTGAACAGTCCCACAAGCATGTGGTGTATCAACTATGCCTCCTGAGTTCACGGTGTCTGAAAACTGCCAGAGGGTGTGCTGTGTCCCATCGTCCAGGTTGTTAATGGAGTTGTTAAATGGCATTGGTCACAGTATCAATCCCTGGGTACAGCACTACTGGTTGGCTTTCAGGTGATCTTTGTGTCACTGATCACAAACCTTTAGGCCAGGCAGCTTAGTGTTGCCACCTAGCCAGCCTGCACTTCATCAGTTTGTCTATGAGAATGCCGTGGGAGGGAGGCAGTGTTGAAAGCCTGGTTGAAGTCAAATATCCACTGCTCTCTGCTCATCCACCAAGCTTGTTGCTCAGTCATGGAAGCCTATCAAGCCTAATTTCTCCTCCACAGATCTGTGTCGGCTATCCCATCCCTTTTCTGCTTCGAATATGTTTGGAAACAGTTTCGAGTTAATTGCTCCATCATCTTCCCAGGGATCAAAGTGAGGCTGACCGGTTCATAGTTCTTTTATTCTTTCTTCTTTCTTCTAGTCTTTACTGAAGATAGGAGTGATATTTGCTTTCTTCCACTACTTAAAACATCCATGTCTTGCCTATAGCTGCAAAGGACCTGTAGCAAGTCAGCAAAAGTCTCGTGCATTGCTTTCAGTCCTTAGCTTTTTTCCTCGTATTTCCTTATTTGGGGAAAAAGATGAAAACAAGACAATTTAGATTTGTTTTCCATCAGACCAGGCTCAAAACAGAATGTTCTCAGCTTGGAATTGGGTACATTGGTAAAATGAATTGACAATATCTATCAGCACATCTAACAACTTAGGATGAACACTCTTGCCTTCTGCAGCTACTTGTATCACAACCCATTATTTGATCTTGTGTATTTCCATTCTGTAAAGCTACTCTTGCCTAACATTATTTGCATTTTTGGTTCTGATCTCTTGTTGATTCTTGGTGCTACGTTTCATTTGGTGCATTTAAATGTAGAGTATATTTTTCAAATATATATTTTAAACGTTTCTGCAGAGCACAAAAGCTACCTTTCTGGAGCCCTTTTTGTACCTTACTGATAATGCTACCATCAAACAATTGTGGTATCAGTCTTATAGGAATCAGTCAGAACTTGTCCCTGAATTCCTCAGATGCTTGTGTTCAAATGCTGCTCAGCCAGTTAAGTGCACAAATGTCAATGCATAATATTTATATTCAAATACCTATAAGCTTAAAAAAATGCAAGCACAACAATGAAAAGTCAATCATTAGTTCTCATTAAGAAAATCTAACCAAAACCATTTTATTAGTATTTACTCTTCAATTTGTCCAACCTCAGCACAGATTTATATACAATTACACTCATTCAACTGCAATTTTTCTGCCTAGATATTATGATCTGCCTTACTTAGTTTGCAGAATATATTAGTCTAAACAAAATGGTATTAAGAACTGGATTGTTCTTTTTTACATGGCAATGAAATGAGGATATTTTTGGTAAGGTTTGCTATTTAGGGGACAAAAGAAGCAATAAAATAGCTAGTGGTGAAAAAATCAGTTTTGAACTGATGTAAGATTTTTTTTTTCAAGACAAAAATTATAGTTATGTTTTTGAATCCTTCATTTGAGAAAATATGTGGCTAAAATTAAGGTATATAAGAATATATTTATTCTCAGTAAAGATTTCCTAGTAGAGAATCAGTGCCTTGTAATTCACCTGTAACTATCTTTTGGTCGTAAAATTAATTATTGTTTTGAGGCTCAGTAGTTCACAGTAAGGGGTTTTAGCTTCATGCATTGCATTGTCGTTTTAGACACTTCTTGTACTATTTTTCTCTAATGTTTTGGATTACCAAACCATGTGATTAAGCATGAATCTCACCTTACATTATTTGTAAGCAGCTTATAGCCAAAGCCAGACATGACAGTGATATTTCTAGGGTGCTTTGTAATTGGTTTTTCATGAGAATATACCACACCAGGCAGCACTGAGTGGTGGGTGAAGTACTGCCTCACCCTTTCCCTTACTCACTGTGACCACTTTTGTTTTTATACCATGAACTCGTGGAGAAAACTGGAAAGAATGACAGAATACTTCCTCAAAAGTACAGAACCTAAAAGTAAAGTAGAAAAACATACCTTTTATGATATTTATGGGGTTTGTTTTTTTAATAATTAGATAGTTAAGTTGAGCATGTATTGTTTTTGTGGCCTTGCTTACTGCTTCTGAAAGCATTTGTTGACTCTGTTATCCATTTGTATGTATGAGTTTTTGCCTAGGCAAAAACACATAACAAAGATGCTCTGGGGGCCTATGGTATTGTTAATGTGGATTTACAATCTACTTGAAAGAGTGTAAGTTTGAAATTTCAAAAGAGCTTACATTCTTTTCCTGATGATCTGTTTACAATAGATCTTCAGAAAAATAAATTTATCAGCATTCGTGTACTACTACCACTGTAGTGCTCACCTCTAAGGTATGAAAAGTTTGTGCATAGCTGATACATTTTCCAGTCCTCCAGCTTTTCCATAGACGATTAATTTAATCCTTTGTGAAGAGTTTGCAGGAGGTGGCTAAAATTTCTGCTGGTTTTATTTCTGGAATATAATATAAATTAATTTCATTTCAGGAATGCATTTCTCCCAAAGGCATGTCAGATGGTACCTCTCCGTTAATTTCAGGTGTTCTGTGCAGATTCAAGTATTTGGATGGGAATTTGTAGAAAGAAATCACTAGACATTGTGGTGTTGACCACACAGAGAATGAGTAGTAGTAATAAATGACTTGCAATGAACAGAGCTCTTCAGCTTGTGCTGACAAAATAGAGATTTCCTTGAAAACCAGCTTGCCACCTGTTTACTTCATAGTGGATCTCACTATAGCACAATACAGGTTGTGGGACTCGGAATAAATATTCAGATGGCTTCTTTCTGTCGGCCTGAAAAGACAGGATTTATTTCTTTGGTCCTCTCAACCAGAGAAGCAAGTGGCAGAGCATTCACAGGCTTAGAAGATGGAGAGGCTGCACTCTTGCAGCCACCATCACACTGTTACTCTGCTTCAAAGTCTTTCTTGTTCATCTCAACTTGCATTTGCAGACAATGTGTAATATATTCTTCTTCTCCTACTTAAACACCTTTACTCCACTGATGTATACCAGAATTGCAGAGTTTGGGACAGCATTCCTCCAAAACTATTCCATTTGATCTGACTCACTGTGAGTAATCATTAAACAAAATAGCTTTTATGTCCTGGTATTTCCTTTTGGCATGCCAGAATTTGATGCCAGTGTTCATGAGTTAGATAAGTCTCAGATAAGAGCATAGGGAGGATCAAAGAGCATCCACATGCTTGATTCCTAAGTAGCTTTCCTAGCCCTTAAGAGAAATTCCCATTGTCTCCTCAGTTCACAGAATCATGGAATCACAGAAGATGCTGAGTTGGAAGGGACCCACAAGGATCATCCAACTCCTGGACCTGCACAGCACCACCCCCAAGAGTCACACCGAGTGCCTGAGAGCATTGTCCAAATACTTCCTGAACTCTGTCAGGCTTGGTGCTGTGACCACTTCCCTGGGGAACCCATTCCAGTGTCCAACCACCCTCTGTGTGAAGAATCTTTTTGTACTATCTAACCCAAAGCCCCACAGTTGAGTCCTCAGGGGCAGCTGACCAGCGTAAGTGATGGAAGGAGCTGATCCATATAAAGAAAAGAACCTAGGTTAGATCCAAGTATTTCCACTCTTAGGGCCCAGTTTTGTAGCTCATGTTTAGCTCGTGCGTATGTATGTAAATGTACAGAAATATATGAGAAAATGCTAATCATATGCCCTGCTCTGACATTTGGGTGGCACTGCATTACTCACAAGCTGTGCAGCAGCAATGTTAAGAGTAGGTTATCACTAAGAGGACATATTAAAATTTGTGTCACATCATCACTTAGTACTAACAGCTATTCTATAAAATGGAGATTTTTGAATTAATTTGTTTCAGGATAGCCTTGTGTCTGAAAGGTAGTGTTCTCTACACCTTATGCTCAAATACTTAAGGCAATTTGATTTTTACCTGTGGAGTTGAAAAAGTGACACAAATATCTCCTTTAAAATCCCAAAGAAATATCAAAATTAATTTTTTTAAAGGAATGCTTCTATCCACAAGAAACCTCTCTACCTCACAACCTGTCTTTATTGGCAAGGATGTTAGGACCATGTACACCACAGAATCTGTTGTCCTGTTAGCTTAATAATGCCAGTGAAAATCTAAAAATTATTCTTGTTATAGGTTAATGAACTTCTGGATTAGCAACATCAAGGAATGTACAGCGCCATTAAGTAGCTATTGCGTAGCCATAATACATTAATACTTTCATGTGGCTGTTATCATCAAGACACAGCTAGCATTACCAGGGACTGTTACTACTTTCTGAAATACCTGGTTTCTTAGCAAGCCCAGATGACACAGCACTCACTGTTGTGAGTGGCGTGGGGTCTTTCCAGCAATATAGTGGAATGTGGTATCTTTTATAGGACATGCTGCACATGTGATGCCACCAGACATAGCTAGTGAGTTCTATGGAATCCTCTGGAATTTCCAGAGGAATGTGCTTGCTTAAGCCCTGTTCAGTTCTAAAAACAATAATAGAAAGTAGACTTGGAAAGGAACTTAAGAAATTATTGGGATTGTATTTCTGCTCCAAAATAAGATCTGCTACACCTAAGTAATTTGTGACTGACTGATGCTTGTCTAACCTTTTTCTTAGTCCCTTCTAGTATTTAATCTTCCTAGGCAAGTAGTTCTGACATTGAACTTTTTCAATTCAGAGAATTTGTCTTAATGTTACCCCAAGCCTCCCATTCTTGAAATTTGTGCTGTGCAGCCTAGACTGTGTTATTGATTTTCCAAAGATCCCAAACTCTGTCCCTGCTCACCCTGCACTGTGTTTACTCAATTCCTGGGCATGCGGGAGGACAAAACCACTTTGCCTCCACTCCCTTTCCTGTTGGAGCTGTTCTGCTCAGTCACGACAAGGGCGGACCTTAAGAACTCTCCCTGTGTTGGAGGGAAAGACCCTGAGAGGAATCTGTCTGGTGCAAAATGGGCTCATCTGAAAAAAAACCTGCAGTTTTACATATCATCTCCTCGAAAATATTTTGAGAGTATTATTATCCTGTTAATTTTGTTTCCTAGGTGAGCTCAGGTCCCTGGTTGTGTACATAATTAATCAAAATTATCCAAAAATGCAATTTGTGTGGACTCTTACCAGGAACTGGGCCTGTAACGGAATATCATGATGCATGACTGCCCGCGTAGCTCAGGAAAATTACTTCTTGTTTATTCTGAACTCTGGAATTCAGTCTCACTCTAGTCACTTACAAGGAATTTGTCTTGCTTTAAGGTGTGTGTTGGAGTTCAGATGGATTGACAATGTCCTTTTCATATCTTCCATTCCATTTGTTACAGAAATGACCTGTCATTTAGTATGGCCCTATTCTGCACTGCACTGACCGACAAGATGAGAATCATCCTTCTGGAAAAGAAAATAGATTAACTTTAAACAATCATGCCTTAATGTTTAGAACAACAGTCAGTCAATGTTTGTTTTGTCAGATTCTGGATAATGAAATAAATGGTACAGAGGATCATTAAGTCATGTAAAGAAAATACTCTTAGATGGCAAAGCAAGACTAACTATTTAATCAAACCATTCTGAAAGGATGATGAGACTGTATGGAAATTTCTTCAAGAGTTTGAAATGATATCAAGAGAACGTTGTAGTTCTGACCACGTCTTTCCACTGCATCAACCAGCTTGATTCAAACTCTTATAGAGTGATATAGGGGGTCATTTTCTGTTTGGTGATGAAGACAGTGTTTGAACACATTGTCAGACCTTTCACGGCATATGGTCAAAACAAAAAGAATCCCTCCTCTCAGGGTTGAAATCTGCATTTTGAGTACTCAGACAGTCATAATCTGCTCAGATGCCTATGTATGAGTTTGAATTTGATATATCTCCCAGAAGAATTCCTTGCAAACAACTTACATACTTTATTGCACAGAAAAATGTTGCAGAGAATGCAGATAGAGGCAGCTGTACCAAACATACTCAAGGACTGTGCTCTGGAAAGGGCAAAAAGCTTGTCACTGTGATTATGCCTCTTTGAAAAGTCTTCTAATCATACCAGTTGTCCATGTTTTGAATGTAAATCTTGACAACTTAGGACTTGATTCAAAGTCCACTGCTGACAGAAATAGCCCGTTTTTTCTCTTCAGTGGACTTCTGTCTTTTTGTTTTCCAAAGGCTCCTAAACTCTGCTCTGCCTTTGAACTTTAAGGAAGTTGCTAGTTGGATATGCCAGTGCTGTAATGTATTTGAACCCTGATAGTGTGCCCCAGCCAAACCATCTTTAGTTATTCGTATCAGGGCCCTCAGGAATTCATCAAGGTTCCTGAAATGTAAACTGTGCTAAATTGGGAAAGAAGAAGCTGAAAAACAGAATACCAAGACAGCAAAAAATAGATAAAGAAAAACTGTGCCACACTGGACTAGAACCAATCATATTTTCTGAAAAGTGTGTGCGGAGCGTGTGGACGAGATAGAGGGACCAACCAAGTAATGTGTGATGGCGTGTACAGCAGTTGTAAAATGTATAAGTAGAGTGTTACGTAAACAATAGAGGGTTTTCTGCAAAATCATATTGATTCGTTGTTCAGAAGTCCTGAGCTGCCGCATGCTGGATTGTGGGGATTCAAGAATGGGCTGCAGGCAGCCTCAACTTTGATAAGTTACAGCTGTATCCCTGGGAAGAAAGAAAAACAACTTGGAATGCAGGTGTGTGTTGATTTCTGCAACAAGAAGCATGTGAGTGATATAAGAGGAAGATATAAAAGGTTGTGCTGGAGGCTAATAAAGGGCCGATGCACTGCTGATGCCTGCTACCCTTCTGTATGCTGGTCTTTTGCCTGCCATCAAATGCTGCCCTGCATGAGGCCGTAGGAAGAAGAGTCCACCATCTACCATCATGCCAGAATATAATCATTTTTAGTCCAGGGATAAGAGAAGTCTTGTTAGTGTCTGGATTTATCCTTTAGAAGACCTTCTTATAGCCTTTCTGAAGGGGACTATTTTTAGACCTAGCAAGCTGGAACTGTTTCTTAATCGCTTATTTTTGAATTGCTATTCTGTGGCTAGACTTGGATAAAATATTTCTTTATGTTTATTTTGAACCAGCACAATAATTTAAACCACATACGTGGAAGTGGCATGGCACTCTTTTCTCTCCCTCACCATTTGAAAATTTTCTGCTTTCTCGTGCTCTCAGCCTCTTGGTCTTCTAACAGAATACCATGGGTTAGCTGAAGATGTGATTTCAATATAGTAGTTTTAGTGCAGTTTCAGTGCAATTTTGACACAGTTCAATTCATTCCTCTCACAGGTGACCTGATGATCCTTTTTCCAGGAAATTTTTGGTTACAACATGAAGTTTCGTTGTTCGTGTAATTTTCTACAATCTTAACAGCATCTGGATATGTTATCCTTAAATTCATCACCTGCAGTTAGTATATTGAGAATTCAGCTTTCATATTCCCCCATCCCCTCCTAAAACCCCCTGTTCTTCTGCTTGTGGAGGGAAGTTGAAGTGGTTGTGCTCTAATACTTCTCATAGTTAAAAAGAGTGCAATGTGAGTCTGGCTTTGCCCAGATCTGATGACTTCAAAGAGAAGTCATCAGATTTGGGATCCTGGACTGCCAAGAACTTGGGCTTGGTACTGCTGCCTTTGGCTGTGTGCATCTTTTTATAATGTCACATTGGCTCTTAGCATTTTATCATCTTCTGTCGTCTGGTGACCCTGTCAGGGAGGCTTTCATAAAATCACTAAAAAATCAAGACAGGTAAGACTTTGATTTGATTTGAATGAAGCCCTGACATGATTTTTCTGAAACTACCAAATTTCTGCTTGGCAGTAAGCTGAAAGGAGTGTTGGAAACCTTTGCCAGATAAGTAATTCTCGCATTTGCTTCTAAAGCAGGAACATATTTATAGAATCATAGAATATGCTGAGTTGGAAGGGACCTGTCAGAATCATCAAGTCCAACTCCTGGCTCTGCACAGGACACCCCATGGGCAATACTAATATTTTATTTTACTTTTTGTGCAACTTTCCGTGTATCTAATAAAAATTTTAAGTGAAGTGGGCATTTATTAAGTACATTTTTAAAATTAATTCTGTTTTTTTAGTTTAATTCTATTTTTTTTTTCACAAAAACGGTGTTTGAAGGCAGTGGATGAAAACGTGTGCTTCAGCGCAAGTTTACTGAAACATATTTGTCCTCACAATAGATAAACAAGTAGAAGGTGACACTTTCTTCATACAGAATGTGTTTAAATATTTGTGTTAAGCTAATTCCAAAGGCAAACAACAAATACAAATATAATTTCTTTTTGCTGTCCTGCATCTTGCAATCAGTTCTTTGGATGACAGCCTTTGGGGAATGGTTGCTAAACCATGGCATGACATTAGTGTTAAAGGGAAAGTTAACAAAATGAATGGCAGAAATTATGACAAATTCACCTGCCATTCAATCCTACTAAGTTTTGCAACTGGGTTTTTGATCTCCAGCAGCACCTGCCTGATCTTTTGATTACAAAGATCATACAGGTGAAGCCTGTTGATCGTACTGCTTCAATGTGAAGCCTCAACACTGTTATCAGGACATTGCACTGGCTGTCCATTTGTTTCTAGAGGCGTTTAAGACATTTATTTTAAATCAGAAATCTATGAAAGGCCGGGGGTAGGACATTGTGGGAGAAGGCAGCAACATGCTCTTAATGACCAAAGACATTTGGTCTTTCTATGCCCCTCAGAGGTGACGTTTCAGGAAGTTTGGAAACATATAGTCTAATGGGATTTTTGAAACCTATGCTTCCTAGAGAATCAAAATCCCAGACATAAGTTATTCTAGAAATCAATTAATGTTTCAAAGCTCCTAGGATTTCACTGTATGCACTGTATTGTTGACAGGGTACCTAGAATTTTAGACTGTATTTTAGATAACAATCATGTAATTTAAAATATTTGTGTAGAATACACACATATCCATCCATTCTACATACATTTTTTTTCCTCCAGTCAGGAAAGTACTTCATTTTACCTGCAAACTTAACCCTAGTCAAGGAAGTACCTACAAAACTTTTAACACTGTTGAGTTTGATGAGACTAAAACCTGTATTTATAGTTAAACTCATACGGGCTCCCAAAGAGGTGATACTATTTTTTTTTCCTATAATCAGATCTGAATTAGTAGAGAGAATCAGGGTTTTTGTAGTCAATCACTGCTGATGAGTTGAAGCATTCAATGGTTCTTTGCTTAATTTAATACTTTAAAAACCAAAGCATTGAACTCCGCTGATGCTTTGCTTGCTAAGTGACAAATGGCAAAAATACATTTAATTAGTTTAATTTTTTTATTTTGCAAAGCTGATGGAAGGAAAAAAAAGGTAAGATCTGGCTTTTACTTTCACAAAAGATTCTATTTGACATTTATGACTAAGAATGCATGAAATGACAGTGAACATTTACACCTCCTTTAATTAAATGATCTCTTAAATAGCGGGCTGTTAAATTGGAAAACAGAATTGCTGGTCCTTGCTATTTGAATGTGGTTTGGTTTTGTTCTGTTGGGTTTTTTTCTGGAGTTTCTAGAATCATCAAAATAGGAATGAATTTAAACTTTCATGGAAAGAAAACTTACAAACATTGTCAACATTATTTTAAATTGAGGTGGAAAATCTTGAAAATTTGACCCTACTTCATATGAATGGCCCTGAAACAAAGAGACAAATAAAATGGGAATTAAATATATGTGTTATTATCATGACTAAGAAATTAACTTCAAGTATTTTGATATCTCTTGCATGAAATTTTAGTACTTGTTGAAAGCTGTGATACTACAGTAGTGGAAATACTTGGCATCCTGAGCATAGTCTTGGTAAATAAATGAAAGATTTGCCAAAGTAAGTGTGTCAGAACAATGTCCTTTCCCATTTCCAGAGCTCATTCTGGCTTTTCCCATATAGAGAAAGGGCAGTGATGGATAATTCTGCCCTGCTACATTTTGTTAGCAAAGAAACATTTTTGCCAGAAGATAACTAGTTGCACTCATTAATCTGTAAAGAAAGATCCATAAGATGGTGCTGTATCTTAAATCTGACCAGAGTAATTTACATGGAAAAATAAAAATTATGCTGCAATTGTAGCTCAGAACACTTGTTGTAAGCTGGATGTTGGTAACAATTTCTTTGGCAAACATATTGCAAATGTTAGTTTCCAGTCACTCCAATATGTTAATTTACATGTATTAAAATATTACTCACAGCATTTTTGTTCAAGCCTGAAAAGTGTAAAACCAGCTGAAAGGTAGTATCAGTCATGCTCAGGTTATAAGCATTTAGTACCTTGCTTTCACAGCTGAGTTTCACTCCATCCTTTTTTACTAAAGCCAAGTGATGGTGCAAGGACTCCTCCAGACATTACTTTAATGGGAAAAAAATGAAAAACCCCAGTGCACTGGGGTTTGTGCTTAAAGGGCTAAGTTGGCTATTAAAGATAATGGCCAAATCTGGCCAGCAAATGAAAAGGCTGAGGGAGAAATGAATCTGACACATTATAGCCACCCACACACGCAACAAGAGCAGAAATTTCATGTGCAGCCAACACATAGTTTTGTGGGATTTTGGTGATAACAATGGTGTCAAATGGAGGACTGGCTGGAGAGCAACCAATTACAGCATTATCCCACTGGAGACTGGGCAGGGAATCATAGCTCAGTAATAGCCTTTCACCACATTTCGTGGCTGCAGTAATGCAGAGCCAGGGCTGAGCTGCCAGGCCAGCCAAGCTGCTGACAGGAGGAGGGAAAAGAGGCTGTCAGAGAGGGAATAGGCTGTCGCATCTCCCGAGGTCTGTGCAATCCCATGTGTGTTTCAGCTAGAAGGCTGCTGTACTTAAAAGACCTTGTTGCACTGGGAATTTTACCTTCTTGAATCACCCAGGTTTGCCCATACATTTTTCTCCGTGTTTGTTTCTCTGAAGGGGTGTGATGACAAGAGCAACTGATCAGTTGATAAATCTCTGTTTTTCTATACAGTGTATTTCAGTTACTCATTTACATCTGGAGTTACTTGTACATAGTCCGAGTCAGCTTTTCTCCATGAAAAGAAGAATCAGGAAAAACACAATATGCAAAATGTCTAAGCAGAAGTAGAGGAAGAAGGAAAGATGGGTTCAGTGCAGCATAATGCTGTGGGCAATAAGGAAATGGTGAATGATTTTTCAGTGGTCGAGAGAGAGCACTTAGTGTCAGCAGTACCTGAGCTGATCCAACATGGTCTAGGAGATGGAATATGCCAATAAGAAACTCATAGCATCTTCCCTCTGTTTTTGAGGGATTTGAATGATAGTATCTGCAGACTGCATCCTCCTTTGCCTTTTTGGATAAGCCTGTCACCCTGTTGATTCCAGACCTGGTGAAACTCCAATTACTCCATCTTTGGGTAATGAAGGTAAGAAGGACTAAGTAAAAAAGCATAGAAACTTTTTTTCAGATTGCTAATAGACTTAATTCACAGGTAAATGTTATGGAGGAAAACCTCTGTTCTTATACTCTTAACATGGTCCCTAGATTGAAAAAAAATATCCCTACTTTTGGTGAAATGTGTAACACAAACTGGAAAGATATTTTTCATTTTTTCTCCTTGTTATTTAGCTGTTGAGCAAAACCTGAAATATCATTCTTAATCGTGTGTGGTCTTATGATAACACCTCTCTGAAGGTAAATTGATAGTTGAACAAGTTCAGAGGATCAAGAAAAGAGAGAAGCATAAGCTACTTTAATAGAGCTAACATAAACTGGAAGCTAAAAATATACATATATAAAGTAAATGTAGTGTATGCCTGATTATTCATGGCATGCTCTAGGATTGGTTGCAAAAGATTACATGAGAGTGTAAGGCTAGAACTTCCACCTTGTATCGTGTAACAGATGTCAGTATATTCTGGTTTAATTTAATTCTGTGAGTTCTTGTTAAAGATGCTTAAGGATTTTTTTCTTCCTTCCTATAGTGCCATGTTTCAAGCAGCTTTTTGATTGCTTTCTGGTGTAATGATGCAAGACCTGATCACAGAGACAGCTAACTCTGCTGATGTGCTGTGTTATTATAATGCCACCTGATACCTCATTCGTTTGATACATTAGGTAGCATACCACATCAACAAAGCAAAGTGCTCACATCATTTCTAAAAAGATGGAATGTTTCAGTGGCAAGCATGAATTCAGGGTAAAAGCTATAGATATGAAGCAGTGCCAAAATGCCCCTTGGCTTTTTCTTTTTCACTTTATGAAACTTTTGAGATAATTCAAGACCAAGAAGACCTATTAAAAATATGAACTCATGAACTGATCCATTATAATCTCAACATGACAGAATTCTTGGTTTATTTTGTATATATACCATCATCAAAATAAGAAAAAAAAAAAGTAAACTGTTTCTGGAATGTACTTATTTTATGGTTTTATAAAGCAGCTATCTCCAGGAGATCTGATGACTAAATACTGTGTTTTGAGTAGGTATATAAATGACATACAAAAAGAAGTAACTTCTAAAATGAATTCTAAGATAAGTCATGAAAGCCATAGATGCTTGCAGTTAACAGTCTTTATGACAGGTAAAGACATCAGAGCCTCATGAGGAATAAGCTCCCTGAGCAAAGGTCACCTCCTGAGAGACTAAGTCCCATGAAACAGCAACAGCACAAACAAATCACTTCTCTGAACTCTGGTTCTGTGACAGAACATAAAACGGAGGTAATGAATCAAGCAACCAGGTTCCATACCATTAAGAATATTTAGTTGTTGTCTCCCGTTCCTGATGTAGGGATTCCTGAGGGCACCCCAGGCTGGAATACAGTCTGCATCTATTTTACACCCTTTTACAGTGCCTCTGTATATCCCTGGGTATCCACTGTGACCAGTGCTGAGAAACACCTCTCAGCGTTTCCATGAGGTTCCATCACTTACACCATTCCCCTCCTGCAGTGTTGTGTCTGTGCCTGGCCCTGCCTTAAAGACAGGCTGCATCTGCCTGTGGGACAGGGACAGAACAAACTCCATTCCTGCAGGTTCATTGCTGTGGCTCTGCAGTCCCTGGGCCAGATTGCAGTTCTGATGGGTGCCCTGAGCAGCAGAGAGAGCAGGTGTCTGGGAGAGGTGAGACAGCCTCATAACTGAGGTGCACACAGTGTGTCTGCAGGCACACAACACCCCTTTCACACACCATTACTTCTTTTCCCAACAGGTTCCTGGTTCACGTTTGTTATTCATCACATCCTGGCTTGCTGATCAAGCTCGTCCAGCTATGCCCTTTCTTTGGTAGGCCCCAGGGATTAGGTGCTGGTGTCTGCCTGCTGCTCCCTGTTTGGCACCCTTAGCAGGCTGCTGGTTGGTAGAAAGCAGAGACTTGGAGCAGCATAAAGATGTGTGCTTTTGGACTCTCATTCTCTCTGGGGGTGGACTAAGGGCGGAAGTTGGGATATCCTTCACAGCATCCCTTCCATGCACATCTGTATGAGTGCTCTGTCACAGCCCTTCTGGGACAGGTAATTTCTGAGGTACATTTCCTTCCTCTGCAAGTGGAACTCTGCAATGGAGAATTGCTGTTCATGGTCTGACTTTGGGCCTTCTCAATTTTTTTTTCATCTTTCCCTACCATCACATCCAATTGCAGTGCTTTCCTTGCAAGGTCATTGGTAGTCCTCTATGTGACATTTGTAGTCCAGTTTCCTGAATATGCTTTCTAAGAGACACTTTTTCCAGTGGGATGGAAAGTCACTGTCACTGTCATCTCCAAGGAGCACTCTGGGCAAGCAACAGGATAAACAGCCCTGAGCCTTCTCTCCTTTTCCTCATGCTTTTATGCCAGAGTATTCCTGGTATGTTTGTCAGGTGGCTAGATTGTGAGGATGATGAAGGAATTTACCTTTCAAAAGGTAACTGAGTGGCACCTACAAATGTGGATGAAGCTTTGAGATAAATTCCTCCCACTCTGAGTTAAGACCATCCAGCAGAGGTGGCTGCTGATCTACTTGTCCCTGTAACCTTAGCAGTCAGGGCTGCTCAGATTGGGGAAGTTCTTGCTATTCCCAACCAACAGCAGAGGAGATGAATCTCTGTCTCTAAAATACATTTTTTTTAATGTCCATCGTTATTTGAGGTCTTCGAATTTTGAAGGCCCTTTCCAGCCTAATTGATTCTATGATTCTATGTGTCATGAAGAGTGATCTCAGACCAAAGCCACTGGATCCTGCAGTTCCAGTTTCATGTTGCTAGTCTTTATGGACTAGTTCAGAAGTTTTTGGCAAGCTGTGGGTTGGCGGTCTGGTGGAGAATTGTCCTGATTTTATGTGCACAGAAGGCTCACTAGGAGTGGCAAAGACTGTTTCTGTTCACAAAGAGCAACCAATAACTACCCAGCTCTGCCAGGCTACCCTGTACTGTGACAGAGTGGAAGAAATGCAGGTGATCACTCAGTTGTGAAAAACCTGCTTAAGATTAGAAATACTATGATGGTGACTTTCAAAGCGTGGATAGACTTCCTTAAGGAGCTGGGGGAACACATGCAGCTTAATTCCCGTGCCACGTTACCATCAATGAAATGCAATCCTCAGCTGAGATAAGGCCTGCATCCTAGTTCTGAACCAAAATCTGCCAGAACGAGATTTACAGAACACTTGGTAGGCAGTCTTTGCACTATGATTGCAGTAGAGAATTTCAAAATCTCTTTAGCAGATTCAGTGCTCTGAAGGTTCTGTGAGATTTAGTGTGGGCCTGGGATGCTACAGAATGACTCTTCTGAGGTAAGGGTACAACAGGCCAAGGGAGACACATCTCCATGGAGCAAATCCTGGCTTGGGCTGTGGTCAAAATGTTCTTGTTCCATCTGTTTCAGTGTCACAGCCAATAAGTGTTAAAGCATGGCTAGTGCTGAGAGGCTCAGAGGGGTTTAGTGCCCAGAAAGGAAGTGCTGAGCACAGCGCAGGGCTGGAAGGGAGTCTGGAAGCTTCTCTTCAAATGTTTTCAATATATTTCATCTGATGACCCCAGCTGAGAACTAATTTGCATGAGTTTTAGCCTTACAAGGGAAAAATACATTGAAAAGCAGATTTTGTGAATTGCTGTTTAGAGAGCACACTTGAGCAGAACTTACTGTGCTCATTTTTCAGCTAATTCATTAGGGTTCACATCAGACTGTCAGGGTGTTTGGCTGTGTTCTGTAATGGCATTTTTTTCCACTGTTGAACAGCAATTTTGCAATTGCTGCATCAAATATTACAATGTAAAATATTTGATATGCTATTAGATGAAAAGTAAATTTATCTTGTGCTAGGAACTGCATCAGAATGTGATAAATGCACTTGATGCTCATTGGGCTTTACAGAGAGAGGCACTCGAAAGAGCAGATTGTCTAGAATGAAACTACCATCTGGAAATTTTGTCTGAAGCCTGATTACAATTAGGGTTTAAAGGGCCACTTAAAAAAAAAAAAAAGGCTCCTTGGAAGGAAATCTATGTATGGGTAATTTAAAAGCCTAACTAAATTTTAATAAATTTTGATTAAGTGGAGGTGTAAAGAACCAATATTTAATTTCTATGTCTTGCATATTTAATGTTCAACGGGATCGAAACAAGTTTAAGAAATGCTCCACAGTATATCAGATAACTGTATTTGCATGTAAAGAATAGTGACCTAGGCTATTTGGAGATTTTTACCTGTGATAGCAAGAGACATGCTTTGTATATTTTTGGGAGTTTGGTTTTTTTCTTGAAAAAAACTCATGCAGATTAGGTTCTTCAAAAATACAGTCATAATCTTCCTGAAAATCTGTGAGCTTGAAGAAATTTGGTTTAGAAATAAACAAGGCACAAAGACTCAAGCAATTATGTGATGTGCTATTACTTAGGAGCCAAGGTCTGTCACAAATGTGTGTTTTTTCATTTTAAGATTTTAAAAGAGAAATGTGAGTCACAGCCAAGCTCTCCCAGTTATTTTGGCAGTAATTCTTTAAATGACCCAAATGGCCAAAATTATATGTGGTTCATTCTCTTCATCTGTTCTCCAAGGGGGAGAAATGTGTGAAGAGCAGTGTTCGGCTTTGATGGAATTATTGTCTAAGTTTATATATTTTTTATTTAATTTTTATTATATTAGCTGTTTTTTATTTTAAAAGAAAGTAAATTTAAAGTTGTTTTCTTTGAAGTTGAAGCAAGAGGCTGAAGTTTGCAGCTGAGCTTACTGCCTGTGTGAATTCATATCACATTTTCATGTGCCTGAAAAATCTGAGTTCTCTGTAATAATTTAGAAATTAAATTATTTTGTTCCTGAGGTATAAACTGTGATATTCATCCTTGATTTTCCAGCTGGTTTGGACCTGTACCGTGGGGCATCTTTAAGAAAAGCATAGCCCCTGTGGACCTGAATGGTACCCTGTGGGAAATCTGTGCTGCACAGGTATGCAATGGTGTTGTTCCACAGTTCCTGAGGTTGCTGGAGGGATGGGCAAGGGCACTTCCTGCTGCTCACCTGACAGCTTTGTGCTGAGGCAGGTCGCTGGAGCTCCGCAGAGACCCTGAGAAGGTATGCAAGAGGGAGGCCAGCTGCTGCTCGCCAGGACAGAGCAGGGTCTCCCAGGCAACTGAAACCATTTGGAGATGCTGGCTGTGAGAGTTTAGTGACACGGAGAGATGAGAGAGCATGCCTTAGCAACAGGCTCGATTGGCCGTAATGAATATGTACCTCTAACCACAGATGACTGCGCAGAAAATTCTTCAGAGTGATTTCATCTACCTGCTAACACTGTCCTCCCTCCCCTGGACTCAGAGCCAGCCTGCTGGTCCTTGTGCGTGACAGAGCACACCTGAGGATAAGCCAATTTGTGACACTGACACGATCAAACATTTTGAAGGATAGCCAGAGCTGTGTGCGATCTGCATAGCAGTGCCATGCACGCCCGTCTCATCGCTCACCTACTGCTAGCATGGAGGAGCTGAACTGCATTCTCAGTAAGCATCATTTTCAACTGCATCAATAGGCCTCATTAGGGATAGGGAACAGGTCACAGGAAAATGTAGAAGACATATTAAAGAGGAAGATATTTACAGGGCTGGCTTCAACAAAATCTTTAATATGCAGTTCTTCATACTACTATTATCACTTAGAAAGTAGATGGGACTCATCTGTAGTATGTACAGTACTGACACCATCAGGACTGCTTGCAACACAGTACAGATCCTTTAGAAAGCGGGACAACTTTTAAAAAAAATTAAGAGATTTTTCATTCAGTATTGTGCATATCTCTTTCAATTATTCTCTGAAAATAGTACCATTCTCTCTTTCCTGTATCTAATTATTCTCTTCGTCTAACTCTCTTCATCTATCTCTGAGCTCTTTACTTTTCTACATTGTCTTTTGTGGGGATAGGGAGTCTAGAGCCAGGTACATCATTCTGTCAATTCAGAGAATGGCATTATTATACTTTTGCTATTACTTTCCCACCTGCTCCTTTTCAATTCTAGTAATTTGTTTGCTTCTTAAATACTCTCATAGAGAGATCAGAGATTTGTATTGCACTGTCCAGGATGATACCTAAGCCCATTTTCTGAGTGGTTACAGATAATTTAGAATGAAGTAGTGTGGCTGCATGGTTCAAATTGCTCCTTCCACTGCTCATTAACCTCACATTTATCAACTTCTAAAGAAAGCTTAATCCTTTTACCTTTCTTCATTAGATTATATGAACATAAGAATGGATAAAATGTATATATTTGTATCATTTTGAGAAAGAAGGCATTGAAAACTCAAGTTTAAATGAATCCTCTACCAAATCAGGATGAAACCCTGGTACTTACCTGTGAAAGCCAATTACTTCTGTTCATCAGCCTTCAGAAGGTCTTTGATTGCCACAAAAAAAAAAAAAAANCAGGGAAACTTCCAGAGACTATTTGCATAGCCCTAGGGAGGGCTGACAATGAATCACACATTCAAAATATAATGTTTGAGTTAAGTACAAATATTCTTAAGGCAATACATGTAATTGGGGTCATATTCCCTAATGACTGTCTCCAGTTCTCCAAGATCAATGTGCTTTCAAATTTCTTTTTCCTGATTCACATTCCAAATTCTGCTCTCCCTCACCATTAAAATTCCTGCCCAAGGCAACTTAGTTGTTCACCCTTGCTCTGTCTGTCCACATCAACAGAACCAAAAGGGTGCTCCAAAATCAATCTCTATCATCAGTCTCTCTGGTCACATAATTCCTAAATTACTATCTTTTCACTTAGTATACAAAGCTGAGCCTTTCCTTTGGAGCCCTCCACAAATTTTGTCCCAAGCTATTGCTTATGCTGTCAGTTATCTCTTGCCTTTTGTGCTCCTGACACTCTTCTAAAACATTACCGCTGCACAGGCATAAGTAAAGCAGAATCTGACCTGCAGAAACATTGCCACCAAGAAAAATGGCTGGAAGAAATCAAAGGGATCATGGTGTGATTCCCAGTTTACTGTTGACTTTCCAGGGGCAGCCTATCTTGTAAGAGAACATGTAATGTAGAAGCTGCTAAGATGCTGCCATATTTCAAAATTATTTTCACCAGAATAAAATGATGTATAAAAACTTAGGTGTGTGAGCTTTCCCTACCTAATCTTTACTCATTTGATTTGATTTTACACATTTGATCTGACTGGATTCTTACAGACTGCATTAGACTTCTTTCATTTCCTAGGAATAAAAAGGTAATCATGCAAACTATGTCATTATAACTTCAGTAGACTCTGGTATTTAAATAATAATATAACAAAATAAAAAAAAAGTGAAAATTCTGTACTGCCAGGGCTAACAAAGGGTTTGCAAACTTTTCAGAAGTTTTACACATAGAAAGACAAAAAACAGTTTAATTTTTAATAATACAGGAAGGAAATGATGAATACTTTTATTTGTTAAAGTTTCTTTATATTTGTAAATGTAAAAATGTCTTAGTTTGACACATATGGTATTCTTGATGTATCATCTGTCGTATTCTCTGCTGGTAGAAATTAATTAAGATCGTTGACTGTAGCAGGTCTGCATTTTTTCACCTTAGTTATATGCTTTACCCAGAGCAAGAACATGAATGTAGAAGGAAGACAAAATTTCATTACTATTATTATTATTATCACTGTTTTGATATATCTGTTAATTTATGAGCCAAACTGTAGCTGTAAGCCATGGAGAGAAGACTAGAGCCTTCAAAGCCCCTGTTCTTTGAAAAGATGAACCTGGAAGCTGTTGTTTTAAGTAAATTCTGGATTCCTGTTGTAGTAGCTGCAGCAGTGGCATTAACCCACTGAGAGTGTTGCAGGCTTTCCATGTGAGATACTGAGCTGGTTTCTGTGAATTTACATAGTTTCCCTTAAAATTCTTCTGAAGTCTCTGTAGCTTCTGAGGTGAGCCCTCAGAAGCATGTCACTGAGCAAGAGGGCTTTGGAGGCCAACAAGAAGGCAGTGGAGCTCAGTTCCGAGAAGAAAACTCTGCTACAGACACACGTTTGCTGTCCCACAGGGAAGGCTCAGATGTCGTATTGTCTAAGGACTGGAGCAGTATTTAACTGAGTGCTTTTCTTTCAATAAATCACTCAGCTCATTATTTTCCTGGAATGATTAGGAGAAGGTCTTCCCCAGGAAACCTCATCAGTTTTGTTTTCCTAACCCTTTCTTTACTCGTACAGGCTTTCCCCTAAGTAAGGATAGGGACTGTAAACCTCCCTGCAGATCTATCCTTAAAGTAAACAAATGAAAATGAACAATATTTTTAAACAGGCATCTAGGAGTTGGGCAGTTGATACTGGAATTACCTAACAGCCATCTGGCTCTGAAAGGAGGAATTGGCTGGCAGTTCAGCTCTAAAAGAAACAAATGACACTGGGTAGTCCTCCCTGACCTTATATTTTTTATTTGGAGACAGAGAAAAAAAATTAGTATATGGTGACTATATTGAAGAAATCCCCCACCTCCTTAAGGAAAACTATCCATGCTTTGAAAATCACCATTGTAGTATTTCTAATCTCTCATGGTATTTCAAGGAAATAAATGACCACAAAAAGACTAAATTCAGACTGAGATGCATCCTGTTTTATTTATAGTTTTTTACATGATTTTTTGTGAGCTAAACAAGCCTCTTTCTATTACATATCAGTGATGTGCTCTCAGGCCTGTACTGTCCCTTCTTCCCAGGAAAACAGATGAAAATCACTATAAGACTCTCCTCTTCTAGAGAAAAATTCCCAACTTTTCTGTGTGGAGCGAGCAGCCATGAAGAGCAGCATCTCCACTCAGCCCTTGGCCTGTACTGTCCATTGAGGTGGCTGGCCTTGGCCACTGGTGCCCATCAGGTTGGCTCTGAGGTGTGTTGCCTGTGGGCTGAGAACTTGCCCTTATGTCTTCCTCTTGATGGTTCTTGAAAAATCTTCTGACATTTGATAAAAAATCCAAACTCATACCTCTGCATCCACCTTTTATGATCATACACTAGGTTCACACAGTGGGCTTCAGACACTGGGCCTTATTCAGGGATTAAAGTCTAAATCCTTTTTACTGACTTCACTGGTTTAAGGCTGGGCTCCTTGCTTTGCTTGAAAGGACTTCAGATGAAATGTGGAAATGATAAGGCCTTCAGTGCTGTGTGTGGTAATTTCTCCTTCTTCATGTGTGGCATTTTTTCAGTGATGCTTTTCTATTTGCTCAACCTACATGTCACTTAGATTGCTTGAAGCTATTAGACTTGATGATTTCTTTGCAAAATGAAGTGGAAAAACATATTCAGTCGAGGCTGGCCCCTGAAGAAAACCATTGTTTGCAATGATTCAATTTAATTTCAAACATATCACATCAGTTTCTATTGTTAAGTTTAGCATTTCATCACTATGGAACCTGATGAGACAAAATTGCATTTTCACCGCAAAATCAGATTTAGCTTTTTGAGTGATGAACTGGTGAGTGATTGTATTTCATTATGTATATTGCAAAGATAAGAACATGCTCTGCCACACAATGATAGCTTATATGCAACCAGTTTTGGATTGGATTTTTTGTTTCTTTTTTCCTTTTTCTTTTAATATATGTTTGTGTGTGAGAGGTATTTGGGTCAGAAACTGCCAGGGTCGCTACGTTTTAAGACTCTCAACTTTGCCAGTGAGCTTGAATCTACAAATTTGTTAGGATGTTCCTTTAAAGTGTAGTGTTGTTTCCATGGCCTTGGACTTTCTGACACTGTGCAGCTGAATATTGTTGTTTGCTTAAGTGCAGTGTGATTAGCTGTCCTTGAAAATATCATCTGTAGCAGTTAGATCGTGTAGCAAAATGCCAGGAGTCAAAGGACACAAGAACATCCTCTACCCCCACCAGATATACTTACACATTCTGCAGCAGATATATTATTTTAGGCTTTGATTTGGGAAAATATTCCTAAGAAAGACAACTCAGAAAGATCTATCTAGTTAAGAGACACTGCCCTGAGGAGATGTATGAGTTCATATCTTGACATTTGCAGAAAAAGATGTTTAAGTGTGTATGTTTTCCAGAGTCATGGCCTTAGATTTATTCCCTCTGGAGTCCATCTTCTGAACCAATGTTGGACACTTAGACTTGGAAGGCTCAGTAATACCTTTAATAATTTGAGTCTGCCCTTTAATTAGGTTTGCAAACTCCTTGAAATGTGGCATGACTTTAAAACTGAAGAATCCTGAGTTTCCAACATGAACATGCTTTCAATTAAAAAAAAAAAAAAAAAAGATAGGAGTTTATTTGTTTACATACAATTTAAAATTTAGGTTTTACAGTTTTGAATGCAGAAGATGCTTCTCTATAGGTAAAACTTCTGAAGGATTGATAAAGCATTTGCTCTACATGGGGAATCCATATTTTAAATTTTTTTAAAATGTAATTACATGATTAAGCAAATCTATTCAGGTATGAACAACATGGTTCTTCTGAGATATTGATGCTTTTTTATTTGCAAGAACATAAAGCAGTTCAATGCAGCCTGGAAGAAGTCAGTCTTTTGATCTGATGGGTAAAAATTAACTGTGGAAAGCTCATACAGTGTAAGACTGATCAAACTAGCAATTACTTTTTGTGTTCCTACTTGAAATTTTTGGGAGGATTTTTTTTTTGGCAATGTTGCAATTGCCAAAAAGTCTTCAAAGACTAGACTGAGAATCAGAAAGCTTTCTTGGGTGAATGAAACCAAATGCTACGGATTTACAGCTGTTTTCCTTAGACTAATCTATGAGCAAGTAAAATGCAATGCTGTTAAGCAGACTGAGAAATTTACAGCTTGGAAGTCTGTTTGAGAACACTATGAAGTCAAACAGCTATGTGCACCCTCAAGCCAGCTGCTTTGGTTTGATTTATTCCTCCTTTCTCTCCTGTAGCTGTGAGTCTCTGGATTCTTGTAACACACAACTTGCACAGTTACTTAAGTACATAGCAACATACCGTGGGCAAAAGCATAAATTAATAGAACACTTTGATTTAAGCACATCATCATCATTTTGCACAGCTTGTATCATCACAGAAGCAGAAAAGTACTTGGAAAATCTGCTGCCAGGTAAAACCTGCTTTCTGCATCGTCCAGTCCTTTGCTTTAGCATCTACCCAATCTCTCCCAAAGTCTTGTGACTCCAGCCACTGTTCCTATCACCCCATCATCACCAGAACAGAGGAGTTGTTTTATTTCATATTTATGCCATAGTATATAGTACATAACTATTTTGATTTACACTTAGAGACCTTAATCTCTCTCTGCAACCAGAAACTGACCTCACTCAGTTTTGATGCAAACATCTGTTTTTTCTCAGGTACCTTTGAGCAACAAACTGACTGAATGGTGGGCTTTCAGGACATTTGATTTATAACTTTTGACTAGTTATATAAAGCTATGTCATGACTTTTAACTAAATTGTTTTGTTTTTACCAGATTTCCTATCCTTGTATTGATTGCTACTGCTCTGCTTTTTGTTCCTCTTAGTTTCTCCTCAATAGCATTTTCTACACTGTAATGATACTCCTCAGTGCTGAAAAAAACCATATATGGAGAAACTCATCATTAAAATACTAAAAAAAAAAAATTAAATAAAATAGAAAGACTGCATTTTATTCATAGAATTGCCATGCTTATTATCTTGGGATGTTACTCAAATTGGTAAAATTTAATCAGAAAAGGCAGACAGGTGTCTTATCTGAGTCTGTATATCCTTCTGTCTGACTTTCACATCTGGACTGTCGTTTTGTTCTATACAATTGTGATAAAATTCGTGTATTACACAGGCATAAAGTGATGGTGACAGGTGCAACTGCTACTTGACAACCTGTCCCAGACATTAATTTCCTTCTGCATTAAAAAAAAAGGTGTCACCTGAATATCCTCAGGACTTGCTCTTGCGAAGATTAATGTTTATAGTGGTTGGTCCAGAGAAATTCATGCCAATCAATCATGGTTCTTAAAATAGTTTAATGTAGAAGTCATTTCACAAAAAGTCTTCCTTCCAGGATTGTTTCCTAACCCTCAGCCAAATGACATTCCTTAAGGAATAGCTTTGAGACAATAAAGTAATCACGTTCAGGAGTGAGGATTCACTGTCAGATCAGAAAACAATTAAGGAAAATTGAGAAGTGACCACAAGCAAACAGGGTGTCCTATAGAACTATAATTTGAGATAAAGAACTGTATTTCCTCAGTATGACTATGTACTACTTTATTTCAGGAAACCAAGGGTTTCTCAAGCCTGATTTTTCCACAGCAGGGATTTCTCTGCTAGCTGCTCTTACTCCTGTATTGCAGCATTTTACATATCTGATGGTTTCTATATTTGTCGCACCATTTGCAAGCAGCTGTACTTTTTGCACCACGACTTTGAGTTAGCTAAGAGTCAGAGACAACTTTAACACAGGATTGCTGTGCAAAAAAAGACTAGATATGGTTATTATTAAGCAATTACAGGCCTGGATGTCTCAGCAAATCACCATGATCACAACCCTGTTCTGTCTATTGATGGCAATCATGCTACCTCACGCTGTGATCTTGTTAGAGCTCATATGCAAAGCAGAGTGGGGCTGGTGAGGCAGCAAGATGGATTTACTTTGGAAATAAGGCAGAAAAAATAGCACAAAATGAATTGGTAATTGAAGAGGTAGCATCTCATACAGTCAGCATTGCCAGTATACAGAATTTTATCCTGAAGCTTCTGGTAGTGGAATTTTAATTGTCTCCTGATTTTCTAGTCTACTAAGGGAAAATAGGTGTAAATTTAGTTAAGGAGATTCTAGATAGTAAAAATTGATTTGAAAGATATCCCATGTGTATGTGGTAAAATGGTAAACAATCCCTTCCTTTGTTACTCTTTTAAATACTCTCAGTCTTGATGTTTGGCTTGCAGTCTTTGAATACCCGGGCAGAAATGGAGCACTCCAAAGCAGTACCCTTCTGACGAGACACAGCTCCACAGAGCTCACCCCATTGTGACGGTTGTTTTTCTGACCTTAGAACCCCCACCTCTGCCAGGAGTGAAACACCTGACCATCCTGTGCTTCAGCGGGACCCTGGGCAACAGACTCTTTGTGCTGAGTAAGTCAAAGGCTGTGTTTTTCTACAATATCAAGTTTTTCTAGAATATAGATGAAAATATACATTTTCGTTGCCATAGGAAAAGCTATCCCTGCACTGTTTCCCATGCCTGCTGCTTCTTATTCTCACATCATTAGTTCCCTTGTACTAAGTCAACCTCCTGTCAGCTGCACAACAAAGGATTTAAGATCTGAAGTGGGTTAGAACACACCACATTTAGGGGGGAAAAAAAAGGACAAAAAAAATCATAATTAAAAAGGAGATTAATTAATTTTAAAACAGTTGAATAGTTCCAGAAACCTTATGGATTTTAAAAATCATCCTCAGAAATTTCTTAAAGAGTGATAACAATCATGACTTGTCTTAACTGAAGCTATGTATAACAGAACTGCAATGAAAGAAAAAAAAAAAAAAGCAATAACTGAATGCTCCTTGGAACACCCAGGAGTGACCCATCATCTAACTGGGTCTGACATGTGGGATCAGAGACTGGAAAAGAGGCTGCTCTGCATAAATTGTGTGTGCACCAGCTGGGAGGCAGTGTGAGTGGGTCGCCTGGTTTACCCGTGCCAGACCTGATGGGCCTGCTGAGAAATGCTTTGCTCTCAGGCAAAGTGCTGGAAGGGTTCTATCAATTTTATTGAATTTATTTTAAAGGTCTTTGAGACATAATTTCTCTCTCTTTTCTGCAAGGCAATTCATTCTGTGGTTAATTGTGAGCATAGCTGAATAGTTTACATTAGGCCTATAGCAATATTAGGGCAAAGGTTTGTCAAAGAACAATGTAGCTACTAGAAATTGAAGGTGCCTTATTGTAAATACTGGAGGCAAAAAAAGGCCCAAGGCTAAAGATTTGATGAACTAGACAAATCCTTTGTCACATAACAGTCTGCAGCATTATTTCATGTACTAGAAAAAAATACTTCAGAAATCTGAGTAAACACAAGATACAAAGCCCTCTCCCACAGTTTTGGCTTTTCTCTTCCAGATTAAAAGACTGAAGTGTTAGAATGATCACATAAAAGTTTTCTGTTTGGCATGTGGCAGATTATCCCTTTGCCAAACATAAATACATAAAGATCTCTGCAAAGACTTCATCACAGCTTGGCAGTAAAGAAAAGCTGAGTCTTTGAGGTGAGAGATATATGAAATTATTGCATGGAGTGACAGAAGCAAACCAGGAAAGGATGTGCTGCTTATCAAGGTTTTCTGTACTTCCCCTTAGCAATCTAAATTACATTAGGTCTTCTCCAGCCCTTGGGCAGACAAACTCTATAAAGGAATAAAGATGTCAAGCACAGATCTTAACTTTGCAAAAAGCTGAAATGATTTAAGAAGTTCTTAACCCAGAGGTATTTCTTGGAACCTTTCTTCTGGGGATACTTGCTTCCCAAGCTCTTCTGCTGAACAGATGGGATCACAGAAACATTCTCTTTGGAGCATTTGAAGAGGTGATCTGAGTTAATTTGCCTGATTTTGCCTGAATTGGATGATGAAAAATTCACCTCTTACTCCACCAGAGCTGAAAAACCTCTCAGCTCCAGCTGGTGCATCCGTGCAGGTCTGAGGCTCCAGCTGGCTCTGCAGGGGCAGGTCAGCTCTGAGTTTTAAAGTGCAGTTCACAAATTCACCCCAGGTCATTAGCAAAGCAGAATAAAACCCTGATTTTGTTAATCAGAGATCATTATCTTGGTTCAAACACTGCACTGAGAAAGATCATCATTTAACTGTTAATAGTTTTGTCCTTTGGGTCTGTCCCTTGAGTTCCTCTGTTTCACACATGCAATTACTTTCCATACATATAATTGGTTTTGAATCTCCTCAAATGACGGTGAATATTGCTTCCCTCTTAGACCATCAGTTATACTAAAATTAGCTCGTCTTAAAACCATTGACACTCACATGAAAAATATGTTTTTAATATAACTGTCATTGCTCACTGTAGCTCAATTTTAACTTGGGGTCTATAATGATTAAAGCATTTAGCTAATGAGAGCATGTCCAAAATTACCAGAATAATGTAATATGCAATGCCTCATTATATATTTTTAATGCTTAGGGGTTTTTTTTTAAGTACCCTTACAATAAATAAGGACTTCAAGAAGAAAAGGATAAAACATATTTCACTCACATAAAAAGATACTAAGATTGTCTTTTCTTTCTTTTGTGTTCAGACTGATTATGAACTGTCGGGTCTTTGGGTGTTTCAGTGGCCAAGCAAACAAGTTTCTGTTTGCAGCTGTGCCAAGCAGAACAGTGCCATCTAGTCGTCTGCAAGGCAGCGAATCCCAGTGCTGTGCCGTGACCTGTCCAAGTGTGGGCTCTAGTTTTCCAACTGTCAGTTCATTGCTGTTATGACTTGGTTTTAAGGAGGGCTTTTTCTAAATTGCTCTTATATCAGCAGCAATGAGCTTGTTTCAGACTAAATTTTTTTTGCACTGTTTGTCGAATACCCTGAACACAAGGGAAATAGAGCTGAAAAACAGTTCACAGAGTTTTAAATAGGCGATATGAGTTATAATTAAGTATCATTATGGTCCTGCCACCTGATAACATAAACTAGATTTGCTCCTACGAGCTTATATAAAATCCAGATTTTTTTTTTCCCACCTGATTGGATAAATTACATTCCTTTAGTTAGCAGTCCCCCACAAAACAATTTATTATCCTAGTACAGAAATTAGGAATACATTCTTATGGAAGTATAGAGCACTAAGTGAACTTAACTGGTAGCTCTAAAAGGTTGGAGTAGAAGTTCCTGTGAAAACCCAAAAACTGGAATCACTCATGTTGACATGAGTACAGATATTTATTTTTAATTATGGAAGGTGCAATACATCATAACAAAACTTTATATATAATTGTTGTGAGGAAGTGACCCTGTGATTAAATGTCAACACATCCTTTTTTGTTGACTAGAGATGGCCATGGTAGGAAATAAAAGGCCCTTGCATGTTGCAAAACTATATTCTGATTGGAAATGTGCATAGAGATTAATACAAAACCTACAATGCACAAAGTGATTTCTGCTCTCCTTTCATCTGGTTTAAGTTCAGAGAGTCTACTGGGACCATCACATTCAGCAGCAATGGAGTTAGGACTCAGATCCTGAAGCATTTATTTTGCTTCTCTCATCATGGTGCCCAAGAGTCTGAAGCCCTGGTTCAGGCTTGTTTATCCCAACAAACACGACATAATAAACAGCAGATTTGACCCAAGGTAGGGCAAGTGCTGACTGCCATTGCTGAAGATGTCCAATGAGAGCTTTGTGCTAGTCTTGGGGGGAGGCAACCCAAAGGCATCCTTGAAAAATGAGAAAGTGCACAGTGGAAGGTGGTATTACAGGAATGGGAGCTGTGAGGCAACTCCTGACACTGAATAAGAGGTGGAATAGATAGAGGCTGTGAAGAATCCAAGACACACTGTGTGAAGCTGGGGAGCAAAAAACAAGGAGAGTCTATGGAGAGACAGAGCAATATAGCCACAAGCCAAGAATGTGCTCCTTAAATAAAAATTTTGATAGATACAGTTGGGCAAGAAGACACGTGTCAGAAACAGCAAAAAAAATTGTAACAGCAATCACATACTGAATCATAAAAATCTGGCCAAATATTTAGCTGCAAGATAGTAAGAAATATCATAATTTAGAAATATTATTTAGAAAAACTGTTGGTGATTTGGAGTTCTTGCCAAAGGTGCCAGCTGTGCTGGGGAGTTGACTGACAGGCTAGATGGAGGCGGTTTCCACGGTCATGACCAAAGGTGCAGGAGACATAAACACAGACAGGACCAACTGCACACAAGCAAACCAAAGGGCAGGCAGAGCGGGAGAGAATCGAGAGCTGTTGGGAAGTCAGGCTCACAGATTTAAAGTCATAGACAGGTACAAAAAGTTGATAAGCCCAGGACAGGCAGTGGCACTGAGGTGATGTGGGTGATGGAGAAGAATCTGGTGATGAGGGGGTCACTCCCTGAGAGCAAGGGCAGGTGTGTGGCCTCCATGGCAGCTGAGGAAGTTGTAATCAAAGCCATGGGCTGAGTGAGGAGCTAAAGATAAAGCATTGACCATATGGGAGTCAGGTCAGCAACAGAAAGCCTTGTCATCCCCCAGGTGAATTTGTCAGATTTTTAAAGGGGGTGCAAAACAATATCAAGACTGTGGTAAGCTCATGAAGTTCAGTAAAGGGTGTAGACTGGTTTTTTAGTTAAAGTGGGGAGAACTTCAACAAACCAACTGACAATCTATGGTATTCCTTCTAATGGGCTGGAGAACAAGGTGGTAAGGTCCCTGGGTATCAGGTAATAGTTGGCAGGCAGGTAGGGCAGAGCACTTAGCCATGGAAGCAGGTGGATGAGACCACTCTGACATTCCTGCTCAGGTAGAGATGTTATGGCAGAAAGAATAGAAAGGATTTTGAAAGAAATTTCAACTTACACTCCAGGCAGGCTGAACACTCTCTGTACATACATTAAACTCCTCTGTGAAGGCCTCGGATACAAAAGCAAGCAGAATTGCAGCCCTGCATCCTGTGCAGGATTGATGGGTAGGTAAATATCAGTGACTGCAATAGGGCTTTCTTGTCCAAAGAGCTTTTTGGGCTATGAAAATGCAATTTTCCTAGAAGTAGTTTTTCCCTACATGTCTCCAAAAGGTGAGAACCTCTTAAGATTAAGTGGAAAGGGGAAAAACAAATAGAGTCTGTCTCAGTCTCCGTAAAGATTGTACGACAGCTAAAGAGCATGGCAAGGAAACAGCAAGACAATAATAGTAGTAATGAGAAAGTATGGGTATACTAGTTTTACACGTATATCTATCCAGCTAAGTTTGAGCACAAAGAGTTAGAGTGAATGGGGTGACATCAGACTGGGGACCTGTCACTAGTGGGGTTCCACAGGGCTCCATCCTTGGCCCTGTGCTCTTTATCATCTTCATAAATAACTTGGAAGCAGGACAGGAAGGGACACTGAGCAATTTGGAGATGATACGAAACTGGGAGGAGCTGTTGACTCCCTCGAAGGCAGGGAGATGCTGCAGAGAGACCTCAACAAATAAGAGAACAGGGCAATCACAAACCATATGAAGTTAAACAAGGGAAAGGGCCAGATCCTGCACCTGGGATGGGGCAACCCTGGATGTATGGACAGACTGAGGAATGAGATACTGGAAAGCAGCACTGCAGAAAGGGACCTGGGGGTCCTGGCCAGTGGCAAGTTGGAATTTGAGTCAGCAGTGCCCTGGCAGCCAGGAGGGACACCCGTGTCCTGGGGGGCATCAGGCACAGNTGGCTGAGGACACTTGGGCTGTTCAGCCTGGAGAAGACTGAGGGGAAACCTCATTGCTAGTTACAACTTCCTCGAGAGGAGAAGAGGAGGGGCAGACACTGATCTCTTCTCTGTGGTGACCAGGGACAGGACTTGAGAGAACGGCCTGAAGTAGTGTCAGGGAGGGTTAGTTTGGATATTAGGAAAATGTTCTTCACCCAGAGGGTGTTTGGGGGGCTGGAACAGGCTCCCCAGGGAAGTGGTCACAGCGCCTGCCAGAGTTCAAGAAGCCTTTGGACAATGCTCTCAGGGACATGGTGCGACCCTTGGGGATGGTGCTGTGCAGGGCCAGGAGCCGGACTTGATGATCCTTGTGGGTCCATTCCAATTCACCATATTCTATGATTCTGTGATAATATAAGAATCCTGAGATTATGCAGTCCTGTGCTTATAAGGGACCAAATCATCAGCTAGTGCAACTCTATTAATATCCATCAAGCAACATGTAATTATATGCAGAGTGTATGAATCTTGTTCTTAGTTTTTTTGTTGCTCATTTTGAAGTGAGGAATCTATTCTTTTCAGCAGGGACTATCATTTCATTCAGGAAAACAAGTAAAGAAAAGTACAGATAAGTCACTAATATTAATGGAATCTGCCTGTGTGGATTCACCATTCATAAAACACTCTCACTCTTTAACGCAGTAGTATTTGTTTTGTAATCCTTTATATTGTGTGCTCTCAAAGTATGTGTTGGAACAAAGAGTTGTTTACATAATTGTCCTAAGCCATAACAACACCGATATGTTACATTCATAATTCTGTTTTGCATTTAAACAGAAGTTCATTTATTTCACCTTGGGTGCCTTATACTGGAGGAAAAAATCAAAAATGATATTTTCAGGTAGATAGTTATTTTCTTCTAGTATGTTCTTTTGCCAATGGTGAAAATATTTCTCACGAAGATTTAGTAACACAAAGAGATTAAATACATTTTTAGTTCTGACATGGGCCAAGCACGATAAAAAATTAGGAGATCTGAGGCTTTGCAGCCATGTGTTACTGCAAAGCTGTAGTGTGGTAGCCATGCCTGTCTGGACACCTGCAGATTTTATATAAGGGCACACCTGATCCACATCACTCTTCAGTGCACTCTGGTTTTCTTGGAAAGGAATGGGAGTGACCAGTCAGGGCTCTCCAGTGGCTCCTTCAATCTTATCCTCTTGGTAGCTGTGTAATGTGGGTGTACAGTTCACATTGGAGAGTTCACATGTCCAGCAAGAGATTAAATTCACTGGTAATCTGTCAATATTCCTTCACCTTACAAACCTGTGGCTGTAGGTCTAATTAAGTAGTGCTTCTTGTTCTGCTCTGTAAAAGCAAGTGGTCTCTTGGTCAGACTATATCTGTGATATATTTTATTGCTTTGTTTTCTTGCTGCTGTATTTATGCTCATGATCTTACTAGACATAGTGAATTCAAATGGAAAAATTTAAGAACCACAGACCTGATAGATGAAAAAGCACTAAAAATTTAATGAGTAGCCCTATTCTATACAGAACCAGTGTCCTGTCATGCGCTTGCCTCCTGGAAATGCTGCCTCTTCAATTATAGATTAAGTTGAAGGTTTACTACTTGCAAGAGTAGTGCTATACAAACCTTCTCTGATTTAGTCTGAGAGCAAGTTTATGCCTTTGATCCTAGATATGCAGACTTAAAGGTAAAGGTTGATCTTGTGCTAAGAATTGGGGGCAAAAGCAGGCAGTCCTGTTTTCATTTCCTGCCTGTGGCTCAGACTTCCTATGTAACTCAAGATAAGCTACTAAGTTCTTTGTTCATTATTTCATGCTCTGTAAAACTGGGATACTAACACTTCTTTTCCCTTTGTATGCTCTTATTCTTCCCTAATAAAATATTATACTTTCTTGCTCAAAGTAGCTGGTGTTGCATTTGCGTGTTAAGTAAATAAGTACATGAATACAGAACTCCCTTTCTTCATATCTATGCATATTCAGCACTTGCTCATAAATGCAAATTTGTCTTGAATGTGAATACTTGCACAGTCTGCTTTGCATATTCGAGTCTGGGTACTGATCCAGAGCAGTTTCCAACTGGACTTGATAAATAAGGTATCAGTTTTCAGGACCTAATAATTCAATCTGAATTAAGTTTTTTCTTTATATCTTTGTATCTCTTTTCTGAATTATTTTTTTCTTTATATAGTGTTCATTATCAAATTATGAGGAAAGTACATTTTGCCATATACTTCTATTACTCAGGTTATTTGGTTGGAGTCCTTAGAGTCTATTTCTTCCAAATTTCTAGTGCATTATACTGGAGATCCAGTAACTTGGTAAATCAGGAAGTTATTCCTCTCTTTGCTTTCCTGGGAACTCTTAGTTAATAAATTTTTAATGTAACTAACAATCAACTTGGCATTCTTAACTGGTATTTTCAAGACAAACTGTACCAGCTGTGAATGGCCAGGCTGCCCTTTATGATTTTTCTCAGACAATTTCCTTACAGCCTTAGAATGCTGAATAAAAGATTTATGGTCTGTGTTAGTGGAAAACTCATAACAAATATCACTATCAGTCAATGAATAGAAATACGTTTGGATCTAAGGCTGATAATGGGACTAAGCCGAGAAATGAAGTAATGTTATTTACATCTCTTTATGAAAAACAACAGAAATTAAGTTCTTTATCATGTATCTAGACTAATCCAAACTTGAGTAAATATATTTATTCTCTCCCCAAAGTCTTCCTGCAGTCTCAGTGGCTAGGACTTTATTCTTTATGTGCTTTAACCCCAAACAGCCATGTAGATGTTCATTTGTACTAAACCGTGCTGTATCTTAGAACTTAGCTGCAGATAGAGGGATTGATGCAAAGCATTGCCATTAGGGCAAATCATACTATTTAGCTGTGTCAATGACAAACTATCAGCTTGTGCCAAAGAGTGTGAGAGAAACAGGGTTATGCAATCCCACTGTAGTTTTATTTTGGAACAAAAAGGTGCTTGTTGGCTCTGATCATTAAAATAATGAAACTTTTTCCTATGGTCAGGATTGAAGACATATTGGTCCATAAAAAATGCAGTATGTTGTTCTTTTATTAAACACAGGCCTGATCTGTTTGTGGCATATAAAAATAAAAATGTCTAAATTTCTCAGCTCTTGAATCTAAGAAATGAAATCGATAGCTGTTGATCTTCTGAATATCTTGCCTTTAAGATTTATATATTAGATTTTTATAATTTTATTTGCTTAGATGTTTTAAGGCTTTGTTAATACCTACCTGCTTTGTTTGGCAGCTATCAGGCAGAAAGTAGTGTCATGCAGGCTACTAGTAAAGCTTAGTTCAAAATGATTGCTCTGTGCTGCAAGTATTGCTGAAAATTTCCTCAATTCGAAGTGCAGGATGCATCTTGTGGTTTTACTTGCAATAGAACTGCAATTCCATTTGCTTCACATTGACGTAGCTGTATTGTATTCTGTTGTAAAAACCATAACTTCTGTCCTGTTCTTCATCACGTTTAGAATCTTAGTCCATGGAAGCTGCCAGTGTAGGTTTAGATACCAAATTTTTTTCAGTTTTCTGTAGTGCAGGTAACCTCCCTGAACTCTGGTGCCTCCAACAGCAGAACAGTGGTGGGGAGGAGGCAAAGGGTACATCTCTAAGACACTACAAAAGTAGTCATCCCTCTTGATGCAAAAAGGCACTAGACCAAGGTAAAGAGATTATGCCATAGCAGCTTTTGGATTGGGCTGGCTCTGTGCAACTGTTTATGAGGGGGAGCAGTTAAGACATCGGGTAGTGAAAAATGGTGATTATCAGATGCTTGATGGGAACCAGTGCTGGGGAAACACCTTCAGCCAGACAGCCAATAAATCAAAATAACAAATGAGTCCTTTTCCTCTCAAGTCACAGCATTGTCTNNNNCTCAAGTCACAGCATTGTCTTGTCTCTTGTAAAACCACATTAAAAAAAAAAAAAAATTCTTATTTAATATTTCAACTCACTATATACAAAACGTATCAATGAAATAACCCAGGAAATCCCCAAGAGTATTTTTTCTGGAAAGTTGTTTGGTTGTTTTGGGTTGTTGTTTTTTTTTGTTTGTTTGTTTGTTTGTTTTTGAGGGTCTAGTAAGTATTCCTTCCTGTGTATAAAGCAAAAGCATCTCTTTCTGTAGAAAGTGTGAGACTTCCTGGACTATCGCTCAGAACTTTGCGTCTCCTCTACTCCATCTGAGTCCACTTTGGTATTTGGAGCCTGCCCATTTTGAAGTTACTCATGATAGCTGTATGCTGGGTGAGGAATTGGCATTATATTGTCAGAAATGCTGTTTAGCTTTGCTGTGATGTCCTTTCTGGTAGCCTTACCATCTGCAGGTATATAAAAGTAACACCTGTTCAGCAAATTCAGAATAAGGACAGTTTATGGAGGCAGCCACAGAACATTACAGAAACTATCTAGTCACTGGGAATATTAAAAAGAACATCAAGAGATAAAGTACTAATCTTATTCAAAACTCCTACAGCACTGAAAAGCAGACAAAAGCTATCAGGGTTCAGGAAAAAGATTGATCTTTCTGACAAAGGACAGACATCATTATAAATGCTAGAAGTTTGGACCAGCTCCACTGAAATTTAGGGAGTTTCTTTGAGTTTGCACAGACAAAACTGAAGAAAGAAATTAGCCTTCAGTTTCTAAATTTTTAAAATAGTCTGGTAAATGGATGCCTGTTCCCTTCTTCTTTACCAGAGGGCTTTCATTCTATTTAGCTCACATTTCATTTCTTAATGAATCAGATGCTTCTTGAAGAGACAGAGCTTTATCTTCTGCTATCCTTTGATTCACTTTGCTGGAATTAAATGTTTATGCCCATTAATATTGTATTCTAAGACACATCTATTTCATGCATTCTAATTAATATTTATGTTTACATGGGCTTACGTGTTGAAACTTGCTACTCCAGTATAAGTCTATAAACCGTCCCCATGTAGTCTTCTGAGACTTCTTTTCTCCCTTAGTTTTTGGTACATTTTAATGCACTCATTATTAAAATTTTTCATTGTATGAAGACCTTTGCTGCAGAGATGCATGACATATGGACAGGCACAGGTCTCCATTTACTGTGGTCAAGCAGGTCAAATGAATCAGTGTGTAGATAAGTGTTTTCTAACACAGTTTTTGTTCAGCAGGACAAACTCTGTGTTGACTGAGTTTTCTCATGCTAAAGCCTTATAAACATTATACATAAATACAGTCTTAGATCAGTTAGCTGGCTAATAGCTTTATTATTTTAGTTTTGTGGAATAGTTCAACTAAAGGAAGGCTATAGTTCCTCTGTCACTGGTTTTTACCACTCTTTTCTGTAACATGACAATTTTTCTATTGCAGGACTGGAAGAGGCACAGAGAACAGACAACATGCACCATTCAGGGGACCTCCTCTGCCAGAGTCCTTATGATTCTCACATTCCTGGTTTTATTGATGTTGAAATGTTCAGTTTCCAGCTTAGGAACAGGGTATGGAAAAAACTTATAAGTTTGCTTTATAAGATGCTGTCCCACTTTGTGTTGGCTGGTCTGTATTACTGGACTTTGGCTCTAGGCATGACAGTTAAAAATAGAGGGTGTGATTAATTTCACACTCATGCCACTGTAGAAGGCAGCCACATTAAATGGAGATAGAGTAAAGTTCAGATTGGTTCCAGGCTTCTGTTACAGTGCTGGGGTTAGACTGTGGTTCTTCATTTCCCCACAAAGAAGGATGGAAACTTAAAATATTGGCAAAGTCCTTTCTTTCTCTCTTGAAAAGTGGGTATTTAACCACTTGGGGAATAGTGGCAGAGCAGCTTAAAATTAGCCTCAGCCTCGGTCTTGGGCAATGATCACAGAGACATTGAGCAATTCAGCTTGGCAGGGACTTGGGAGGTCATCTAGTCCTACAATACAGTTGCAGAAAAACAAAGCACAATTCAGTTCTACTGCTTTAGTACTGCTGCCTGAGTCAATACAAGAAAAGAAAAAGAAATAGAGTTTTTATCTAAAATTAATTACTTCTGTCATTTTAATCTAAAATAATAATAATTTGTCGGTAAGTTTTCTCTGTATGCTCTGTATATGTTGTAAAAATATGTGCCAACAAATCATGCTGACACAGTGGAAAAAATAAAAACAGGAGCAAATTCTGAAATTTAATTATTTAATTTTCTATATGACTATAGGTTGTTGTGATAATACCACAGTCTATAAAAGGAAGATATCCCTAAAGATTTCTCCTTTTTTTTGAAGTTATGCATATATAATTTTCGTATTATAAAGCATAATTATGGTACCCTGGGGAATTTTCCATTGTCTTTACAAACAACCTGACAAGGAATTTAAAAATGGCAGGAAATAATCCAGTAAAACAATTTGCATCTCTTTCAACTCACTCTATAAACTTAAATACAAAACTCTTAAAATATAATTGTAATGCTCTTACAGCAAATTATTTTACAATGTGCTCCTTAAGACTACATGTATTAACAAATACATTTATTCCTCCCTAGGGAGGTGTTCCTCTAAAGACTGAGAGATCATAGAGCTATCTAGTATAATTTTGTTGCTTGGAAATAGTTTTTTTAAAGCTCATCTTTTTTAGATATGTAAAGTAAGGAGTGCTTATTTTTATCACATCTCTTAAATTACCTACACTGAATTTCCTCTGCCATTTTTTTCATCCTGGGCCATAAGGTGTCTCTGCATCTCCTTACACTGGTGGTTGGCTGTGTTATCTTTTCTACCCTCATTAGTCTCCACAATTGTCATTGTCATATATGGATCCCATTACAAAAAGACATGTATGGGATGATACAACATATGCATATTGAAGGACCTGTATAGGAAGCAAAAAGAACTGTGATCAGCATCTGCCAAAATGGAGTTCATACCTGGTTGACCTGGGAAATAGGAAGCTCTTCTCTCTCTTGTGCCTTTCCGCTGTCCTAGTGTGAAGTTTCGCTGGGTGACCTGGATTGAGCTGGGTTTGCACAAATAGCACTGCAGTGTGGATGCAAAAATAAGGAGGTGGGGGCACACTCACAGGTGTGATTCTAGGCTGCAGTTGAATCCAGCTGCTGTGCTGTGCTGATTGATCTGTGTGAGATCTTTGAGAGAAAGGCCATGCTTGAGCCTCCTGTGGTCCATATGCTTCTGCAATGAGTGCTGAGTGCCCACAAGCAGATGCTGTAGCCTAAGAGCCAGATCTTCCTCTTGAAGCTGTAAGGCCACAGTGGATGTAAGGCAGTGACTTTATTACCTGTAGCAACCCCAAGGATTTGTGGGCAAGTGCACATCTCTGGAGTGGTGCAGGAGCAATGGTTCACAGTGTCTTCATGTGGCTGATGATACTGGAGATGAAGAAAGACAGGAAGATGAGATCTTGAGGGGTGCACATATTGTGCTAGGGACATCAGTTGATGCAGTCCAGTGCCCTTGGCAGCCAGAAGATAAGGTGGGGAGACACATTGGTAAGGTGGGGAGAACGACCCAGCATCATCCTATTTCTTTCTGCCCTACACAACCTGCATAGACGGGTGTGTGTTATTGTTTATTCACGAGAGGGCTTCTCACCCTGTTTCAGTAAAAATTACTTCTACTGCAAAGACTGCTGATGGCTAATCAGAGCACATACCTTACTTTGTGTTCCCTTGTCTATTCCAGCTCCCCAAATACTGCTGTTACTGGTAGAGGTACTGTGTGAACTCATTCAGAAAGCATCCTGGGTCCCACAGTGCTGAACAAGGGTCTTGTTATTAACAGGGCAAACCACAGGCTCACTCCCACAACCTGGTGCTCATTCTTGCCTTAATTCACCAAAGACTGTAAGCATGTGCTTATTTTTAAGAGCATGAAGTACTCTTGAGTTTCTGTCAGACTACTAACATGGTTCCCATTTAACTTAGCTTTAAATGTTTTGCTGAATCAGGATCAGAAGACGCTTGTAGGGACTGAACTCATAATACCCAGTGTTTTTCCATTCCTGGTTAGCTGTCCCAGATGTGACAATATCAAATATTGCACAGCTGAACAAGAACATCCTCATTGTTCAATAGTTCAAACTGAAACGTAAGATGACCTGCAGGTGGATCACCCATGTGAGATGTGTGTCAGTTTGGCAGGACACTGATACCTTCTAAGAATGAGACTTCTCGTCTTCACATTACAGCCAAATTACCAGTTGAGCAAAAATGAGGGTTGAGCCACCATCCTTGTCTGGCTGAAAAGATTACTTCATCCTCTAAGGATGTCATGGAAGCTGCTTTAATGATGGGCTAATTTAAATTTCTTATGCTTTAGCTAAGATAGTTCATCTAGTGACATTTAAAATTCATTTGCTTGCAGTAATTTTGTTGTGCAGAATGTTTCAGATAACAGAAATGGCAGATTATGTAAATAGCCATTTATAAACAGCAGCTTTTTTCAAGCCATTGTTCTGAACATCCTACCCAAATTGCCTCGTACATGTCCCTCATTTTAAATATTTGTCTGTGACCAAACACTTTGCTTCAACAAACTTTTTCAAGCTTCACCTGTCTCCCAAAGGGTACATTAGTTAAATTAAAATTTCTGTTGAAAGCCAGTAATTTCATCAAACAACAATAGCAAAAACATTCCTGTGCAAAGGGCAAAAGATATAACCCAGCCATCTGCTACAGTCAGCAGCAACAACATTGCCAAGTGTAAGAAAGAACTGGTAGTACTTGAAGTGAGATGGCCAAACAATTCACAGAAAACCATACACACACATTTATTTTTCATTATGATATTTGGAAGCCTTTCCTAATTATAGAAATGAGAGTTTGAGACATATATTTAAGCTGAATATTCATACAAATCCTAGTGCTAAACTCTGCATCTTTCCACACATCTCTGATTCATGCAAGGACAGTGCTGTCACACCAGTAAGCAGTGCTGTTCAGTAGGGACTTTGTTGGGGTGGCATAAGCACTTGCTGCCAAGCACAGGGCTTTGCAAATCCTCCTTCAAAGAAGAACCCAAGGAGGAATTGCTAAGTATGGTTTCTATTTAACTACTAAAATTTGAAGTGAAAAGTTAAAAAAAAAAAAAAAAAGAGAAAGCAAAGGAGAGGATGGATTTGCTGAAAAGAGATGATACAAGCTGAAGGCCAAACATAAATCCTAGTGCTAAACGTCAGAGGGAAAACATGAGGAAAAGCAGTATTTCCAGTTGTATTACTGAGGGTAGATAAGGGATTGAATTAAGCCCTGCTTCTTTAGTGGTGGTGAGGGTGCCTTGAGCTGATGTGGCTTGTGTGAATGCTCGATGGACGCCTCCCAGCAGCATCAGGTCACACCAGCCCTGCCCCGCGTGAAGACTGCTTTCCTCCTGGAGCTGCACCCACATGCTGTGCCAGTGGGTTGGGCTTTTGCAAAACTCTCCATTCTCTCTATTGCTCCTCTCTGTGTCTTTGCTTTCTGGATTTGTGAGTGATTTTCACAAATACCAAGATTCAAACAGGAGCCAGAAGGAAACAATTTTTATGTGAATGGGCTTCTCCTTGCCTTTTTTGGGTCAATTAATTATATTCGGCTTGACTTTAGTTTTTCTGGATTAAGTCTTTCAATGTCTGACCTAGAGGGAATCAAATGAAAAATATTTGAAAAGTGCAGAAAAGTAGCTGAAAAGTGTTGTGGAAGTTCATCATAAATGATACCAAGTATATATTGCATAAATAAATGGTAAGAAAAGGAAGACAAAGTTGCATGAAGGGTGAACAAGCAATTAACTTGGAAGTAATTTAAACACAATGATCACTAATGAATATATAAGTATATCCACAAACAACAAAAACTTTAAATTGTGTAATGATTATTTGTAACTATTATTGATGTATCTCTAAGGTATTTATTATAATCAGATTGTTTAATTTATTAATAACTATCTTAAAAATTGCTATAATGTAAGTACATGTTTATCCCTTTTTTCAAGATAATTTCTACTATGTGCTTTCATTATAGCTCAAATATAAACAAACGGTTTCCAGCACATGTACTAAATATTGCATAACTACTCAAATAAATTCTTTTATATTTATGTTTGAGGTAAGAGAATTGCATGAACACTATTTAATGGCAGATGCAGGACAACAAATTCAACTATGCGTAAAACAGTAAAGCTGTACAATACACAGCTGTATACGTAAGACAGACCAATTAGGCGGTCATTGCATTTTTGGGAGGGGAGGGAAGGGGGAAGAAAAAACAAGGTTGTAATGTGTAAACTGTGACTATCCACTTTACAAGGATCTGACAAGCATGACAAAGAAGAAAGCGTGAACATGGAGAGAGAAGGATGGAAAGAGTTAGTTTGAGAGGCATTTAATTTTCTCTGAGTTCCATTGAGATAAGGATGTGGATGGAGTACACTCCATAGAAGAGAGCAGTTCAACAGCAGCACTAGAAGCTCCCTCCATACTGCATTTATTAGCATGAAAACTGGCTTTCTACCATCGTGACTGTGAGTCATGGCTGTTTGAAAACTGTGGCAGCCCTGTGGAAGGTTTTGGTCAAGTCCTGGGGCAGCACAAGCTCTCAGCACAAATCTGATGAGCTATTTGGAGGCTGCAGTTATTGCAGAAAAAGCACAGGAGAGGCTGCCAGCCCCACAGTCTGCCCCTTGCATGTGGGATAAATACACAGAAGGGAACCTGCTTCACACAGTTTCTGGTTTTCGTCTCTCCGGCCAGGGAGAAGAGATGGTCTTATTGCCTCAGAGAGTCTGAAGGCTTAAGTGGACTGATCCAAGGATGAGTAGAGGTATTTTTTGATGGCACATCTGGTCAAACTGGGCCAGCAAGAACTAGCAAAAAGGCACTGCACAGTAAGGGGGGTGGTCTTTTCTCTCTCTCATCCATCAGAAGGAGATACAAGGATGTTTTAGACACTGTCTAGCTCTCAGCTGGACAAATATATCTAGAGGGACTGAGGAGAGGGGTGAACTCCCAGATAAAGGAGCTTTCAGGGATGATAGCTGGTGGCAAAGGAAAAAACCCCAATTTTTCAGAAATGGAAGGATGTAATAGCAAGGCTCATATGCTGCGCCTGCAGCTTTTGTGCTGCCCACTGTCCGGACCTCCCCAGATCATTGAGAGGACAATGTCCATCCTGTTTTAGAGAAGAACATGTAAACAGGTAGGTGTATACCTGCTCTGGACTGTTTTAGGGTGACCAAAGGAGGTAAGCCAGTGACAGGTGTGATTGGGTGGCTGGTTCATGACTGTGTTGAAGTCATCAGCTAATGTCCATTGCAGCCAAGAGATGGCTCTGACTTTGAGCTACTTGTAGTGTAACAGCTAGCTCCTAGTTTTGATCTCATGGGTCCCTACTTTCCTAATATCATTTCCAAGAAGATATTTATCATACAATTTCAGAAAAAATGTAGAGTTCATTATGAATTCTATTCAGTTAGTTAAACCATTTAAATAAATTTCCACTATCATGCCATTTCTTATTGCCATTTTCAGAAAAATGTAAAACAAAGTTCAAAATGTTTTTTAAAAGTAAGCAGAAATACTTAATCATAATTTATTTTAAAAGCTTCTCAAAGCTTGGGTAGTCTGGGATGAGCTATTTTATGTAAATTGCATGATATTTTCTCTCTTTTGATAGAATTTTAAAGAAAAGGGCTGAAGTTGAAAGCTGTATTCAATACCAGAAGCATATTCTGGTACTGAATAATAATATTCTATATTCAGTATTAACTTTGGAAGAGGCTATTTGCATTCCACACACATTCCTGAGATTTTGTTAGATTGTTAAATAAATAATTGCATATATATACACCTTTAAAAGGTCTTTTGCAATCAAATCCTCTATAGCTCCATTCAAACATGTCTATGGTCTTCAAAATCTTCTTTTTTTCCCTCTTTGAGGTTAAGTACAAAACTGGATCCTGCTTGTCTGAAAAACTGCAGAAAACCTCAAAACTTCTTTAATCTTTCTCTCCCCACTTCTTTCTCAAGTCTCTTTCAGAGGGTATTTTTTTCATCTTCTCAACATGATAGGAATACAAAACTCAGTTTGGGGATCTAAACTAGGAGTTGGTAGTCTAGGCATCTCACCAAGAGAAAAAAGCAGAGAATTCCAGAGAATAATGCAGTCCTCTAAATAAAGCTGTAAATTAGTTGGTTAACCTAATTAGTTAACCTAAGTCTAAGTTGGTTCTGTAAGTGCTCTACCCTGGTGACTCCCTGACTTCCAGCTGAATAAAAAATGTTATGAATACTTATGGAGCAAACTTTCAACTGCAGTATCCTTTTTGATGCTTGTGATTTAAAGGTTACAGGCAAGTTTTTATTCATGTCCTGTGCACAACAGGAGTTACATGAAAAATAACTGGGAGAATTATGCAATTTAGGACTTAAAAACTTTTGATCAGAACTAAAATGAGTAAAATCTTTAAATACTACCATTACTTAATTTTCTGTTGTCTGCATCATTTTATCGACTTTGCCTTCACCAAGATAAATTGTTTTCCATTTCCTAAGTTCCTGTGTTATTATTTAATGGAAAGATGAGATCTGAACTGCAGTATCAGAGTACTTTCAAAGTAGAATTGGTTATTAGTGAAATAATTGTCTTGATAATTTGCAACCCTTTTGTTTGTAGTCTATGTGCATCACTAACATCACTAAGCTCGGTCGGCAATCTATAGATTTTCAGTTGTAGAGAGACATGGTGATCAAGTAATTTAACCTCTTGGCTTACTACAGCATATAAAAATTCAAAAATTCATCAAGAAATTTTGGCACTTAATCAGTTATTTTCTCTTTAAGATATAGTGTCTCTTTTTGAATGATAATTCTAATGTAAAGATATCAAATAATGGAAAATCCACTACCATAGCATAATTGCTTCTTTCTTACCACAGTGATTTTCTAAAATGGAATGTGTCTTGTCCCTCTGAAAGTATAATTTAATGATTACTGGGAAAACTTGCATTTACTTTTCAGCTGATTATATATGCTTTATTTCCAAAGTTAAATTTACTTGTTTACTTAAAAACCCCCACCTATATAGTCTATAATTCCAACAAATTGCCAACCACTGCTGTTCTAGTTAATTCTAATACTATTTAAGTGAACCTGTCACTCCTACACTGTATTATTGTAAGAGATCACCAGCATAAGTCTGGCAGTCCTGTCAGTTCCCAAGGCAGAGTAGTGTCATAACTTTTAGTAAAAAAAAAAATTAAAGAAGAAGTTACTCGATAGTTTGGGGACAACATTAATTAGCTGTATAAACCTATAACAAGTCTTTGAAAACTAAAAATTCTTTCAAAGTAGTAGATGTTGCCTGCAGCTGCATGAGCTTGGAGCCTGCCCTCCCATTCTGCACTGACACTGGATAGCATCCCACCACTGCACTTGGGATGAGGAAGAGTGTCCCCCTGCACTGGTGAGCTGGGGTTTTTCAGCAGAATGTGAAAGTACAGCATAAGTGCCAGCTACAGCTGAGACACCGTGGCTCCCAGTTACCTTCCAAGCCTATGGCCCAAGACCAGCCACGGGGATGCAGATGTCACCTACACAATTCCATTATCTGCGGGTGATGCTGGAAGCCACAATGTGCCAGGTATGAAAAAGCAGCTGTCATCCTTGAAGGCTATTAGGTATAATTGCCAAGTTTTCTCATTCTGTCTATTCTGAGGGTGCTTAACTCCCTATTCTTTCAAATAACCACTGAAGCAATGACACAGGGGCCATCTCTTGTCTCTGTGAACCGAAACATCACTTTCTCTGTGCAATGCATCTTAGTTCTGGATCTCGGGGTCTGTTCTTTCCACTTTATGTTTCACTAAAAATACATTTTCTGCTCGTTGAATCCAGTGGTGAATTTTGCTGATGCACAAGCCAAAGTGAACTTACATCTCTACTATTTTATCTGTATGGTCTATCAGGCTGTCTATAAAAGTTATTTGCTTGTATGGTCCCTGTCACACAATGCTGTCAGCAGAAAAAAATTGAGGGCAGGGTTTCTTTTACTATTGGGAACTATAACTTAGGATAATTCAGAAGTCACAATAAAACCTCATGGATGTTCTCTGAAATGTGCTGGTGGTTTATTGCTGTCTAAAGAATGTCAGTTTTCTCCTGTCCCCTGAGTAAGCAGATGGAACTCTGAATACTGAAAGAAATGGATTATTTAGATTTAAAAGAGACTATAGTGAATAAAAGAGTATTACAGCACAGCTTGATAGAGCTCCAAGCTAAAAGGGAAGGGAGAATGTGGTTGTCCTATGAGTATTTCTGACTTATACGGCCCCTTAGGCAGTGCTAATAGGGAGGAAAATGGGTACAGCTCTCTTTTGTTCACCCCTTTCAGAATAAGAAATGCAAAGGCAGTGCAGCATACCCATGACAAAGCCTCGGAGGTGGTTACAGAGTTAAGGACAGAAATGCTGTTTCCAGGACTGAGTTATCTAGTCTAACCTCATGGTATCTGCTGGTGTGAATGTTTTATTATAGCTGGTAAAACTACAAGGACTTCCTTTCCCCTCAGCCTCATTATGGTTTGAGAGATGTGGTGGGAGGAAATGCGAACAGAAGCAATCTTGTTTTCATGCTTTTAACTTGACACAAGTGCTCTTCCACAAGGTCTGGCTGGTGGAAAGATTGGCATCATCTTTAAATGACAGCTCTTATCTCTAATATCAGAGGGCAGGGTATTTTGTCTCTCATTCTCTCTCATCTGTAATTTCTGAATTGATTTGCCACGGAGGGTAGTAATCTAGGAAGCCTCCCTACTTTCTGATATCATCTTCAGGATCAGTCCTTAGATATCTCTTTTGTTATGACAATCTACACATTAGATCAGCCAGCTGCTTTTGCTGTGGTTTAATGACAGAAGGAAAAAGCAGCATCTGTTTTCTGTTGGGGATGTGCTATGGTGTCTCTTGATGTGCAGATCCCATCAGCAACCCCACAGGGCTGCCCGGGAAATCCTCTCCAGCTAAACTGAGGAGCCTGAAAAACATTCAGTAGGGAAGCTTGAGCTTTTTTCAGGCAGGAGCACCCTGGGTTTCACTCTGTCACAGGGCTGGGACATAGTTGGTGTGTGCCAGGAGCTCCTGGGCTCTCTGCTCTGGGTGTAGTCAAGAAGCCTGTGATCAGATGAGTGATTGTCACTTCAAAGACAAGAAAAACTGAGAGGATTTTGAGTGTGTATTTCTCTATCCTATTTTTCTTTTAAAATTTGTTTTTAAATGATTAATTTATATTGTATAACATGACTCATTCTCTTTTTCAGTGCAAGGTTAGACCATCTGATTATCAAGCTTACTGCTATGTGGGACTCTAGATCCCTGAGGGTCTTCATCTGCCAATAATCTTAATTGCAATTCACTGTAATTGACATCTTATCTATTTTCTCTACTTCTTTACACTTAGAAAATTCAAAATGCTGGCAAGTTAGCTCTAGTATTTGGTGAATGTAATAATTAAAGAGGAATTGGCAGCCACTTCATTGTCGAACTTTTTTAAAAATGAAACTGCAGTTAAGCTTTTGGTGAGGCACAAAAATAAAACTTAACCATAACCAGACCTAGAGTAGAACACTTGGGTTTAGGTTTTGTGCTGAATCAGCAGCTTTTGAGAGACAAGCCATGACAGGTTCCTCTCCAAGAAACTCCTGCCATCAACCTCTTATCCCCTTTCTGGCATATATCACCCTGGTAAACCTTCTTTCACAATCAAATATTTACCCTATTCCTAAACTCTGTAGTCTAGAAGAAAAAAAGTGAATAACGCTTTATCCTCCTGTGAATTTTAGTTGATCTATCACTAAAATTAATGACATCTCGGTTGTGCCGGCCTCTGCTCAGTTGAACCTTTGTGCCAATCATTTGGAGCAGCACGCTGGCTATGATTTAGTACTCCTCCATTCTTCACTGTGAATTCACACACAGTAGCACTGAGCATACAGTCCAAAAACCATACACTTAGGAATTGTGTTATAGAGATATGTACAAGATCAAACAAAAGTATGGGGTGCTTCACCCCATGCCTAACTAGACCAGAACTCCTTGCTCTGGAATATTATGGGTGTTTGGAAAGGATTCAAGGTGAGCGTGTGTTGGTTCGTGGTAGAAAAGCACAGCGACAGTTATTAGACATTGGGAAATTGCCTTTAGTGAACTACAGAAAATTTCCATTTTCTCTAATCAAGTTTGGCAGGATATTCTGCTATATACTTTTTCCTAGGCTTTTTCTTTCAGGCACTCTTGCAGGTTCCTCAAGCCCTGGTCATTCTCTATGGAGTTAGAAAGAGTCCAAAAAAAAATAAGGAAGATGACCGGGAATGATCAGGGAAATAGTATCCTGTTACGGAGTTTTTTTACAAGTAGTCACGGTATATCACTGCACCAAACTAACTTTGAAGTTTTACGTGGTAATTTTTGCTAATGTTACAGCAACAGATAAAATCCCACACATGACTGAAAGAGAGGAATGCAAATGAGGAATACGCTGGTCGGGACACGGGAGTAAAGAGGATGCTGACTCAGAAGCAGCCGTATTTTGATGTTATTCTGAGAAGGGGAAAAGGGGTGGGCTTTGCTCCTTTTCTGAGAAGGGAGGGTTGTTTTTCCTCATAGGGGCATAGAGAAGAAAAAAAAAACCAATATTTTAAGAGGATGTTAAGGGAATTGTAAGCTTTGCTTAAGGGAAGCTTAAGTTTAATCTATAAGCATGCCTTATTACTGTAGAAGGGTTGGGGTGAGAAAAGGGATCTGTACTGCCTCATGGTAGTTTGTGCATGTGTGTTTGTATGTTTACATTTATTGCTTATCTACTGTGACAGCATAGGCATATATAGAGATATATGTATGCTTGTGTGTGCGTTGTATTGCATTTGATATACAAAATTAAATGCCATGAGAAAACACCCAAGATGGACAGGACCTGAGGTGAAGCACGGTGGCTTGTCTCTGACATGAGCCATGCAACAGGCTTGAGAGAGAGGCCAAGGCACGTAGTGTTGGCAGGAAGAAGATCATGTTCCTTCCGTCATGCCAAGGCCTGGCCGATCTGTGGAAAAATAGAGACTGGATAAGCCTTCAGGGAGAAAGTTTATCATCCCTTCTTACATTTCTATCTTTTTTGTGATGTCATTTCTGAATATTATTGCAAATAATGCGTACTGTGTATTTAAATGCTTTGTCCTACAGTCTGATTGGGAGATGGTTTCAGTGCAGGGCTTGACAAGGCTGGCAAAATGAGAATAACGTGTCCTTGATAAGGGAGGGTCAGAGAGATAGGGCACAACCGTCTTGTAAAATGGAAAATTCTTGCTAGTTCCTACAGATGAAAAACACTGGCTCTGTAACCATAGAAACATGATGGGCCAAGGATGATGTTGAACTTCTGATGAATTTCTTTTGTTTAGAACAAAATGCTGTTTGGAGGAAGAGATATAGTGTAGATAAGGTGAAGTAATAACAGCATTTTGCTTTCTGTACTTCCTTTCCTCTTAGGTTTTGGAATACTTTATATAGTTCTTATTATTCCGCCTTACAGGAAAGGAAAGACATACCCAGGGAAGAAAAGATCAGTTCCCTGAAGTAACAATGCAGAAATAGGAATAATTCCCAACTCTTCTCAGGTTAATCAGGAATTAATTAATAGAAATAACTAAAATACTTGCAAACAGCTTTTTGAGGGATCCAGTAAAATTTACTTGAGATGTGACATGATTTCCTGCCAGAAAGACAATATACTCAGCCCTGCTTTTTGGCTCCATCTGTACAATTGGAGATGTGTTATACACCTCTGAACTACCAGCTCAAATATAGCCAAACCCTGGGCTACTGCTTTGATTTGTTGCCTAAGCTAAATGCTTCACTTTCTACTTCTATGACTTTTTTGCTTGTGATATCCCACATATAGAGATATACTTGGGCTAGTTTGATGTCCCTACCCTGCTTCAGTCACACCATTAATATCATGGAGATGTAGCTTGAATGTTTCACTGTCCATGACAAAAAAAAGACATGCTATAAAATCCAAACATGCAACTTTCCAACAGTATTTTGGGTAGTAACTCCTAAATACTCACTGAAAATTTAGGATAATTTTCTGCTCTTCCATAAAAATAATAAAATGTCTTTACTTTGGGGTTTTTTGGTATAAATTAGGGAAAAAAATCAATAGAAAATTGACAAGATAACATGAACACAATGAGTTAGTCTGAGCAAGAAGGGGAGATTTGTAGAAATTTGGTCAGTCTTGTTAAATGTCAGTTGTCCCACATGTTGATGTGAAGCAAAAGTCTCACCAATATGAAAAAAGATGTCACCCCTAGTGAGCAGTGGAGATCATATACTGCAATTGCAGAAAATAAATAGAAGATAAATGTGTTGCTTGGAATTATTTGCCAATAATTTGATCTATATCCAGTTTCTGAAAATACCAGCAGTGCAAAGGCATTTGGTTTCTAAACCCATAATAACTGCACTTAATCTGTGTAAGAAATTCTTTCTGAAAATTCCTTTTCTTTCCAAAGAAAATGTTGATCAATGTAAGACTGTAAACAACCCTCCTCCCAAGATGAAACAATATATGCATATGCATAAATATTAAGGGTACACACCAAGCATCCACAGATGTGACATAGGATATGATAGCAATTAATGATATGGCAATTACAGAAGTCAACAACAAGCTTAAATCCCACAGTAAGTAGCCTTTCAGTCAGTGAAGTAACTCATTTTTCATGCATTCAGATTAAAAGGGAGACTTTTTTCTCTTGGAGTCATGCCGACTTGAAAGAGTAACAGTAATTTGTACTCCTGACAAATTGAGACACCCTCTTGGACCTTAGCTCTGGGAAGGCAGCAGACCTTTCCTGACTGCAGGTGGAGAGTCACCCAGTACAAGCACTTCATGAGATAAGGGTCAGGTGCCAAAGGCAAGAGAGCTTTCAGAGCCGAAACAGAAACATATGGTGAATTTTAGATTCAGTAGCAGCTCACGTTGGATCATTTGATCTTAAGTACTGGATTGCACCTCATGGCCATTTTAAACACTGTTCTGCAGGAGTGTGAGGTTTTTATCTCATACTTAACCTCTGTAGTTTTGTTACTGCTTTGTCAGTTTCTCTTGAGGTGTTGCAGTTACTGAAATGATTAATAGCTAAAGAATCAAATAGAATTTCAAGCATTTTTTTTTCATATCCAGTCTTTCAGTAGAGATCAGGGGTGTCAGGCCATTTGGATTATATGTGGTACACTCTGGGATTTTTTTGGTCCTAGTTTCAAACAGCTGGATTCTGCATCTGGGGAGAAATAGATTTATTGTTTTTTTAAAACTAAATATGCCTCTCTTTGAAGTGCTAATGGCAATAGAACTGAGAATTCATTTTCTATTCTGATAGGCAAATGACTAAATCATCCTGTCTATCCCTCTTCACCCTCTGAGCTGTCCAGCAGCCATGATGCTTTGGCAATGAAATGTGATTTTGGAGGAGACATCTGATCTTGGGTGAGTTTTCCTTTGTACAGACACATATGTTAATCTTTACGTAACAAAGAAAATTGGTTCTGAGTACTGCATGTAGCTAAGTGGCTGATTAATTCTTTTGTGATAGAAGAGTTAAACTTCCGTAAATAAAGTGTTTATTTTCTGTCAGGCACAAAAATATCACTCTGTCTTTTCTTTATCAGGTCTGTGAACGTGTACTCCCCAGTGTACATCAGATGTCCACTCTGACCCAGCATCTTGGCTCACAGGTGATATTTGCTCAAGATAGTGAACCTTTTCTACTGCTTTCTAAGAGACTTTCCTAGCTTTTGCATAATGCCCAAAGTTTTGGCAACAGTTCTTGAAAACATATTCTTTTTTTTTTTTTTTAAATGAGGAACATAGGTAGTTGATGCCAAATTTCAAACAGAATATTGAAAAATAAACTGTTCATAAGAATATGAATGAGTTTCACCTATGGAGTTCCACGTGAGACAATTTAAATTCTGAGTTTAACTGCAGAACTGGACTTTGAATTGTGCCAGAGCAGGGAATTCCCCTTGCTCTGAAGATGCTGCAAGGGTAAAGAAGGAGCTTGTTTGCAAAGCTAAGTGTCTTTCAATTATAAGAGTAACTGCCCCTTGAAAATGTAAATTAATTTAAGATAGTTTCTATGAGTTTGGAAATGATCAGCAAAACGTGTGTGTATCAGTGTGTATGTGTAGGAGGCAGGCAGAAAGGGGACAACGAGGTGTAATTCACACTCAGAAATGCAGGTCTGGAGGGGGCCAATTACACCAATGAGTCTAACTCTCCCCCATCTTTTTTACTTCATCTTACTCAGTGCAAGCACACAAAAAAATCTTAAACTCTACAACAAATTTAAGGCTTCTAGTATAAAAGATATAAAATATTGAAAACATTGACTGTACCAAGGAAAGAGTGCAGGGGAGCTCAAGTAGGTTTCCAGTGTCATGTGTCCCATCATCACTGTTTACTTGGTATATATCTGTTGGAAATATGAGGAACATGGGGGGCTTTTTAAAAGGAGCTGTGTTAAAGTATAGACCAGTAAGCATTTCTATACATTCCTGTAGATTAGCATCCTGAAGATTAACATCTACAGAAAATGCTTTATTTAGAAGTTTATAGGATTAATTTCAGCCATGGCACTGATAATTTTCTACAGAAAATTATTGCAGAAGGTCTTTTGGCCTGCTGACTTATTTTGCATGAATTTTGAGATGCTTGAAATTTCTGTTCAGTTGTGTCTCCTTGTAGTTTGCAAACATATGAAGTATTATGTCTGGATTATTCAGTATCTGATGCATTGTGCTTCCTCCAGTCCATCAGTGCTTTCATTTTCCAGCACATTGGCTAGTTTCACATAACATTTCCCAGTAAAAGGATAACCCATTAAAAATGTTTTCATTGTTTGTAGCAGACTCTCTTGCCTAATTTCATCAGCCTTGTTAATTCTGCCTACCTTCTTAACCCAATCAGGATGTGGCCATTTTTTTCCTCCTCTTTCCTTTTTTCTCCTCTTAACTGTAAATATTAGTAAGGACAGTGTATTTAGTTGGTTCAGTTTTGCTCTGAAATTTTTGAACTCCAAAAATATTTATGTAAAGTTAATCTGTTATAACTCTCCTCTTGATTTCAGATCTTGGCATTCAGAATAAATTTGATGTTTAATGCTCTTGAAAAGAGCAGCATTGCTGTCAGAAAGAACAGTATTATGAAGCAAGGCAATGGCTTCAAAGCTATTATGACAGCATCCATAATCCAGGGACAATTTCAGTTTGCTTTTATTGGAAGCATTTTAGTACATTGGAAGTTGTAATAAAACTCTTGCATTTGTGATTAATCATATCTAGAGCTACATGAAGATCTAATAATTTCTGCAGAGATGAGTAAGTAGTATACACAGCTGTGTTTAACCAGCTGTGTATACTACTTACTTAACCATGGGTTAAGCATGTACATGAGAGGGACACTTTGAACCATCATAATAATTGGAGAAAGGTATTGTCATCTTGGTCATATCTTTTCTCCAAATAAAACAAACACACTTGAGAAATTGTCTGGTTTTACTTAGGTGACCAAACCTTAGACCTCTAATTCTAAGCTGGGTATCCTACACTGCCTTAAGAATCTACATGGCAAACATGCAACCAGAGCAATTCAGCATATCCTGAGATACATCTCTAGTACAAACCCGATAAATCATCAAAAGGACATGTGTCTTTTAATCCCTTAATTAGAAACAGAGCACAGCGTTGGTAAAGGCTTAGGCATCTAATGTAGACATGTCACAAATAAATGAAATAAACTTTACCCCTATTAAACAGATTTATGAAAACTGCTTTTTGCATCTAGGTCTCTGATATACAGTATATCCTCCAAATCTAGATCTTCTAAGGGTCTTCTGAAGATCAGTGAGGGAATTCATCTTTAGTATTTTAGTCTATGGACGTTTTAAATCACCATCTACCAGAGCATAAGCTTTTAGATTTAGAACCAATGAAGTCTTCAATTGTGAAGGCATTAGTGCTTCGTCTGGCATTCCTATTTCTAGTCTGTTTGTCCTTTGTCTTGTTTTTGAGAAAAAGTACTGCCAGGCTTTTCATGCACCTTTTCTGGGAAGTAAGATTTTTCATCTCAAGAATGTTTTTATGCAATTAAAAGAATTTCTTTTCCGAGCTTGGGATAAACATTTGAATTTTGAATGTTTTTGGAACAATAATGATCTTATTTGTGTTTATTAGTTAGTTTGCATCACTCAAGATATACTGTTCCAACTGACTTTGAATGGTTTTGCATATTAGATAATTTTTAACACCTGTCTCATTATCTTAAATTATGAAGATAAATATAATTTCAAGCTGGGAAACTGGAATTTCTATTTTCAAATGAGAAATTGGATCAAAAAGGGTCGATACTGTTCCTCTTCTATGTTTCAGTTTCAATAAATTGGGGTTTTTTTTGAGAATAAAGCACATCATTCCCAAAATACCCAACAAGTTTCACTGAATATCTTGTTTTCCAGTACACAGGTGTGTGACGTCCATTTCTGAGCCAGAGATAATAAGAAAGCTCAGTCCTACAGCCCTGTCTTTGACATTCCAAAAAAAGGCTGTGTGACAGGAACAGACACCATCTCTTTTCGTGACATAATGTACCCTGTGAGGATGTACTACCTGCTAATGAAGAGCAGAAAGGAAAAGTAGGCAAGAGAACAAAATAAAAGTTTTCACTGGATGCAGAAATGGAATCACACAGCAGAAAGGTGAAGAGATCAAAGATCTCACATCATATAGACAGAAAATCTTACTTTCATAACTTCAGGTTATGGTTCCTCCCATAGTCAAACACGCAGATACATAAAAGGGACTTAGAGGAGCCATACATAAAGGATAAATCTAGACAAATCTAGCTAGGCTTGATTATATAAGCAAAGAGACAGATGTTCTTACAGTCTCTGTTTTCCTGTGATTTTTATAGGCAAAAACTACTTGGGCAGTAACTTGCACTCATAGCATTGGTAGTCATGGGACAAATTGTGCTCTCATGGATATCTAGAGTGCATTTTCATGGCCTGACTCTTGTACCTCACTGTGCAACCTTCAGTTATCTAACAGCCCAACCCTTAAAGAGAAATGAATTTGATCCCTTATATACTCCTCTGTGGGAAGTTTGCAAGAAATTTAGCAAAACATAGTCATAAAGGCCTTATAAATTAATTTAGAGATATGTAGATGAGATAGACTGGATTTAACTTTAGCTGATGAAATAAGAGATTTTCAAGGACTGAAATAATATTTGTTAAGCAGTATCTGTGCTCACCCGTGCTGAGAGAACAAGGATCAAGGCATGACAGGGAAAATACTCCGTGAAGACTCTTACCATAATTGACTCTGAACAGTCAAAGTGAAGGTCATGCCCTATGTCTTTGCAGTGATGAGTAGGTGACAGAAATCTTGGGAAACCAGACGCTGACCTGAAAGGCAGCTTGGTGCATTCAGGCTCAGATCTCATTTCAGGGTGAGTATCATTCGGGGAAAAATCTTCTGAACACAAACATCTCCTGCTAGTATTTCACAGGGGAACCAAGCCGCCTTTAGTTCAGTAATTTGGTGATTTCCTCCCTCATAGCTCCTGGCAAATTTTAGAAGACCAAAAACTGTAAAAAACCTGGCAAATTCCCCAAATGAAACTCCTTTGCTACTTGTTTCCTGGCTTGTGCAAATTTTGTGGTTTGTTAATCATTAGCAAAGGTTAAGTATGCTTTTGTTACTTAGCAACCATGATTGGTTTTTAAAAGTTTTGTTTCAAAATTTATCTTATATTTATCCATGTTTTTGTCTGCTCCTTTTCTCCTCCATGTAATTCAAACTCAAGAAGGTTTGAATGCAGCAAGACATCTGGACTCATGAACTTTGCTCCTACCTGCTTGCAATAAACATGCTAAATGAGAACTAAAATGCAAACCAGAGCAAGAGAGCCATTTCTATCCATTTTACACAAAGATATTAGCTGGTTTTCAGTTTGCACTGTGATGGCTTTTTTTGTTTATTTTCTTTTTCAGTGTCTTGGTTGTGGTGGAGCTTTGTGCTTTATCAGTTTCAACCCAAAAATGGAAGCCTAAATTTAGTTCTGAAAAGTGTGAATAATTTGGGTACTAGTTAAAATATAAGCCCTGCTATATTTAGATTATATTCATGTACATTTTAACTTCAAATGAGTATTTAACCCAGTACAATATGAATATAAAGCTTGTAAGCCCAAAGACTTACTTGGTTTTTTCCAAGTATGTCAGTTACTGCAATAAAAGATGTTACTTGTCTCTAAAACCTTTGCTTTGCTTCCCCATTTTGTCATATTAAGTTGACATCCTAGCTTAGCTAAAATCAAGGGGAACTTTCCTATTGAGTTTCCTGGGGTCAAAATTTCACTCGATAAGTGAAAAAACAAAGACAATTGTAAAGAAAAATAAAAATCAAAGCCTGAAGGTATGTAATGCTACAGCAGCCAGCTATCGGGACTGCTAAGCTCTTGTTTCTCCCTGGGAGCTGTGGAGCAGAGCAGGCATGTGAACTGAAACTGCTGAGGCCTCTGGCTGCTCGGGAGCTCCATTCCTGGGAGCTGGCAGAGCAGAAGTTACCTGGGCATCTCTGGAAGCCAACATAAAGATGGATTCCTCTTATCAGGGCAAACAAACAGTCTGTTTCAACCCTCTGCAGATATCTGGAAAGCTTTGGAACTGTGAGTTTATATTCGCAGGATGAGGAATGTACAAACGGTACAACTAGAAGGATAAGAGGATCTTTTGCCAAACTCTTTCTATTTCCCCCTCTTTGGGAGAAGGCTTCTGTACTTAATCTCCTAGAAGAAAAACCAGAAACTACCTGAGGGTGATGTCATGGGAAGCAATGGTGAAAATCAACAAATATTGGTGTGGGCTCTAATAATTCTGACTTCAACATTCCAACCCTGGAAATTGCCTTGAACTCTCTGCTCTGACTTGGCTGAGAGCAAAGGCAGTGTGATTGCTCTTCAGAGGGAAAGGTTCTAGATGAAGCTCAGTGCACAAGCACGGAGAAGCAGCAGCATCAGCCTCCAGAAGAGTGCTGGCCGCAGCCCTTTGGGCAGTAGCCAGCAGCAGCATGGATTGCGTGGGAGCCTCTTCGCTTCGCAGAGATGCGCACACCTCACCTGTGGGCTATTGAAGACCTGCTGCTGTCCTGCATCTCTTCTCAAAGCCTGAGGAGCTTCAGGCAGGTGTCCAGACTTCTCATTCCTCCATTAATAGGACTTTACCTCCAGGAAAACCTCTGAGGAAGGTTCTTGCTTAATTCCAGGAGTGTTCTACACATATGTCCCCAGATGGGAACAAACCTGCAGCATCAGCCACTCTGATTTGTCTATAAATGTTTTTATACCAGTATTAATTTCATGGTCTTTGGGTTATTCAGACTTATCAAACTGACTTCATCCCTTTAATGTGCTTGTGTTTTTCTCCTACACAAAAATAATGACATTTTTCTAGATTTGAACACCAGATTAAGTGCATTTTCAAGACTTCCCCAAATTTACTTTCAGAAACAGAAACTGACATTTCCTTAAAAAAATAATAAGAGGGGAGGAGAAAGAAAACCATCCATGAGCTGACAGAATGCAGCAGTAGGAGGCAAGCATTCAGCTGGCAGTTACTTACTTCCTGGCATGCAATTTTAATTAAGGAGTCAGCATGTCTGCTACACAAGCCCACAGGAGGCAGTAACTAAAAATGACTGGGAAAATGTCCATGGATAAAAAGGTAGGAGAATTAAATAATGACACTGTATTTTAGAAAGCTAATTGAATATGTTCATCCCTACTTTTTTCTGGATAAGACCTATTACCAAAGGAAAAGCAAGCACAAATTGCTGTATCACAGTATGCACAATAATACCTACTTTGCAGTGTTTCATCAGAGATTCACTATTGATCTAAGGTAAATCAAAGACAATTTTTTTTCTCTCTCTTCAGAAGTCACGTTCTGAGATATCAATTAGTATTTTTAACCTGTGGCAGAAATCTTTCTTTCCCTAGACCATAGCTGTAGTGGTTACCTAGCTAAGTAAGTCAGCAAGTAGATTGCTTTAAATCACTTTATAAATACTTTTTTTCCCCTGGTATGATGATTTTTTCTTTTTCTCACAGAGCCAATCATTAGGACATAGAGGCTGATTCATATCCTGTACTTTCAACAACCATTATTAATCATCTTTCCAAAGGAGTGCTGTGAAATCCTGCATTGAAATTTCATTGTTGGCTTTTACTTTCTCCACTAGTAAATATTCAAATGGAATGCTAAGGAATAACAAGGAGGAAGCTCATGCATCTGCCTTGTTTTATATCTGTGCAGATCAAGCTGAAAGAGCTGGGATTAAAAATAAATTGTGAAGAAAAACAAATCAGTATGGTATGACTTAAAATTAGAATTACATGTTCAGTGGAGAAAAGAACTGGTCAGCTAATCTCAGTCTTTCTATCTTTCTGTCACTTGCACTTATTAAGAGCTCTTCAGTGAACAGGTTCATAGTTTATGCTTATGGCTAAATAAATTGCTGGGAGAGTATTACAGAATACAATGAAGTCAGATGACAGAATCAAAAGAGATTTCAAACATTTATTTTTAATTTTTATAAATGTCATTTCATGGGCTCCTTATCATAGAATCATAGAATGATTTGAATTGGAAGGGAAGTCAAAGGTCATGTACTTCCAATCTCCCTGCCGTGGGCAGGGATGCCACTCACTAGATCAGGTTGCCCTGGCCCCCATCCAAACTGGATTTGAACACCTCCAGGGATGGGACATGCACAACTTCTCCTGGCAGCCTGGTGCAGTGTCTCATCACCCTCACAGTGAACAATTTCTTCCTTCTGTTTAATCTAAATCTACCTCCTTCAGGATAAAACTGTTGCCCCTTGTCCTGTCACTACAGACCTTGGTAAAACGTTTCTGTTTTTCTCATAAGCCCTTTTTCTATATGGAAATGCCACAGCTTCTCAAATACGATGGATAGTAGCTTAGCCACTTTCTCTGAGCGTTCCCTCAGAACTCACGGATGCATCTCATCAGGTCTCATGGACTTGCATGCCTTCAGGTTCGTTAGATGGTCTCAGATCTGATCTTCTACAGTGGAAGGTTCTTCATTTTTCCAGTCCGTGCTTTTACCTTTTGTGACTTGGGCAGCATGGCTGGAGCATTTGCCAGGGAAGACTGAAGCAAAAATGTTTAGTACTTCAGCCTTTTCTGTATCCCAGGTAACATGGTTTCCCATTTCCTTCTGGACAGGACCTGTATTTTCCCTAGTCTTCCCTTAATCACCAATGTGCCTAGAGATGCCTTTCTTGTTGTCCTTGCCGTCCATGATCTGTTTTAATTCTGTCAGGGCTTTAACTTAATGTGATCCCTAGCTGCTTGGACAGTTTCTCTTTATTTCTCCCAGGCTACCTGACCTTGCTTCAACTCTCTATAAGCTTCCTTTTGGCATTTGAGTTTGACCAGGAGATCATTTTTTGTCTATGCACGCCTGCTGGCATTTTTACCCAACTTCCTGTTTGCTGGGATGCATCATTCCTGAATTTGGAGGAGGTGATCCTTGAATATCAGCCAGTTTTCTTGGACCCTTCATCCCTCCAGGGTTTTATCCCGTGGTACTCTACCAAGGAGATCCCTTAAGAGGCAAAAGTCTGCTCTCCTAAAGTCCAGGGTAGCGAGCTTGCTGTGCACACTCCCTGCTCTCCTAACTATCTTAGGATGGACCTCTGCTATTTTGGTCACTGCAGCCCAGGCTGCCCTTGATCTTCACATTCCCCACCAGCCCTTTCCTCTGTGTTGGTGAGAACAAGGTCCAGCATAGCACCTCTCCTTGTAGGCTCCTCGAGCACTTGGAAAAGGATTGGTTGTGTCCTGCTATGTTGTCCCCTCAACAAATGTCATTGAAGTCCCCCATGGGGACCAGGGCTTGTGAATGTGGGGCCACTCCTACCTGTCCACAGAGGGCCTCATCCACTCAGCCTTCCTGGAAGGGCAGCCTGCAGCCTGTAGCAGATTCCCCTACAATGCCAACTATCCCTGCTCTCCCTTTAATCATCACTCACAAACTGTCAATCATCTCTTCTATTCCCATGTGGAGCTCAAGGCCCTCCAGTGCTCACTGATGTAGAAAACACCATCCACTCGCTACCCCTGCCTGTCCTTCCTAAAGAGCTGTATCCTTCCATTCCAACACTACAGTCATAGGAATCATTCCACCATGTCTTCATGGTGCCAGTAATTTTATAGCCCTCCTATGGGTTAAAAACTTATTTCTCAGGGAACGTAACAAGATGAAACACTGAACAATCAGTAATGACTTTCAGATTCCTTCTGCTGGACTGCCTTTGTGAATCAGGATTGATGGGATAGTGTTCAGAGCAAGCTGAGACCTTGGTGTGAATTGTATGAGGCCATATACATCTCCGTCTGTTCTGTTTCTCCGCAGCCCTGGAGAACATATCTAAAAGATTCTAGCATCATTAATTAGGATTTTGATGTCTTTCTCATATGAACAAAATTAATGAGAAAGTTGTTTTGGCTTTATTCCTTTTCTTTTCTTGTCTTAACCTAACCTACAGGGATAAATTTTCCTTTTCTTTTGCTGAGCAGAGGAGAAAATAGCCTTGATTTTTTTCTCATAACCCGAGAAATCCAGATACTGACAGAATAGCCTGAAGAGTTCTGTAATTTAAACCAAGTGACAATGATCACTCCAGGAGTCACAGACTCCCTGAAAATTGCCATAGTTTACTGACTGTCAGTTGCTTCTTCTACATGTCTTAAGGTACAAAATGCCCTAAAGAAATTGGCAAAAGGGATTAATAAAGACCCAGTAATAAGCTCTGTATCACTGTATCACTGTGGTATTCCTAGGAGAGTATTTAGAGAAAAAAAATGAAGAAAACAATAACCAATAGGTCTACAGCTACCGGTTTTGCTCCCAGACCACGGCCATATCTGATAGCATTGAGGGGTCAGGGTCTGCACTGCACAACCATCCTCTGCACCTGCCAGCAGCTGTGGGGAACCCTGACATTTGCCAGCAGGTTTGGCCAGCGGATGTTTCGTGGATGTTTTTGATAAATAGCTTGAGGAAATAGTTGGAAGTAGGCTAAACTTTTGGCCATTTCACTGTTAAACATCTTGTCCGAAACATCCCCTAGTGGGTCTCTCTCCATTGCCTCTAGAAGGAGTCATTTCAGAGGGCAGAAGCTGTGCTTTGTAGGATAGCTGCTAAGTCAACTGCATCTTCTTCTAGGGGCATCTCTCGCTCTCTCTCTTGCAACTAGGAAGGAGCTCCAGGAAAGAGGATTAATTGGAAGACCTCTACTGTAGATGGCTAAAATGTAGGGCAAAGAATTTCATGCCAAGAAAAGCATCTCTATTTCAATACAAGAATTTTAAATGTCTTAGCCCCTACTTAAGCCTGTACTTTAACTTGGTGAACCTCAGATTTTAATTTCCTTTGATCAGCAACTCTGGATTTAAAGGTGAATTTTTTACTTTGTACATGTAAATAAGGGGCCAATGTCCAGATGATGCTACAAAACTGCTTTAAATAAACTCAGTTAAAACCAGCAGCATGCCTATAATCTCTCTCTGTCATTTCTCTATCATTTTATATGAAGACATGAAAAAGTTATTTAGATGAAATAAAGCTGCCTTCAGGCAGTTTTAATTTTCAACAGAACTGATTCGACTGATCACTGTATTGCAGGCAGCATGGTTCCCGGCTGCACGGCAGGGATAACATTTTTATATGGATGAGCTGTTCTTGATTAATTTATGTGATAGAAAGCTCAGGTGGACCTCCATAACATCAGAGAGTGGTTACACTGCAATGGTCTAAACATGTACTCACATATCTGTGCATTTATTATGTATCATTGGTAGCAGCTCATGGAGAATGTTTCCTCCTGCCCATGCAAAAGCTGAGTGATCTCTCCAAGGCCACATTAGGAGCCTCAGGAAGCCTGGGAACAGGAAGGCTGTCCAACTGAATGCATCACTGCTGATGGACATCAGCAGGACTTGGAGATGACTTCCCAATTGTCTGTGTATGTTATTTTTTTCTTTAAGGCATATCACAAGTATTAATGAAATTGTAAGGAAAATACTCCTTGGCAAACATTAATGGTTTTTTGAACTTTCCTAATGGAAAAGCAAACTTGACTTTTAAATTTATAAAATTTAAATTAAATGTGCAAGAACTATTTGTTTCTATTCCAATTCTGGTGTCATCCTTAACTCGACTTTGACTCTGCCAGAACATCCTTTTCAAGGATATTCCATGATATTACACAAACTCCCCAGTTTATTTAAAATTTATCTCTCAAGCTCCCTACCATGAAATGTATTGTTTTGGGGGTTATGTAGCAGAAACTCATATGTGCCTCTGGATCGAGGTCATTAAATATTTAAATATCAGTTCAGGTTAATTTCAGTTTAGTTTATTGTTTGCATGAAGTGTGTAAGCAGCTCAGAGGTTGGCCAAGCCAAAAAAAAAAAAAAAAAATCTAAAGACACACGAGGGATAGAGAGTCAAAGAAAAGGGAAAACAGGAGAATAATTGCCTCTGGCATAATTTTACAGCTTTTAGATAAGTTTTGAAAAAGTATTACCTCATTTTTCCACTCATTCATGTAACTCCACCCTCTGTGACCATGAAGGAAAAGAGAAAACAACCCAAAAAAACCCTGAGTTAGTTTGTCTCAGAGCTTAAAAATATAATCACTACTACTGAAAGAAAATATATCTTTTTACAGATATTTAGGCTTGTTATTTTTAAAGCACTGATCCTGTCAGGCAGCTGGATCCCCTACAGGACAGGTGGAATTTAAATAAATAAATATTATGGTGTTCAGAGTAAATCTATTCATAACAGAGAGAAAGAAAAACACTTGGGTAGGTTCCCAAATATGATGAACGAATTAAGATACTCTTGGGTATATCCAATCGATGTTATCTTTACATTTTATCTATACAAATGCAATATTAAAAGCTCAATGGACTTTATCTTGCCTAGTATCATTGGCCACTATCCAGCAAAGCACTTACACATTTTAAGGACATGGTGTCCTGGTTTCAAGCCAGAATACCCAGCATCACAGTGGAACAAGATGACAATAAGCAGTTTGACAAGCCTTGCAACAAATACCATCCTGCTGCTTCTCAAAGACACCTGTACATAGTTGATTCAAACACATTATTTTACCAGTATGTATTGAAGATACACATAGATCATACTTTTTTCCCCATTTTTTTTCAGTGCTAAACCGATAGCAAAATTGTTGTGCTCTCTACAGTCTAACATTTGGATAAATAATAATTCACTTCTGAATATGTATTTGATAAAGAGAACGGAACAAAAGGGACTTCTAATGTGCATTTCTGTTATAGCAATTTTTCATTGCTGTAATTTTACAGAATAGGCTTCTGGAGATGCTGTCTGTGAATATATCTTTAGTTCTTCCATCTTGTCAGGAGCACATTATTGGATTTTCACATCTGTTATTTGCTTACCATAAATGCCAGCAGATACTTTTTTCCTTACATTTTATGAAGTGAAAGGATACTTTTCCCACCGAGCTTCAACCCAAATGACTAGGATAACAACAAGAATGCACCCTACCACAACACTTCAATTCATTCTCAGCAAAACTCACATTTTAGAGTATCTTCCCTTAGGTGAACAGAGAACAATGAAAGAGCCTTGATCTTTCCAACCAGCGTCCAGCCCATGGATTGTAAGAGTTGGTGTAAAACGTATTACAGGGCAAATTCATATGCCTAGAATCTTTAAAGGCAGACAAGACATATTATTGGATCTGAAGTCACCATTAGGCTTTAAGTTCTATAAGTCACATTAATTGTACTTCTATTTAGTGGCTAACAAATAGCACAATCTTAAATTCCCAGGGAGCAGTAATTCTTCCTATGGTAAAAAGACAATGATTTGTTACAAAATGGGACTATTAAATTAAACTATAGTCTGTGAATAAACTGTATTTATTCACAGACATCTGTCTTAGTTTGCCGCATGTGAGACCCTTTTAGATGTTTATTTTTACAATGGCCAGGTTCTCTCAGTGCTATGTCTTCAACTGATGTTTCAAGAAGAGAGTGTCTTGAATAAGTCACGACTCTTTCTTTTGATCTCTGCATGCTAGCACTCCCGTCTGTGTGGGGGACTTGCCCTGATGCCAGCTGGCAAAGGAAAAGTGTTGTTGACCAAACAGTTATTAGGCCTATTGGAAATTTGGGATTTATTCACTATGTGGCATTTCTGTACAACAGAACATTCCTATTGTTTTGTAGACATCTGTACAAGTTCAGCCAAAACCTAATCTAATCTCTTGAGGGCTCTCTAGATAATTGCTGCCTCTTTGTGCATGTGCTTGAACACTTCTTTCTGGAAAAAAGGAGAGTAACAAAAAAGAGGAGAAGACTGTTTTTGTAAAAAGTAACTGGAAACTGGCTAGGAAAGACAGCCACCCATTAGGGAAACTGACAAAGTTCCTTGGTTTAGATGCTGAAAAGAATTTGATGTTTTCTTTAACTGTTTGAGGTTTCCTTTAACTTCTTTAGCTTTAAACCGTGAGTTCTAGGGATCAAGTTTATTTTCACTGGGCCCTACTGTCTCAGGAAGAGGCTCTCTCACCTACAGCTGTTTCTCAGTCTGGGAAACAATTAACCTTATTTGACTTTGCTATTGGTACACTGGGAAATATGTGGTATTACGACATCATCTTCAACTTGAGTACGCATAATTTTAACAAAAGAATATGGTGAAAATTTCAGCACACCATGCATTTTCTCTGTTTTTTCACTTTGTTCCAATAAAAATATTAATTCTATCTTGGATTATATTGAGCAATTTCTTTTGAATGTCAGCAATCTCCTAGAAGAACGTGAGGGTGTTTTTATTCCATAATCTTCAATAGTACTGGTAAAAAAAGCACATGAAGATTGAGCAACTGGTTAGAATTATGCAGCAGCAAAACAGTGAAGAGAAGCCCATGGCCCCTATCTCATGGTCCTCTCTTAGAAACTACACTCAAATTCTGTACACAAACTCTTTCCTAGGGAGAGTTGAGGGGTGATTATTCTGTTGCTACATAAATATCAATTATTTTTTCATAGATCTGTGGAAAGCCTCTGATAAAAATATATTTATAACTGAATATGTAATGTTGCATATTAGCTTCACTTAACTGTAATTAGCTGAGGCAATGCCAATTAAAACTGAAACTACAGAAAGTTTGTGTATGATTATTTAGTATTATATTTCTTGTGTTTTTCTAACTGCTACCTGTAGTCTAATTAATGACATAGTCCATTAATAAATTCAAGGTCAAATTATATTACCTTTCTTAAGAACGAAATCAGAGGAATTGGAAATATCAGCAAGGCAAAGTTCAAGAACCCTCATAGATTTACTGACCTTTGTTCTTGAGATAGCTTAGTATTCATTATGATGCTGTGAATGTTTCCTTAAATAATTTAGATGCCATTGTTTGCTTCTTGGAGGCACTTCAGCAAGGTTCTGTGTAGTCAGCAAAGCCTGGACACATACAGACACTTCTCAGAAATAAAAGAGAAAAAACTGCTACTCCATGACATCCTACGTAGATGCCTTTAATTTTCTGCTCAGATGTTTAAAGAACTTCCAATGTGCTCCTGAATATTTAGTTCAATAATGTTGTACATCCTGAAGCAGAAAAATATGAAGTGACAAAAAGCCCATTTATATGTCTCTTCACACTAAGAAGGCTTCTTCTATTTCCATTTTATATTTCATATTTCCAAGATCCTTTATCATGGGTAGCCCAATAAGAAAGAAATCAGATAAAGGAAAGCCATAGCTTATACCATGTGGCTGCTATATTTGAAGTAAAAACAAAAGCATCGAAGTTAATGTAAAATATTAAACATAAATTAATCCAGAGAATAATTTCCTTTTTTTCTCAGCTGAATTGAATGTAAGCACCTTCTGTCTGCCTTAAAAAATTAATGACAAATCACATCCCTTCCACTTTTATGCTAATTTGTGGAGCAGACTCATAGAGGGCACAACATCTGAGCTCCCATGACTTTTGCAGTTACAGGGCGCTGAAGTTTAGTTATCTGATAATGCACACACTTCTGCTGCCTGACACGCACAAAGACACAAAGCTGAGCAGAAGCCATGAACTAGGACTGCTTACTGGTAGCTACTTAGTGATTCTTGTCTTTCCAGAATCCTCCAAAGCCAGTATTCAAAATGCATTTCAAGTAGCAAAGAACATAAAAGGTACAACAGAATATTGTTTAACAAATGAATTTGAAGGAATATAAAATCTAGGCCATAGCTTATGGGGTAAGAGGTGTAATTCATTATGTCACCAAGAAGACAAAATCTTCTGACAATTTACTTCTGTTTCAATTTTCATGCAAAAGGTCAGTTGTAACCAAATGTTCAATAAATGGAAATTATTAAAGGTATGGGAAGCAATCCAGAATAAGAAAAGAACAGGTGAAGGACATTTGGATAGGTACCATGTACTCAGACCAGGGATAATTGATTGAATTTTCCCTCTTGAATACTTCAGGAATTTACATGAAACAATTTCTAAATAATCATCACTTTGTGAGAAGATAGCACACGGCAAGATAAAGCACACGACATGAGTAAAGAATAAGCAAACAAATGTGTCAAACTCACTTGGATACACAGAATGCTATTTTAGCAATTAAATAACCAATTTTACATATTTAGAGGTTAATGACTTGGTAAGAAACAGCCAACACTAGTTTGTCAAAAGCCAGTCATGCCAGGAAAAGCAATGCCTTCTCTGACTACGCAGCAAGACTCGTCCAGTAGATGAAGAAGCAATAAAAGGAAACTATCTTAGGTTTAGTAAGGCTTTTGTTTCACTCCATTCTCCTAAGTAATTTAGAGTGATATGATCTCCAAGAAAATTACATAGTGTTGGTATAACACATATATAGTGTGTTCAAAATCTGTGCTTAAAAAACAAGGGTCATTTGCCAAAAATAGTGGAGGCATATATCTAGTAGGCATATATCTACTAGGTTACCTTGGAGAAAATTTTGGTTCTGGGTTTCTGTACCATTAGTTTAAGCTGTGATTTAGATAACATGAAAGGGAATGATATAATAAAATCTACAGTCTCCAAAGACAGATTTAGAACCCAAAACTATATTGCTAAATTGGGTAAATATTCTGAAATACGATCAAAGCCCCATCCAACCTGGTCTTGAACATTTGCAGGGATGGGACATCCACAACTTCTCTGGGCGACCTGTTCCAGTGCCTCACCAACCTCTTCATAAAGACTTTCTTCTCATATGCAATCTAAACCTCCGCTCCTTCAGTTAAAACCATTGCCCTTTGTCAGCAAGCTTGCTTTAAATCCATTCATCCCCCAGTCTGTACTGATATTGGGGTTTGCTCCAATCCAGGTGCAGCATATTGTTCTTGTCCTTGTTGAACCTGGTGAGGATAAAGATTTCATGAAGGTTCCTCATGAAGGATTCCAATGAAGTTAACTTCATGAAGTTAGGGACTTTTTACCTGGAGAACGGTAGGACTGAAAAAGTCCAAGGTTTGTAGTGGGTCATAAGCAGAGAAAGATGCTTCTCCAAAAGGAATTTAAAAATTACACAACCTTCATTTTGGGATGTAGAAAAGGCGTGTGGGTTACTGAACTCAGAGCTGATGGGGCTTTATCTAGGTTTATCAGGAATACCTGCCTATATGTGATTGAACCCACAGCGGTCCCCGCCTCTGTGGGCACCTGGGTTTGGAAGAGATATGAATACACTGCAAACTGTGTATACAGAAAAGCATGAACAAACAAATAAAAGTTTAAAAAATAATTATTATAAAATACTCATATGAGTTAGAAATGGAAAACTGTCTAATGATGAAGAACCCGCTAGCCAGACATCCCCGTGAAAGCTTTCCTCTGTCAGTTAAATATTTACACTTTGCCTAAAACATACATTAGTTTTTCCATGCCTAATTTTGTCAATTTTTCTGTGCATCTGGGAACTCAGGATACTGAACTTCACAAAGGAAATACTGCTGCTATATACAGATAATTACATGAGCAGTACAACTTACCAGACTCATGTACTGGGTAAAAGAGAAGTTGTGTCTGTGCTTATCTACCCATGACTGGCCATTGGCATCATGCCCAGGAACTTACAGAAATGTCTTGGTTGTTTCAGTCTAGAGAGTTGAAGTCTGAGTAAGTGACAGAATGGCATCTCAAAGTGTTAAAAACAGACACAAAATAAACCTTTACAAGGAGCATTGATCAACTGGTCACCATGTCCCCTGGTTCCAGCTAAGACATGGCTAATTTATTTGAGAGAAATTTCAATTATATGTCACAGATTGGAATCTGTATTAAACAACTTTCTCTGCTACCAGAGTCTACTTTCTTGAAACTCCAGTAGATGAACTTGGCATTCATTTGAACGGAGTTCTCTTTTCTCACTAGCTTTTTTTTCTAGCTGGAGTAGTACCTCCTGAAGCTAGTAGCAACATTATCACCTGCAAATGCTAATATGTTAACCAAATTCAAAATGTTTAATTATTTTGCCGTGCTTTTTGCATTTACAAGTATTGTTAATACAAGTTCCTTACTGTCTTGGCTATGATCAAAATTACAAAGACTATTTATTGTAGTAATAAGTACCTACAAAAACATTTTGCTCTTGCTATGCTTTGAGGTATTAGTAGCCTCAGGAAAATATGAAAAATTGCCCAAACCACTTCCACATTCCAATTGATATTTAGTTACTTTCACAATTAAGATAGAATCCAATATAATGCTGGCAATTTATTGCTTTGTCCTGCTGAGAGTCATCATTTTATCCTAGGGGAGCACGTATCTTGGGAAACAGTTCTATTTAATTTGCAACCATAATCAAGTGATGTGATTTTATTTATGTATGAATTTTATTTACAAATGGATTTCACCAGGATGTGGCTCACAGCCTTGGGTAATCACACTGCAAGGGCTGACAGCTATTCTTAAGAGTAAAATGAGTGGGATTTTCTATAGCTCTGATCCACTGCTAAATAGCTCAAACCTTCCATTAATGTTACCTGTCACCAGTCTCTGAAAAGATTTTTTACTTTTGTTTGCTTTGCTAGGCTTAAAGAATCACACTCAGAATTTTGCTAGGGCCCTGCACAATACAGTAGCTAGCAGTAATTAGTATTATTGTTTTCTTTTAGTATTTTTTGCTTTTCTGCTAACACTATTTACTTCTCATGAGAACAGCTCAGTGGCTTCGAATAAGAGATAGCATGACATTTCCCAGATGTGGACAAGGAAGAAGACCCAAGATGTGCTGAGGGGATACACATTCTAGAGGTTGTTGTAGAAGCTGAACCAAGCTGAGGATGTCTCCTTGAACTGTAAGCTTCTTGTATGGGCATCTACTGTCAGAAGACAACCTTGAGAGCAATCCAAGGAGCTGTGCTCCCAGGTGCCAATGAAAGGTAAAATCCATGGGAAGAGGTAGATTAGGGTCCAGCTATCATTTAGCTTCCTTTGGTTGTGACACAGTTTGAGGGAGCATTATAGACATGAGAACTGTTTGGCTGGACCAAGTTCAGCTGTCTACTACTGTAGTTTTCTGCCTTTGAAGGGGAATCAGAGCAGAGGAAAGTTTCCATCTTGGATTAGCTAGGAGGAGATTTAGATTTCCTGTCATGTAGTCCAATAACAGCTGTGTAGCAGAAGCAGAAAATTCCTGAGCTCCTGGCAGCTTCATATAATGACCTTCATTGACCTTGTCAACATCATGTATAACACAATCTATTTTCTCCTTGTGGACTGTAAAATCATAATGTAAGTGCAATACAACTTCAGAGTAGGGGGGTAAGTGGCTGCAAGAGGGCACTAGAAGTTCAGCTTTAGTCATAAGGCTTTAGTCATATTCCAGTCTTCCATGAAGAGGACTCCACACCTAAGAGTTTCAAGAGTGGTGTTCAAAAATGTCACCCATGAGATACTGCCTAAGCCATGTATTCAATAATTGCTACACTGAAAATATGCAGTGTAACTGGGAAAGGGTTAAAAGCTTATTGAAACTGAAGAATTGTTCTTAATAGGGGCACAACTCCATCTGCTTTCACAGTGAGAACAGGGAAAATTATAGTACTATCTATGCCATCCATTTCCTTCTCCTCTGATGCACTATAATAGCATCTAAAGAAAGAACTAGCCACCACATGATTTTCTATATTATGCAAACTGAGCTTTTCAAATCCATGCAATATGTCAGGAGAAGTTGTCAGTCTGGTACACGGATCATTACCAGTTTTGAAAGGTGAGACTCAGAACTGCAGATTGTAGGTTAGCTTCTTTCTCTTGCTCTCTCTCCCCCCTACCCTCTTTCTCTCTCTTCCTTCCTCTCCTTCTTCCCTGCTCCCTTACTCTTCTCATTTGTTTTCTTTTCTTCTTTTCTTCCTTTTATTTCTTTGCAATAAGAGGCAGAGCTTTTAAAGATAACAGAGGGGTACAATTGTTCAGAGAAATCATCTAGGAGAGCAGAAAATGCTTTTCCCATTTGAAAATGCTTTTCCCATTTGTTATACATTGAATCAAGTGCTATAAAAAACAAGAGGCTTTAACATTGTTTACTTCTGCTGAGCCAAGAAGTAAAAACTATCAAATGCTTGTGGCTTAGCTATTCCAGACTTAGCCTGGGATGCTAATGTTTTGTAGATTTAGTACATATGCTTGCTTTGCTATCTACGCTCATGATAAATGCAGGTGAAGATGGACATCATATAGCATGAATTACAATGTTCAGGATGAAGAACAACTTGCCTCAATGATGCTCTGTGTACTGTAAAAGTCGAGCCTCTTAGCCTGTTGAGTTATACTGGTTTAAATCCCACTTATAATAAAAAGACTTTTTTTAAAAAAAAAAACAACTGGCCTGAAAAACCACCTGTCTGTATTTTAGCATAGGTTTTGAAATTTTTTTCATGATTACTTACCTGAAGAGCTATAATCAAAGAAAAATCTGTGAATCTGCCTTATCTGCTTAGTCCTGGAAATATTAAATTACTCTCTCAGATTTTTCAAATTGATTCCTAATTTAGGCATCAATGAATGTCAGTGTATCTGTATCTCTCTGTGGGGTATAAGACCATAATCCAGCTACAGCAAAACATTCTTATCCTCAGCTTCCCAGGGTGAAAGTCTCTCCCTGTGCCTTGGAGGGGGTACCAGTGTGAGACAGCACAGGTGTGACTGTGGCCCCAGCTGCCAGACCCAGAGCTTCCCCTCACAGCTCATGGCCCAGGCTATTTGCTTAAAGCTTTCTTTTTGGGGATCAGCCTCTGTTGGCTCTAAGGTCTGTCAGAAGAAGGCTTATCCTGGTAACACTGGTCTCTCCTGAGATGTAAAAGCTGTGGGTTCAAATTAGTCAACATTTGAGGAACGATCACAAAAAATATTTTCATGCTTCCTGTGTTGTTAGAGGATGTTGGAGGATGAAAATGGAAATCTCTAAGGGAAGGAAGCAAGATGCACAAAAATGCCCTGCAGCATTCTTGGATTGATGCCTGAGAACAAGAGTTTCAGGCCCATGCTTTTAACTAGAATTTTATTTTGGATGGTTTGGGTGTATCAGCTAGTTCTTTAGACTTCTTGTGGTACCTTTTATCCTACATTTTGTACAGATATTTTGGAAACTTAGGTCAGCAATATGAAATTTGTACTCAAGTTTCCACATTTGCCACAACTGAAGACGGCAGAATCTGAGGCCCTCATGATGAAAGATGACCAAATGAAATGCTTGGAAGTGACTCTTCCAGCTACCTTTGTGAGTCTGCTCCAGCATCCTGACCTAAAGTTATTATTCCTGAATCAGAAACCAGGTACTAAAGAGCTATTTTGCATAGGTATATGCATTGCTTTCTATTTTTCTAATTTCTGATTAATCCCAAAACAGTTTGAGGCTGTGATATATTTATTCTGTGTTTGTAGAGGAACAACATGGCACAGAGCAGATTTTTACTTTAACTGCTTTTCAAAGCTAAAAGATCTTTCTCCTTTTTAAATCATTTTAAAAGTGGACTTTTACAATATCTAGAAAATTTAAATTCTTCTCAACAGGTACTCTTCTCTGCCATGTATATCAAGTGGTGAGATATAACAATAAAAACAGTTTAAGAAATCTCAGGCACTTTTATTGACAAATAGCTTTTCTTTGCAGATCACAATTTTAGCTGTTGTTAGTTTATCACTAATACATGTTAGACTGTACAACATTCAGAAAATATTTATTTTTAAAATAGTATATTTGTATTGTAAAGGAAAGTTGTGCAGAAATTGAACATTGTGCAGGTAAAATAACATATATCAGCTTCCAGAAACAAAAGACAAAAGTGTTAAGGAATAACACTGACAACAGTTCAGTTCAAGTGATTGTTAAAACCATAAATCATCAAATGAACTTTGCAGAGACAAAGAACTAAGCTGATAAATGAAGTTATAATTTCTAATAGCTGCAAAGTGATCTGATGGATATGCAGGCCTGACCACTGGGGGATATCCTCAGGTGCTCTGGGGCAGCAGGGTGTCACCATCAGAACTAGTGGCATCCTGCTGTGGCCTGCCAAGGGCAGAGCAGGAGAGGGGGCAGGTCTAGACTGCTGGACATCTAAGGGGTCATTGGAAACCTTCCAGTCCTGCCAGCAGCTGCCCATAACATGCAAGAGTATTTTTGTTGTTGTTATTCACATGTGAGGTGGTTTGATATCTACACCTAATCGAAGAGTTGTAAGATCCAGGATTTTTTTTGTTACACTCTTCCTGGGGTGCTGTGCTGCACTGCTCCTCAGTGAGCCCTTGAGCTATGAGGCTGGTTGATTTTAAACAAGCTAGACCCTGGCAGTAAACAAACACAGTCATTTCATTTTAAAAGTACATGAGGGGATTTATGCTGCAAGACTGAGCTGACTACCTGATTGTAAACTAGAAAAGTCAAGAAGACTTTTCCAGGGCACAAATGGTTTGTGGTTTCTGGTACCCTAAATGCACATCTTCCAAAACAAAGTGAAAATACATTAAATATAGCATGGCCATAGAAAAGGAGGGCAAAGACCTGGCACACATCCCCAGTGAAGTACAGGGCAAAAACTCCTTTTAATTCATCAGGAATGGGACCACAAATAAATAGGAAGTCATAAATATTACTTACATACTATTACAATAAACTAATTAGGTTCATCTGATTCAAAGAAAAAGACCCACTCTTTATATGGAAATTATGAACAAAGCAATTTACAAATAGTTAATGTTAATATATGATTAATCATATATTAATCAACTCTTAAAATAATTATAGGTGCATTTCCACCATTTGTCCTAATACATTCTGGTCAAAGCAAGGAATATAATGGCAATACATGAAGAGTGTGTTTCTGCTGGTGATAGGCATGGTGATCTGTACCTGCAGTCAGAGCTAGATCCACTCGTTGGGTACCCAGATCGCCACACTGAAATTTTTTCCTCCATTTCAATGCTTTCAGGTGGGGAATATAATATCAATATTAATCCCTGCACTGCAGAGTTGTTAATTTTTACCTAAAACATTCCTAAAAGCTTTAAAATAAGTTAGTAATAATAACAAGTAATCTCAAACATTGCGTCTGACCCATTCCCTAAACTTCTGGCAAAACAAGTTAAAAATCCTGGTAAGACCCTACTTTCCCAGTACTACAAACTTGAATATTCACAACTGGCTTACTTTGTGAATATGGTCTCCAAAAACATCATCCTTAATAATTTACTTTTGTCACTAATTTGGTTCATTATGACACAATTAAGATGCTGCTCATTGAAAGTGAGTTTATGTGTAATTCTGTGTTTCATTTCAACACATTATAAAAACACAAGGTCCAAGAGATGATCAACTCTACTTAACAAATCTCTCCATTCTCTCTTTGTGTATCATCCACTGCATATGCCAATTTTAGTGAAAATATTTTTTAAAAATGCACCCTTCATTAAACAGTTTGATTCTTGTTTACTAAGATACTTAACCATAATTTCTGCCCTGAAAAAATAGTTTACGGAAATTCTGCGGTCTGTGAGGGTTCAGACATGATAAGGCCTTAGTTGTCATATTATCTATGATTCTATGAATAAGCCAGAAAGTAAAGAAATTGAACAGCTGAAAATCAACTGGCACAAACAGCTTCAGCTTTAGTGAAAACTGTATCACTTGTTATGGTCCACAGCTTCTGAAGCGTTCTCTTAAATGGTGCAAAACGGTTATTTTCTTCCATGAAGATATGCAACTTGAAGAGAGAATACTGGTGTCAAAGCCTGATTTAATGGACAAGTGCATTCATGGACCCTTGCAGACCTCATTGTCATTTTCAAGGTTGAGGTTGCAACAGTCAATTCTGTATTGTGAACATTAACTCAACTCAGGGGCAGCTCAGAAGCAGTTAACAGATTTCCTTTGGCTGAACTACTGTTGCCACATGATTATAAGGCTTTGCAGAGCAGACCTGTGGAGATTGAAAATATCACATCCAGTGGGAATGGTGAACATAAGGCCACAAAGGACTGTCTTTCCTTTTTCACGGTTCATGAAAAAGTAAAAAAAAAAAAACAGTTTTACAAGCAGAAAAGAATCTATCCCAAATAAAAGGGAGAATAATGAGTCTGTTAACCTAAAATCAATATGTTTGCTCATTTGTTTAAAGATAAAATATTTCGCCACAAGGACAGTAAAGCACTGGAGAACATCAGGTAGGGAAATTGTACATGTTGGGTTTCATGTTGGAGAGTTTCAAGATGACTAGACAAATCCCTGAGCAACCTAGTCTGAACAGAGTAATAACCTTGCTTTGAGCAAGATTGGATGCTTCTGAGATCCCTTCCATTTGAAATACTGTGATTCACTGTTTCCACTGCTCTTGAATAATCGGGAAATTATTGACTTTGAATTGGATTGGAAGTTAATATCTTAAAGTAAGAGCACTCTTTGCTGGTTTTCCTCTCTATGCCTGCAGGACCAAAGGCCTGAACAAGCCATGAGCTCCTACACTGCACATGCTTCTGGGAAAATACCAAGATTTGTGTCTTGGATTAGTTACTTGTATAAGCATTTCCCTCTGGTACCTGACTTCATTTAGCTAAGTGTTGTTTATCTGTAATGATAATCATTACTGCAGGGGATCAGTTAACACTATTTGTATAGTGGCAGCTCCTGATTTCCCAGTGATGGTCATAGCCCTATTGTGCCACTGTATAAAAATTGTGGTAGCAACCTCAATCCAGCTTAAAAGCATGGTGTCATGCACCAATACTTACACCAATACTTACACAGAACCATTCATTAGGAAAAAGTGCTTCTTTAATAATTCACTGCAGCTGAACCTGCAACTAATAGCTACAGGAAGCAAACTACGTATACAACAATGCTATACACTGCATTCTGGCATTACAGAAGTCATGACTGACATCTCTAAATATGCACTGCCAAAAATAAATGTAAACCATTAATCAGAAAACAAAAGCATGTTTTGATTGTTGTTGTTAAGAAAAATGGACACCATCTTTAAAAGACAGATTGATGTTTACAACTATCATAGGATGTTCCAAGGCATAATCCAAGCTAAATACATGCAGCTTTCATTCAGACTACATGCTCTTTACAAATTATCACAGGTCTTCACAATAGGTAAGGCTATAGTCTTTATGGTGAAAAACGTGTAACAACCAAATAGAACATCATTATTTGAAGATATCTTTGAACTCCAAATTACATTCTGACCACATTGCACTGTTTTGTGTTTAGAACATTATGATATTAACACCGTCTAGTAACCTTAAACTGCCACCTGTCCTGCAGAGATCATGAGCCTCCTGGTGAAGATATGCTTGATGGACAGATTGACTGTTAAATCTTCAGCATTGTCTTATGGTTTCATTCCTCAAGGGGATATATCTCTACTTTTGGCAGAGAAGTATGACGATAATTTAGTCTCCACTTGTACAGATCAACTCAGATCTATCAACATATGTCTATCCAGAGAAATATACTTATTTTTTTTACAAGAGCAACAATATATTTTAGTGAGGTCCTGGGAGGACGTAGACTAAATATGTGCTTAAATATGTATTCTCCTTCCAGGTTACAAGGTGCTTAATAGATAAAGTGCTGTGTAAGTGGTCATGCTGCTCTTCTCCATTTTTTTGTACATTTTTGTAAACTATGGGCTCAAGACAGTCCCCTGCCTGATCTTTTGTTTGTGATCAATGCTTTCAAACAGTTAATCTAGAAAACAGAAAACCAATATGCTCTCTGACAACCCCCAAATAAGTAATAACAAAGATTTGTATTTGAAATAATAAAATCTAAATTTCATTATTCTGCTACCCTGAGAATGGGGGCAAGTTGCCAGTGATAATGGCTATGCACACTTATTTTCTTTCCTTCATAACATGAAGATATAAAAATTCAGACTAGCTGAACTAGATTAGAAACCTGATCTATGATCTTTAGAAAGTCTAGCACTCTTCCTGATTAGACTCTCAGACTGGATCATCAGTCTCTGGGACTGTGAAATACAGCATTTATTGTAATGTAGATCCTTATCATTGTGGTGACTGAAAGCATTTTAAGTGACTCACCACATATGAGAATAAAAAAGAATTTTTTTTCTTTTTTTTTTTTACAGCCCAGTGCCATTTGTAGATGGAATGTTGGGTGCCCAACTTGGGTAAGTATAGAGATCAAATATAGGCACTATCCATGTCATAATTGCAAGCATAACTACAGCAACTCCGATGATGTTAATGCCCAAGCCAGCTTTCACCTAAAGAAGAAGAAAAAGAAAGAAAAAACATGCATCAAGACACAGAAGAAAATTTTTAAAATGCCAAAAATCCCCTTTGGGACTTTTGCTTAAAACTCACCATGTCCATAATCTTTAAATGACCATATGAAAATACAATGGCATTGGCTGGGTTTGCTACAGGAAGCAGGAATGCAAAGGAAGTACACAAGGTAGCAGGTATCAAAATGAAAAGTGGATTCACATGAATGGCTTCAGCCTACCAAAAAATGAAAGAGAATACAGCTGTCAAGGGATGCATTTGCCAAATTAAATACAGAAATACAAACTTCTTATATTAACACAAGTGAAACATAAATAGAACTGCCATTTTAAACAATGAGAAATCACCTTTTTTGGTAATTCATTTTTTAAGAATATTACACAGGCACGAAAAGCAAAAACCCTGCAAGAAATATGATAAAGCTGAATTTGTATATAATACATTATTGATGATCCAGATGAAGGGATTGAGCATACCCTCAGTAAAGTTGCGAATGACACTACGTTGGGTGGGAGGGTTGATCTGCTGGAGAGTAGGAAGGCTCTGCAGAGGGATCAGGACAGGCCGGATGGATAAGGTTCAACAAGACCAAATGCCAGGTCCTGCCCTTGGGTCACAACAGTGCCGGGCAGTGCCACAGGCTGGGGGCAAACTGGCTGCAAAGATGCCCAGTGGAAAATGACCTGGGGGTGCTGGTGACAGCAGCTGAACATGAGCCAGCCTGTGCCCAGGTGGCCAAGAAGGCCAGTGACATCTTGGCCTGTACCAGCAATGGTTTGGCCAGGGCAATGGTTGTTCCTCTGTACTTAGCACTGTTGTGGCCACACTTCGAGTGCTGTGTCCAGTTCTGGGCCCCTCACTACGAGAAAGACATTGAGGTGCTGGAGCATGTCTAGAGAAGGGCAACGGATCTGGGGAAGAGTCTGAAGCACAAGTCCTTATGAGGAGCAGCTGAAGGGGCTGGGGGTGTTCAGCCTGGGGAAAGGAGGCTCAGCTGAGACCTTATCACTCTCTACAACTCTCTGAAAGGAGGCTGGTGGGGGTTGTTCTCTTCTCCCAGACGACTAGCGACAGGACAGGAGGAAATGGCCTCAAGCTGCACCAAGGGAGGTTCAGGTTGGACATCAGGAAGAATTTATTTAGTGAAAGGGTTGTTAAACATTTGAATGGACTGCCCATGGGAGTGGTGGAGTTATCATCTGTGGAAATGTCCAAAAAACAACTGGACAGAGCAGTTATGTCATGGTTTAGTTGGCAAAGTGGTTATCAGTCAAAGGTTGGACATGATGATCTCAGAAATCTTTTCCAACCTAAATGATTCTGTAATTCTGTGAAAAGAGGAGTAACATTTCTTTGAAAGAAAGAGAAAATGCATTAGTATATGTCAAGGCTGGCCCATAGGAAAATCTACAGACTAGAAGACAACCAGTAAGATTTGAAGAAAAAAGAATCAGATGTTCAGATAAAGATTTTAAGAAAGGACAGAATTGATCTAAGGACAGAAGAAATGAGAATTACACAGAAAGCACATCTGTTAGCCCTCCCTTCTCTTTGTTACAACCTGCAGTGCTAACCATTTTTGCTGAAGATGCAGTCCTGAAGAAGCTCTAAGAGAACTGTCTTTTTAAGAGCTTCAAATATTCACAAATAGTAATAGCAGCATTACTTTTCACATGTTGAACTGTACTGGATTTTTCTGAGGTAATTTTCTTCACAGTGGTTTGTATGTTTTGGATTTGTGCTGAACACAGTGTTGACAATATAGGGATGTTTTTCTTCTGGCCGAGCAGTACTTACACAGAGCAAAAGCCTTTTCTCCTTTTCTCACTGCCACTCTGATGAGGAGGCTGGAGTGAAACTGGTAGGTGACACAGTCAGGACAGGTGGCCCCAGCTGACCAAGGGATATTCCATACCATGTGGCATTTTGCTCAGTATATAAAGCGGGGGGAGTTTGGAGTGGTGGCATTTCTTACCTCAAGTAACTGCTACATGTGATGGGGCCCTGCTCTCCTGGAGATGGCTGAACACCAGTCTACCCATGGGAAGCAGTGAATTAATTACTTGTTTAGCTTTGCTTACACGTGGGGCTTTTGCTTTCCCTGTTAAATTTTCTTTATGTCTCAACCAATGTGTTTTCTGGCTTTTCCCTTTCTAATTCTGTCCAAGACCCTGTTGAGTGAGCAGCTGTGTGGAGCTTGATTGCTGTCTGGGTGTAAATCATGAAATGAACTTCTGTGTAATTTTACTAAATTTTCAGCATCTCTTGTTAGAAATACCTAAAGCAACCAAGTATCCAATGCACAATACAGGACAGCAAAAAACCTCCATGAAGTATTTTATTGAGACTTTTTAAAACTGCTTCTTTGAGCAGCTGCATTATTATATGGATGACAGAGTAGATTCTGATAAAAAATAAGCTTGTTACACTCACCAAAGGAGACAGTATGGGCAAAAAGATCGTAATGGTAGCTGGATTGCTGGCTACTTCTGTTACTGAAGTGACAATAAGGCAGGATATCAGGATAATCAGCCACAAGGGTAATGATCCTAGAGGGGTCAATTTACTTGCTACCCACTCAGAAAGTTTTGAAACCTGCATAAGAAATGTGAGAACATGATTATGTTTAGCAAGTCACTGAAAGGAAAATTTAACAAATGGTATATAACAGGACTTTACTCGTCTGCTAATTGTGAAGTATTTATGTAAAAGAAAAAAATCTGAAATATTTTCCATATTCCTTCCAAATGTTTTTAAGACCATTTTTCTAATTCGATGGTGCCCTATAGGAGCCCATGCAAACTATATTCCATTTATTTATATTTGCATCTCTGAGATGGTTAGAGGAGTCTTAATCAGAAAATGGTAATATGAGTATATTAGGCTTCATAACCAGTGTCTAGGTCCAAACCTGCTTGGTTTACTAGAGTAGCCATCAGGCTCCACATGGAAATTACCTCAGTGACATTAACTCTAAGGCTTTGGAAACAGTGTGTCTTCACAACTCCTGGTCCCATCAGATTTAAATTAAATAAGAAACAGGAGTTATCATTGTGCATAGCCGTGGAAGACATAGGAAACTTCTTTTTCTCTAAACCTGCTTTCTGAACATCTTGAATATTTGTCACATTTTCCTGTTCAATATTGCTACAGAACAACTTGCTAAAACAAGAGAATAACTGTGAATTCACTGCATGTCTGAATTGCTCCTGATTGGGTCACGCTATTTGTTCAGTATCTTCTATAAATTGCATTACCTCGCAGCCGTCTGCCAGTGCAAACCCGCCACCAACAAGAATAGCTATTTCCCAGGGCATGCATGACTGAAACTCCTTCCAAGTAATCAGTGGAACGTAACCAAAAACAGCTAGAGAAAAAAAAAACTAAATAAGAAAAAAATATAGCCCCCAAACCAACATTTAAAAGCATATTGACAAGCTCTTGAAATAATCTCCCTGAGGAAGTACTTGGGAAAAATTCAAAGACAAAAACCTCATCATTATAACATGAAAAAAGTCTCTGGCAGAAACAGCCTGCCCTTCCTGGGACAGGTCTTTAGCTGGGGAAAACTGTCACGGCTTGGAGACATTAGAGCTGTGACAGTTTCCACCAGTGGAGCACTGGCCCCTTTCCCCTCCTTCCCTATGTGGAAGACAGCTGTAGGATATCAATGAGTTTAATTTGCTGAATAAAACTTCACTATTCAGACAGGTAACTGAGCAAATGCTGTTTTACTCAGACTCATTGAGGTTCTGACCTTGCATTCTCTGTGAACCCCCAGATCCCATCGTTTTCAGCAGCACAGCTGAATGCATAAAGAGGCCAAGCCAGAGGTATACTTTAAACAAAAATTCCCTTTTGAAGAGGAAAAATTACATGATGTAATGTTGATTACATTCATGTACAGTTTTGACTTTTATAGGGTACCATAATTAAGCAGTAACATTTTCAAAACATAAGCCTAGCCCTGTCCCATGCAGTCCCATTTCAAAGCCTATTGCAGTCAGTGCAAAGGTGGTTTCCATTGGTGTCCGTGGGCTGCAGGTAGCAGCTTCCTGCACAGCACTAGCTCCTGCTGCTCACATTGCATAACTGTTGGCACTGACTTCCAGGCCAGGGATGATTTATATCCCAGTGCTTTATACCCTCTATTAAGACTTGAACATTAGTATTTAACAACATTCCTCTAACCAGTGCAATAAGTTACATCTACAGTAGCATCTTAGATACCTTATTGTAGTAAAATCTACATCAAAATATACTCAACTGTTTTCTCCATTTGATGTCCTAGACAATGTTTTTGCTGGAATAATAAAGAACAGGAGGCCTATCACTAAGGCAGCTGTTGAATCCGTAATATAGCTTTTATACCTAAGGAGAAGTCAACAAGAAAAAAACCATATAAATATATATAGTCAGGAGAAGCAGGGGAGGAGAGAGGAGGAGGACAGATTAGCAGAAAAGACCAGCTGTGGACTGACCATAACCCTCTATTCCCCATCCCTTGCACCACTAGGTGTGGTGGAAAGAGGTAGAGGAGTAAGGAATGAAGGAGTTAAGTTGAGCCCGGAAAAAAAGAGGTTGGGGGAAAAGGGTTTTAGATTTTTGTCTTTGTTTCTCACCACCCAATTCTATTTTTAATTGGCAATTAAATTAATTTTTCCCGTATCAAGTCTGCCCGTAATGGTAACTGATAAGCAATCAGTTATCCCTGTCTTTATCCTGACCCACAAAATTTTTGACCTATTTTCTCCTTTGTCCTGTTGAGGAGAGGCAGGGAGAAAGTGGCTGGGTGGGCACCTGGCAGACAGTCAAGGTGAGTGCCACACATCTATAGAAGTATTTGGTGCAGGCCCAATAAATTAATCAATAAACATCTTGAGTAAGCATGTGTTATTTTGCCACACAGAGAAATAGGCTGGGGGAGGGGGATATTTGGGAGTAGCTGATGCTTAATAAACTAGTTTTCACAGCTCAACGATAAATTTAGTAATTTTTAATATGCTCTGCAATAGATTCAGTTTAAGAGGCCTTAAAAGCACAGTGCATATCCACAAAGGGTGATGCTTTTGTAGCTGAGGAAAGGCAGCAGAGCTTTATTATCATCTTTCTATGGCTGTTATTACTAGGGTCACAGTCACAAGGGTCATGTTTGTTTTGGTCATTTCCAGTGCCTAAGAACTGTTTGCACTACTGTTTCTTAAGTTGCTTCCATATCCTTCTAACTCATAAAGAGTAGCCCCAAGAGCAGGCAAGCTGCAAAGCTGAGCTGTAAGGCCATTTTAACACATCCAAGTCTGTTACGCAATGTTAGCTGGTGACATATCCCAGTCTGTCTTATTTCAGTCAAGATGGTCATTAAAATGAATAGAAATTTTACTGAAGAAAGCTAAGCAAACATTTCCTTAACCTTGTTATTTTTTTCTATTTTCTGCAAGTTCTTCTGTAAGATTTCTCTGAACCAATACACCGATATATTTGTTCTCTCAGCCTCAGACCATATGCTTTTCTAAATATTCAGCTACAGTTGGTCCAATAATAACTTCCCATCAGATCTTCCCAGCAGCTTAATGTTTTGTACTGAACCAGAACTTTTCACTGAAAGGAAAAAAATTCTCTCAGTTATATGCTACAAATGTCTAATCTGACGGAGTCCTTTGCTTTGTTAAGTAAAATTCAAAAAAAGCATAATAAGCATAGCTGATTTACACCAAACCAGCATAATTTTAGCTAACACTGTCACAAAATGAAGATGCCATAGATGTTGAAGTGATTCTCTAATATTTTCTGATCTTGCTTCCTAGTGTCTGCCTGTATACAAAATACATTTTGAAAAAAAAGTTACCATATTTTTTGGTTTCCTGAGGCAGGGAGTTCTGCCTATATATTGCCTTTAGCCTAGGACCAGGTGCACTGGGGCTAGAGATCCAAAATCTTTTCCTCTCAAATCCTATGCTACATTCTTTTAAGATTTGCTAGAAGTTTTGAAGGAAAGCAAGATCTAGATACAGAAACACTCCATGCTGTCACTTTCCTCTAGGCAGCTGCATTTTCATACAATGGTTGAGTTTGAAAGGGGCCCCAGGAGGTCGTCTGGTGCAACACCCTCTGCTCAGGCAGAGTCACTCAGAGCCAGCTGCCCAGGACTATGTTCAGACAGTTTCTTTAATATCTCAAGGATGGAAAACCCGCGACCTCTCTGTGTCACCATCACAGATAAAAAACATTTCCTGATGTTCAGGAGGGATCTCGTAAGTGTCATTTTGTGCCCATTGTCTCTCATCCTGCCACTGAGCCCCACTAAGAGCCTGACTCTTTCCTCTTTGCTCCCTCCCACATAGTTTTAAACATTGTCAAGGTGACCCTGCAGCCCCCTTCCTGCAGGGATTGCTCCTCCCCGGGTGCAGGACTTTGCACTTACACTTGTTGAAGCAGGGGGTGCAATTTTTGCTGACAAAACTTAGTATTCCTGATGCAAAACACCATTTTCAAAAAACCTGCTTGGGACACACACAACATCCTACCATCAGTCAAACTACTATGAGGACACACACATGATGCCATTTTAAACAGAAGCTTTTCAATAATTATCAAATTTTGAGATAAACATTTTTCAAAGCCTATTTACCCAAGTTGTAATACAATTGCATATACAACATCTACCTGCTTATAAAACTGCAAATCTGATTGTGCTATAAGGAAGCAAAAAACCTGTTGAATCAGGAGATCTCACAATGACTCGAACTAAGCTCATTGTAGAGAACAGGGCTGTGGACAAAAATACATAGTGGTCTTGTATTAGAAGTAAAGAAAGCAATAAACCATGAAGAAAAAAATACGGTACATTCCGGCAATAATCTGAGGAAGAGTGAGGAAAGCCCACCTTGCCTACATCAGCTGTTATCAGCTGCAGCCCAGAGTTGAACTTTCTGTTTCTTATGAGGCTCATAAACCCCTGGCCAAAGGCCAACCTGAAGCTCCTCTAATTGAAGCTAATATCATACAGCCTGGAATTAGGCCAGGACATAGAAGGAAACTGCTGTAGCAGAAATGATGTGTGATCCTGTGTTGTCAACAGATGGGGAGGAAACAGGCATTTTTACCCTGTGCTGCTCTCTGTGGTGTTATACAATATTTATTAAAACATCCTGCTGTCAACTCACAGAAGGAGCTAACGGGTGCAGGGCAGGACAGCAAAGGAAGGATTAGTCTTTAATAGATATACAATTTTTTCTTAAGAAAAATTAACCAGTAGAGGTAATGTATTTTTGAAAGGCATCTGATAAAGCTGCAAATAATGGGATCTACTCAATACTGCTGCAGCAGAAATGTGGATTAAAAATCTGCTGACAGTACAAAAAGTAGCTCTTAAAAAGTATGAAGGTAACGTAATTAAATAGCAGTATTTCTGTTGGGATTTCAAAAATATCAGTGTTTGCATATTAAAGAGTTATTCAGTACCACGTGAAGATGCACACAAGGGTCTGAGAACATGAACATGGGTGGTGAGAGAGATGGAAAATTTTGTTGGAAGCAAAATTTTAGCATTCCATTTAGTTCATCAAGCAAAGCCTATAAGGTGATAGAATCACAAGACATATATACTTTTAAAGAAGAGTTTTTAATCCAACAGGGAAAGACAAAAAGATCTAGCTGGAAGCTATATTCAGACAGAAAGCAATACTTTAGTTTGTCTTTTTTTAGTTTGACAACAGACATGACTATCAAGGAAATTAGCAAATTCCAAAATCTGAGGAACCCGGGCTTTGTCACCCTAACACCAAGCCTGGTTTCTTTCTGGAAATTCAAGTTCTAATAAAATAAATTCCTACTGGGTTTAACACACAGAACAGTGTAGCTCTTATGATCTTCAGAACATTGGAATAAAGGATCAGACAGCCCTTTCCAGTTTAAGGCCCTGAGGGTGGAGCAATTCCCACCTAATAGGACTCACTCACTAGTCTGGGAGGGTCTTGAAATTACATATAGCTTTGACATCGTGGCTTTTCAGAAAGTCAAAGCTCTTTTCAGGTGACAGAACTTCCCTCAGACCTTCTTGACACTGTGGGATAAGACCCTGCGGAAAGCAAGTGCTATCAGATTTCTGTAAGGATGAAGAATATTTCCTTATAGTTGTTTCCTTAAACATAAAGAAGTTGTGTACATGCGAATCTCTGTACTTAAATCCAAAACACTGAGCAATTTTATATGCAGGGGCCTTAGGGAACAAGTATGTAAGAGATGCAATATGCAGTTCAGTGCACTGTTAGAAGCCTCTTGGACATCACAGTGACAGAAACACGGTTCCTGATACCTGAGGGGTTTTTTCCCCATTTTTTTGTTGTTGCTCTTGTTTGGTTTGGGTTTTTTTTTCTAAGTATATGCCTTGCTCACAGCTGTATCTGTGCTGACGCTAGGCCTCACTCATGTATTTTCACTGAGAAGTTTCTGTTCCTCAGAAAGTATTAACCTAATTTACTGGTTTTATGCCTTTTAATAGAATTGATTGATAAATTAAAGCTATCTGGAAATACGCAAAGTATGAATAGTAAGAAATGCTTTCTTTCTTCTTAAAGTGCATAAGGAAAGCTTTGTTTCTCTTCAGGTTACCTCATCCAAACTACAACATTGTTCGGCCCAATGTGATATGACACATGCTTGCAGTTCCTTCTGAGGACAACAGTAGAGGGCATCCACAAAGTAACATCCCTGTGCAGAACCTGGAACCATGCTTATTTTTGAGAATGTTCCCTTTTTCTCTGCCACAGTACAAAATCCTCAGATAATGATAACCAGCTTCAAATAGGAGTATGTGGCTCTCTGGATTGAAAAAAAAGTCATTCGAGCCGTAAGTCCCATATTTGAAAGGTTGTTTACAGTGCCTGTTTTTCAGTTTAATATGTAGCTCTTTGAACAATGCTCAGTGAGCTCTGGGTGTTAACAGGAAGCAGGAAGAGAAACCAGCCCAGCCTGATTGCTTAGCTAGCTGATTGCTTAATTAGGTCACCACTCCAAAACCCTTTCAAGAGTATGGTGTTTTATATGAGACAATGATCATCAGCTCAGCTGTTGTTATAAGGAAAAAACAAATATTCTTTTTCAATTTTTTTCTGGTGATTAAAAGTAAATAATTTTAAAATAATCTTAGTTATTAATAAACTTTTCAATGGTATTTTTTGCACAAAATAATTTCGTGTTACACTTTAAATCTCTGAAGTGCTACAATTATTCCTTGTGACATCCCCTCTCAGACTTTCTGGAAGAGCACTGGGAAGGTGTGTAAGCAGTGGAAATATATTTAAAGAGAGAAGGCACGATGTATGTGTGCCTTCACATGTCATTTATCACAAACACATAGGAAAACAAAATGGAAAATTACCCTCCTAGTCCAGCACTGGCCTTTGGGATATCCAGTAATAAATGTTAGATCCATAAGGACCTATCCTACTTCTCCCAATCCTGCAACTACTTCCCACTACTCCAGAGCAAAACTCAAAACTTTATCACAGAGAAACAGAACTGAAATTACAGTAATTACAGCAAGGGGAAAGGTGATATCACAGCAATATAAGTTGCTGTAAGGCTGACTGATTACAGAGGGAAAAAAATCCAGGTGATCCTGGAGAAGTTGCAGCAGAAGGCAAAAAATACAAGGGTTTTTTACTTTCTGGTGTTTAGTTGAACTATGATGTTAAGGGAGTTATGTAGGAATGGACAGTAATTTATATCTATAATTTCAGCTGTCCAAGCAGGGGATGTTGGCCTGTCCGCACACAAGTGTTCTGTTGCTAAGGGCAGTAGATCAAAAAATTCTAACCAGATTTATTCTTCAAATTTCACATTTCATGAGGAAGGGGGGTACTGTGGCACCAATTGTTATGCATTCTCCCTCACCAGATTAAGCCTAAAACCTAGACACAATCGCTTTCATGAGGCACTTTATTTTATCGTGTAATAGATTTAACACATTTCAGCTATTGAACACATACATATGTGAAATTGCTGGAGTTTATCTTCTGTATACACTACAAAGGTTTGCAACAACTTGGGCCTGGTATATTTCTGAAATATTGAAAGTATTTTAATTTTTGAAAATTGGTAAGAAAAGAAGGTATGTAGTTAAGGCACAGTACAGTTCTTGTTGGTTTATCAAAAGAAATCACTTACTTTGGGAAAAGTGAAGACCATCCTGGGATGAAGCCAGGATCTCTGGTGAACCACAGAAGGGTCATTAGAATGAACAGGACAAGTGTAACAGTTTCTGGGTAGCTATAGCAGAAGCAGAATGAATTATAAATTATCCTGAATTCACTTTTGGATTTACCTGCTCTTGTTTGCAGAGTTATAGTTTGAAATACCTAATTGGTCCAAGTTTCTTGTACTCCTGCTGAATCACCCGTGATGAGGCCTCTTCTCTAGCTGTTTTCTTCTTGCCACACTTGAACATGTTTTTAAAACTGGAATGTAAAGCAGCAACATTGAATGATGAGCTAATAATGTACACAGAAAAAAGTGTCCGACATTTCCTGTCACCAATAGCACTTGACAAATGTAGAATTGTCACTTTACAATGCAGTATCTCCCATTTACTTATCATACACCAAACTGAGCATATTGGAATTAATTGAAAATGCCCAGTGGGAGACTGACAGAGGCAGAAACAAAATGTGTCCTGTTAGTGATAAGCTCATTTGCCCAGGAAGGATGAAACTTAAATCATGTGAACTAATTGAAACAATCAAATACATAACCTGTCTCTTTAATGAAAGTCATCTATGGCTTTGCTTTACTTTGTTTTGGAATGAAAAATTTTGTATCACATGAGTAGCCTACATATTGATCAGCAGAGTATTTGTTACGAGCCAGGACTTCATTCTTGGATAAGGCTCTTACACAATGTTAGAAAGAACATTATCAAAACAATCAAGAAAAATGGAACAATAGATGGTCACATGTGGAGTGGTAAGCATGGGATGATTCTGTCTGCTTAAAACTAGTCTCACTTTCCATGTCTTGCACCGTAAGTAGCCATGTAATTGTGGAAGATTGGTGTCCCACCTATCTCTCCACATGTTAGTGAACTCATGGAAAAAAAGGCTTTGAATAATCATCCCAAAAGAAGTATTGTCCTCTCCAAAACTATAAAAGCCCAAGCCCTGTGGAGAAACAGAAACCCTACCATACCACCACATATAAATTTATGAGAAGCAGAAGTTTTTACCTCACATTTACAAATATAGTCATCCAGTTTATAACACAGACATTGCTCAAGTATTCAAACCAATGCCTCACTCCAACAAAGGGTATACACCTATTACTCTTTCAGTCAGAAAAGATGTATATGATTTCAGTATTCTTCTGTCTTGCACACATGCGCTGATTAATGATGATGTGTGTATATTACAAAGGAGTGAGTACACCCATTTGTGATATGGACTTTTCACACCGGGCTGAATAGTCCAGGACCCTTATTTTAGAAAATTCTTGTCCCATCTGGAGATTAAGCCTACTAATCAAGGTCGCAAAATCACTGTTGCTGCATTTTTTCCTATTGAGCCTATTAAATCAAGACGCAATATTTACTCCTTGTACAAATTATCTTTTATATCAATAACCTTTAGTTTTATTGATTATACCATTCACTTACTCAAACCCAAGGAAAAGCCACTGGAGCCAAACCCAGGAGAGCAGTAGAATAATAACTGTGATGGGGATGGAAAGGATAAACCACGATCCAAAATTGATGCACTGGCAACCTGGGTAACGTCTGTATAAAAGTAAAAAAAAAAAAGTTCAGTTGAGTTTTGTAAAGGAATGAAGACTTGTGAGAATTGCCAGAAAGCACTGCTGCAGGAGAGTACTTCTGGCTGGCAGTGGACTTCAGCATGAGGCAGCCTCTGGCATCCTCTTACCTCACCCTCCCATCCTGTTCCTGGTCATCATGACCACTACAGGAACCAGCTGTGCCAGTTATCTGAGCACTGGATCAGCAACAGGTCTGGGGCTCTGACACTGACTGAAGTGTGTCTAAAGTGAGTTCAGTAAGCGAGGGAGGGCCATGCACAGCCTAAGGACTGTTAGAACTACAAAGAAACAGAATTTGAAAGAAAGGAGTTTTTTGAGATGAGACTTTAGCAGAAGAAAATATACTCAAATGAAAAAGCTCCAATGAATGTAGAAGACAACAGTGGAAGCAACAATGAGACTTGTATTGTTTAGACTTCCATAAGTGATTCAAAACTGATTAAAATCACAATTATTATTGCTAATTTCCATAAATGTTCATTGGCTGGGTGGATTGTCTCTCCACTCACCTTGTCTCTTTGAGGCTGTCTTAATCTACTGTTTATAGATGTGGGTCATTCAAGCAGAGATCTCCCTTCCATGTGCATATAAGAAAAGGAGAAGGGCTTTGTTTTTCTGAAAGAAATTGCTTTACTGTTGAATATGATTGATGCCAGATAGGCAAAAAGGCAGGGTAAAAAAAGCCCGTTTTCCAATTTACTTTGTGAACAGAAGTTACTCTTCCTTTGAGCTCTTCCAGTTCTACTGAGAGACCTTTTAAGGCTAAAAGTGAGAAAATTCAAGTCTCCTTAAGCAGCCCTCCTCCTTGATGCAAAAATGAGTTGGAAGGGAAAGAAAAATGTCCAGAGATGCTAATGACTATTTCCAATTATTACACAATCCATTGTATTTCAGGTCTTGCTAGAAGGAAAATAATTTTGATGAGTCCATACGGTTTTGATGCTGTAAATGCTTGTTATAAATGCTCTCTCAAGTATTATGCAAATTTTGGGTTTGATCTATATTTACTATGATGCTTACATATATCACAAATAAAGCCTAGCAGGGACCAAAACTAAACCCCTACCCTCTGTTTGAGGTGATGTTCTGAGTTGCAACTGCACATAATGATGAGACAGTGAAACTGAAACCATATACAGCATTGTGCTGTTACATAATTTATTGATTACATGGCTATGTACCTTTTATTACATGATTAGCCACATCAGTTTTTGAATGTAAAAATTCCAAGATAGGAAAGAACTGATATCAGCGTAGTAATGATGTAACATTTCATTTCTTGCTAAAGTGTTCATGATCTTTCCTGAAATATGTGTGATAATTTCTTAATGAGCAACAAAACAAGCTCTTAAAAACTTTAATACTGAAGACCAAATCCCATTACAAAATGTTAATTTATTGTGGTCAGGTTCTACAAGAAGTTTGTACAGGGCTGAATATTTGTGTAAGTATTTCTAGTAATCTGAATATTGAAGTTAGGTATTCTTCATCTCCAGAGGAAATATTCCTCAGGTAGAACGGGTGATAAATTTAAATGATTTTTAAAAACAATCTGTTACATAGTTCTGGTTGGATTATCTGCTATTGTTGGATTATCTATAACAGGAAGCAAGGATGGACAGGACGCACCGATTTATTTTCTAGACCTATTTCCTCTGGAAAATGAACAAGTGGGGTTGATTTTAATAATCCACATTCTACAGTGATTCAGTGTTAATAACAGTAAACTCTTTGCAGGCAAACACTACAAATACTGTCAATAACTGGTCTTCAACAATTTTGCCATGTGCAACACGACATAATGGATGGAGGGCAACAAAAGGATTGTGCTTTATTTTGTTCTATTTCAAAATTGGAGTAGGAATATTCCTGAAAATAAGTAGTTAGGAAAAAAATGTTCAACGAGAACTATTGGATTTCAAGGGGTTTGGAATGAAATCTGCCAATTTTCTTTTCAAATCATTCTACTTAAATATAACAAAGAATATTAAAACATGTTTTGGAAAACCTTAAAACATTGTTCCATTGAATGCAAAGTGTCAGTCTGGTTTGAAATAATTTGCTTTTTTGTTGATTAATGGACCCAGATTTCTCATTTCAACAGTGCTTAGCCTCTTGAAAGTCTCCTGATGCTCTTTGCTAAGCAGACTGAACTTACCTCCTGCTGTACTTAGAAATTAATTAACAGGTCTTTATGGCCAGATAGTGCCTGTCCTATTCATGCTAAGTAGTGTTTTCCTCCTCAGACAAATCTCTTTTTCCATGCAGCTACCCAAATAGTAAAGTACTACTTAACCAAACAATGGTCATCTTGTTGCATTTGTTGGCAGATCGCTTACAGACTTTCTCTGTGTAAGGCAAATACAACCATGCAATTTCATTTTGTCACCTTAACAAACAATTAGGAAAAGCAATAGAATCAAATAATATCAAAAAAGGGCAAGGTTTCTAATGTGTTTTAGGGGAGCCATGTGAGAGCTCAAGAAAGAAAGTTAAAATTCTGGACTAAGAAGAATAAAAATAATATAATATAGGCTCTTACGAATTGAAGTGCTCAGTAAAAATCAGATTAGTCGACGTTCCTGTGATTGTGGTCAGTCCTCCAATGGTAGCGGAATAGGCAACACACAAGCACATCACTTTGAAAATCCCACTGTGTTTGTCCTTTTTGCTTTTCCTTTCTGCTTCAGCAGGTGGTAGGTTCTGCTTAGAAAGTATATACACCAATTAACATATAAGAAAGGCTCATCATCAGGTACAAAAATAGAACTCAAGGATATCTCAGAAGAGCCAGACAATTTACTGGCAGTATAGTTGTCTGCAGTGTGATTTGGTTTGCAGTCACACTGGTAGTACAATTATTCGTGTAAAGGAAAAGGAGGCAGAGTCAAATCCTGAAGTCCTTTCCCTGCTCTGTCTTAGTCTTTACAGAAGAACTGCCTTTGTATAGAGTGATACGTATACACACACCTGATACACAGAGTTTGTACTCTGGTGAGGTTGCTTTAACTTGTGTAAAATACATTGGGAGGACAAAACCAGTGATGAAATAACTATACAAGCAAAGTGTGTACATGTGTGTGACTACAGGTGTATCTCTTATTCACGTGTAACCAGCTTCATTGCTACCTGTGCCATGTTAGGTGTGGCATGGAAATGAGATTTAGATTAAAACTAAGTTTCATTGCGTAATAAAAAGACACTTTATGTACCTGTTCCTTTCCTTTTTCATTTTCCTTTTCAACCACGCATACAGTACTACCCACATTGTTGTTATATCTGGAAAAACAAAGGTACGTATTGTAACAAACAGATATTCTATTTAGATGAATTCTTAGAACAGAATTTAGTAAATTAATAGCAATTACCCATTAACTTGTTTTTCTTTCTCTTTCCAGTCTGGGTTATCATATTCTCCTATATTTTCTGTAAAACAGTGATGGAAAGACAGATAAGAATTTAAGGGAGTAAAACTGGAAAGGCTCCATCAGCATGTCTCATCCCAGGTAATCACTTCACATCATCCCATCGATACACTTGTAAGCATCAATCTCAGAAACAGTTGATTTGTGCCCTACTCCTTCATGACTCCTATCCCCCCAAATCTGAATCTTCTAATGAGGAGAAATATTTTTAATTTACAATCCAACTGTGTAGGTTTAGATTTAGTGTTCTTCCAACATTTCCCTGTAGCTTAAAGAGCTCCTTTCTTATGCTAACATTTAAGCCTTAGCATATCTATAGCCTGGAGTCATATTTCTTTCCATTCGTCTTATGAGGTTGATAAGCCAGCCTCTTCCCTTCTCCCCTCGTCTCATCCAACTGCCACCTTCTGCACCTGTTCAGTTTTAATTAATCTTTGTGATAATGAGAGAGCTCACACACAATAATGCGAGTCTCACAGTGAGGCACATACTGGTGCCAGTACTTCTCTAGCCATTTAATTGTGCTTGCTGTGTTCCTTACTGCCGAGTGAGGGTGGCAAAGACAGAACCGCTCCATGTGCCTACCGTCCAGCTCCAGTGCTGGGTTGATGGAGCCATTAGAGCAGGACATCTCCAGCTCATCCACTTCTGCTTCAGCTCTGATGATCTGCTGAGCTACAGCTTCTACAATTGGCATCACCATGGCAGCAGCAGAAGTGTTGCTGAGCCACATTGACAAGAAAGCACAGCTAACCATGAAACCCAGCATAAGCCTGGAACAGGAGAGAAAAGTTTGTGACTGCTACAGTAACACCTGCTATCATCAGTCTATTGAATATAAATAACTTCATCAACAGAAATGTTGAAACTTTGAAAATTTAAAGCTTGTAATTTTGAGAACATTTTTAATTAAAATTGTCTTGATCTAAGACACTGAAATTATCATATTTTAGAGGTTCAAATATATTATAAAGTGAAGCAGAAGCAATAATGTTTATTTACACAATTATACTGTATTTGAACCACCTTTGAAGAAACAGCACCATGCACGTCACGAATTCAAATGAGAGTTAAAATGGCTACACTGCTGATGTTATTAATCTTGTATTGTACAGTCTAGGTCAAAACCCTGAAGTCATCACTTAGGCTGTAAAGTCCTCTAGATATACCAGTTCAGTTGTTATAGGACGAAATATTAACAATTCAGTAAATGGTTGTTAACTTAGTTCTTAATCTAGTGTAGGCATTATTTGGGCTTCAATAAACATAATCTTTGATAGTAAATGGGAAAAGGAAGGTCATTACAATGCCTTAATCTGGTCTTGGCTCAACTTTTTCTAAGTTTATTACAAATAGTTATGCAATACACTGAATTGCATCAATGACTGAAAAAATTCAATCAAACATTCCATGCCATATCTGGTGCAGTTGGACTGCAAATTTAGAATACAGGTCACAATGTCATTTTTAATGCATTTCTTGGAGTTGGAAGTGTGAACAGTCCTCTTGACTCCCTGTTCCAAGGTGCTGTCACTGTCATTAAACACCTGCCATACATCATCACAGCGAGAGAACTGAGTGGAGGGGTGGTGGTGTAGTGCCTTTCTCTCGGAAGACATCTGTGCAATTTGTAAAGTTCTTTGCCCAGCCTTGATCAGAAGCTTCACAAAAAATATCAGGTTTACTTAGTACATGACGCCAATATAGTAATTATATAAAAATCAGGTAAACATTATATGATGGTGTAAAAATACCATCAAAATGTCTCTCCTAGCCTTTCATTTCAGCTAGTAGCAACAACATTTCAAACTGGATTTTTTCTCAGAAGCGGAACCTTGTCTTTCCCTGTGCATTTTTAATTGCATAGTGATGAAATGATCTGTAGACCAGCAAATCACAGACCTGACTCAACACAAATTGTCATCAGTAAGTAGTGTAAAACCCATTAATCTAGCCAGTTTTTGATTAGGTCCTCAGACAGAAGTTGGAGAAGAATTGTGTTTCTTATGCAGAAAATACTGGTCAGAATAAGCACACTGAATATGAATTTTCACACTGTAGAGAAATGCCAGTTTAGTAGAACTTGTAAAGTATTTAAAAATAAAAACAAGTGAAGACACTCACTAATGTATTTCAAAACTATTCATCATAAATTTCTAGCATTAGATGGATGATGGTCAGGTGTAATGGATGGTCAAGTGACCATTTGGTACAATGTGGTGGGCTGTATTGAGGGACTCCAGAAAGTAATTACAAAATAATAAAATACATCCTATCCTGTTCAGCCCCAGTTTTTCTGCATTATTTTCCCTGTGGTATTGTTAAAAAAACATTATGCATGGAACCTTGAATAATTATTTCATTATATCCAGCTATAAAGTCACTCTTTGCTTTGCAGTGCAACTCGGTATTTTATTACCCTTTCTAGTCCTTGCCGGTTGCATAGACATATTCACCTTTCTCTGCTAGTCTGCAGACTACACTGCATAGCTCAAGTGACAGGAGGCCTTTGCAGGTTCATAGAACAATCTGGGCTGTGAAAGACCCTTAAGATCATCAAGTCCAACCGTAAACATAACACTACCAAGTCCACCATTAAACTATGTTCTTAAGTGCCACATCTACACATCTTCAAATACCTCCAGGGATGATGAATCAACCCCTTCCCTTGGAATTCAGTTCCAATGCCTGACCAACCATTCACTGAAGAAATTTTTCTTATTATATAATCTAACCTTCCTCTGGCCCACTTGAAGCCATTATCCTGTCACTTTTCACCCAAGAGAAGAGGCTGACCTTCCCCTGGCTCCAGCCTCCTTCCAGGGCATTGTAGACAGTGCTAAAGTGCCCCCCGAGATTAAAAAACCCCAGTTCTCTCAGCTGCTCCTCGTAAGATTTGTGCTTCAGACTCTTCACGAGCTTCATTGCCCTTCTCTGGACTTGCACCAGCACCTCAATGTCTTTCTTGTAGTGAGGGGCCCAAAACTGGACACAGGATTTGAGGTGCAGCCTCACCAGTGTCGAGTGCTGGGGGACTATCACTGTCCTGGTCCCGCTGGCCACATGTTTCTGATACACATCAGTTTCTCCAGAAGAATACATAATGCAGAATCCAGGAGTCTCCTGCTATTTTACTTTCACTGCTGCACCCTTCATGACCTCTACTGCAGAGGTCTCCTGCAGTGATGCCTCTGCCTTGGGCTGGATGAGGCTCCAGTGTGCACAGGCTGCCTGGGCTCTGCTGCGAGCGGCTGAGGAGGGAGGGCACAGACAGCAGCACTCTCCCTGCCGTGGGCACAGCTGGTGAGCAGCAGATGCTGAGAGGTGGGCAGATCCTCTCCTTCACAGATCATCTCATCATAATCTTACCATCCCTTTGTCACAACCAGGAAATAGGATAGAGATGAGCTAGTTATGAAGGATGCTTCCCCAGGGTTACAACTCTCTCTGTGGAGTATCCTCAGAAGCTGGCTGCAGGTTTGACTGTCCACAGCAATGTTCAGCTTAACACAGCACACCATCCACTTGTGTTCTCCCTTTCAACTTTTCAGCTAAAAGTTGAGAATTTAGGAGTGATCAAAAGAGAAGTTGAAATAACTAAACCTGCACAAGAATACAGCTTAAGATAACAAGAGGCAGTAGAACAAGAATGTAAGGCGAATTTTTTTCCAAACAGAAAGCTACCAGCTATCAAAAGAGGCAGAACTAAATCAAAATACATGTGATATTTAAAATTAGATCAGTCAAATTACTGAGGAATAGAAATAATACAGCATTCCCATGAAGTGTCATTAGTTAAATCACCTAAGAGGCATCTTATTTTTCAGACCTGGGGTTTCTGGTTTTCTGACCATTTGCTTCCTTTCTGCTTCCTGGCAGGGAGCCATGAGCATGATGTATTCTGGGAAGCTAAACTTGCTCTGTAGATCTTATCTGCAGCCTTACTGGTACGCTGACAGATGCATCTCTCAGCCTAAAACTTTTTTGCAAGTTTGTTAAGCAAGAAAAGAAAAATTTTTCACTTCATAAGATATATGTTGATAGTGAGTAAGTAGCGAGTGTGATTTCTTTTTCCCTCATCACCTCATCCAGCTGAGGAAGTTCCTATCGTTTGATATTTTTTCATATGTAGACAAAGGAAAACACCCTAAGTAAAGACATTGTGTTAATGTGTTTTTTCTTCCCCACCACCTGCTTAGTTTTATGGCTTTTTCCCCCCTCACTGTGTATTTGAACTCTTTCTGTAGGTTTGGGAATGTCCAGAATTTTGAAAACACTATTGAAATAAAAATAATCAGCATAGAACAGATTTTATGTTGTAGGCATTGGGTGGGAATGTTCCAACGACTGTCAAGTAACAGGACCCCTATATTATTCACAAACTAATCATACGTTTTGTTCAGAAGGATCCTTATTATGAACAGAATCACTGCAGGGAAATTCCAATTAGGATTTCCCCAAAATAATAAAGTGTCACCTACAAACCAATCATATAAATTTAAATATCTACTTTACTTGAGTAGAAAAGAAAGGCTGGATTTCTACTGTAGAAAAAGTAGTAGGCAATTATTTCTGGAATACATAGCTTTCCACAAGTATTATTGTCCTTCAAGACCTTGTTTAGCACATACCATGCAGGGTTGACACCCACCAGCATCACCATTTTTAAAGCCACTCTTTTGTGGAGATTCCATTTTTCTATTGACGTTGCTAAACAAATTACTCCAATCAGCAGCAGATGAAAGTCTTTAAAATAAGCAGATGCTACCTGAAATAAAAGAAAAAACAAAGAATAAAAGGGAAAATAAATCAATTTTTTTTAATTAAATGGTGAATTTCTCAGTATTTGGCATCATCATTTTAATGAAAAAAATACAGTAAGATTATGAAATAAATTAAAAAAAATTTTTTTGGCTTAAAATTAAATTGTTAAGTTCATTGGAACTGTTAAATTCCTTTAACCAAATGGTTCAAGAATAAATGCACCAAAGTGAATATGGTTAAAATAAAATAGAAACTAAAGCTTAGGATAGAACAACCTAAAATCATCAGTCACATCTCACATACATACTAAATCACCAATGAAATGTTGTTTTTGTTACTTTTTTAGCTATCCAACAGATAAAATAACAACTTTAAGCATAGACTTAGAGTATGATTATCTGTGAAGTCATCTCTTTGGCACGAAGGTGTATACTCAGCAGTTTGCACATGGGGTAATTATTGTGACATTCTGCCTCTGTAATATTAAGGCTATTTCATAACTATCTAGCATTTTCTCAACAACTGGAATCTAAGCACGTAGAAAAAACTATTAAAGAAATGTGAACAAGTCCTGATGACAAAGCATGTAAGCAAGTCTTGAGGCAGAACTATTGTGATTGGCACTTAGGAAATCCATGGATTTGCCTGACAGTTTTCAACATTATGTGTTTCATTCTTTGGAGTTTTGATTCCTGATAAGCACAATATAAAAGAGAGAAAAACAAGGGTTACCTGCTTGGATCCCATTATACCAAACAAGGGGAACATAAAGGCAGGGAGCAAAGCTGAAACAGCCAGTGGCAAAGCTTCTGTGAGCCAAAAGATGGCAACTACAAACAATGTGTATGCACATTCTGCTTCCTAGAATACAAAAGGCACCAATAAAAACATGAGCTGATCATCCAGGGTAAAAAAAATCACAATTCAAAAAGTAAAGCTACGTCACTAGAGATTCCCCACACCTGGAAAAAGTATGAGTCAAAGGACTTGCATTTAGGGTACTTATTGTGTGCATTGGCAATCCTGCTAAGACATAAAACATAGTATGTAAAATAGCTCTAGAGAGTTCTTTTCTAAGAGATAGTAAAATTATTTAAATTCTACCACTCAGGAAAGGTGGGAAAAAAGTCAGCTGCCTATTCTTTCAAGGACAATTAAACATCTAGGTCATTCTGGAGCATTCTCAGGCCATGAATTCCTATAAATCAAAAGCATTGCGCCTCTGTAAGCAAATGTTTAAGCCTCTAGGAGTACTCACAGTCAATAATAGGTCAATTTTTTTCTCTCCTGAAGTTTTGTCATCAGTATCAATAAGGCAAGGATATCATCTAACAAAAAAGGTATCGTGCAAGAAACACAGCTGTGGTTTTTAAGGCTTGTGATATTAGTGAGCGTTTTTTGTTTCAACTCCTGAAAACCAGGAGGTTGGTTTTTTTGGGTGTTTTTTGTTGTTGTTTTATTGTTTGTTGTTGTTGTTGTTCTTCCCCCCCCCTCCACCACCGCCCCCCGGACAATCATTTTCAATGCTGCTTGTAAAATGCAGCCCCAGACAAATATAATGAGGTGAAGTAAACCTAGTTTCTTCCAGAGTATTAGAAATCTCTTTTGTGTAGTTTTTAATTTATATTTCTGCTTTTAAGCAAAATGGTTTGGAACACGTAGTGCCCCTTGTTAGGGTATGAAATTCCTCAACAGCAGCACAAATGGTTTGTACTGGGAAAGGAACAGCTTAATGATGTGGCTCTTGGAATCTTTGACTGGAAAACAACAATATTAAATCTAAGTCAGTCAGCTGTGGCTATCGTTTATTTTGGGGAAGAAGTTTTTGTTATGTATGAAACAATTTGAAAATATCCATTCACCTAGCAAATGTTCATCTCACTTAAGTCCTACCACATTAAGAATTTCCCATGGGTTTCCTCTCAGAAAGGAAACTGAAATACTGGAACTGTGATGTGAAAGTGTGAAGCACATTGCTTGTAACCAGCACCTATCTGTGATGCAAGGAGCTCTGAACCAAACTCTCACGTCTTGTCATACGTGGGATGTATAATGCACACATGATAACTCATCACAGAATTCCATTTCATTCTGCTGGCAGCAGAGCTGTACCAAATAAAGTCAGTAATGACATTGTTAGATAGATGTTTCATCAGCTTGGTGTTGTCACAAGAGTTAGTGAATGCCAGGATTTATTTCAAATAAAGTAAAACAATGATAGTCCTGTCATAGATTTTGCTCTGTTTAAGAACTAGAGGGAATTTATCAGATCATTGATTTCAGTCATTTCCTATCAGAAAATATAAAATGTGATGAACTTAAAATCCTTCATTAAACAAAAAAGTAATTGCAGCTCTTTTCCTGACAATTCATCTCCATTGTCGATCATACAGAGCTGTTTAAAAGTGTCCAAAAAGTAATAATGAGAACAAGATTTTCGATGTAGTCCAGATGTTGTTAGAAAACAAATATGTGATTCAGAGCTTCGTGCATCCAGTACAGAATTTTACATTGAAGCTGTCTTCTCTACGTTTCTGTGCAAATACACTGAGTTGACCAAAAAAAGAAAAAAAAAAAAAAAAAAAAAAAAAAAAAAAAAAAAAAGGCAAAAAAACTTATTCATTTAAGGTCCCTTCCAACTCAAACTATCTGTGATTCTATTAATCTGAAAAGGTCTGGGAATCTCAGTCTTTACATATATGTGCAAAATTATTATCTCTCCGAGCAGGTCACTTACTTTGGTTCTGATGATAAGTGGAAGTGGAAGTAAAAGCAGTGGGGTGAGGACAATGAGCAGGAACTTTCGGTAAACCAGGAGGTAGCTAAGAATCTTCATGGTTGATGGTTGTTAGATGAACTTTCCTGAAGAAACTGCCAAAAAACATGTCTGACTTTAAATAGCTGACTCTGATTAATATTTTTCCAAGCTATCACCTTTAGCCATTGCTAAAGCAGGCCAGTAAAGCAAGTTAAAATTAAATCTGGCTCTTTATTGTTTTAGTGAGTTTATTAACAGTAGGTTGATAAGATAAGTGTTTGCCTTAAACCAAGGCTAGATGTCAGCCCTCTCAGGACTTTCTCTCCCTGCCCTTCCTCATAACAAGTTTATGTAATTACAAGAGGTTTTAGACAGCTAGAAAAATAAAAACTTCAGGTGCTCTCCCAGTCACTGTTGACTTCCATAGGAAGTCAAAACATATAACATACAGAATACATGTTCAAAACTGATTGGGGTGTTACGTGAAATCATAAGAAAGATAATTTTATTGAACAGAATTAAAAACTCTTAATCGTCATCTCCATCTGTGGAGATATTAGAACTTGATGGGACAAGATTCTGAGCAACCTGACCTGAACTTTGCTCTGCTTTGAGAAAAAGGTTGGACTAGATGACTTGCAGAAGTCTCTTCTGGCCTCAGCCTTTCTGTTGCTTTTATCTGTCTAGAATCTAAAGTATATGAGAAAAACAGGGACTTTTTTCTGTCTTACCAGGCAGGGAATAGCTCATTTTCTCTTCTCATGCAGAAACAGGATAAGGTTTTTTATGCACATCATATAAAGTTTTGAGGAAGTCTAGGAGTAGGAGACTTTCTGAGACAGAAGTCAAAAATAAATAAATAAATCCTTTTGCTTGAATTTTCCTCTTTTTCAATAAAAAGAAAACTTGGTGCTGTCTTTGTAATACAACAAAATAGCATCAAATAAAGAACAGGAAAAGATAGGAACGAAGCTGTCTATGGGTGAAGATTAAAAGGGGAAAGAACACATTGTTTTGTGCTTGGGATCTCACATGAAGCAGAAAATCAGAAGAGGAGACAGAAGAAGGAGTGTTTGAGCTGTCATCAGAACCATCCAAAGGACAGGTAATAAAGGTAGATTTTTGCCATCCATATAACCTTTTGATTATAAGAATCCTATGTGTCAGGGTGCAGGCAAACTAAGTGATCAGATTGTCAGTGTTGAGTACACACTTCTGGTTTCAGGAAGGGAGGACTTTGGCTGTGGGAAAGCAGTACTTCATATCTAACTCTCAGAAAGCAATTAACTGAAAACCCAAAGGTGGGAAATAAAATGGGAGAGTATAATGAAATAACAGCCTTGCTACAGGGGAATTGGAAAAACAGCTTTGACACAGCTTAGGGAGCTGAAACTGAGACTTCCTAGGAAGATAATGCAGGGGATTAAAGATGTTCAAGTGAACTGGTAACTTCTGAAATGTTCTAAATATATAACAACAAACTTGTTAAAAGAATTCAGAGACAGCATTAGGAAATCTTCAAATATCCAAAAACCAAAAAAGAATTGTGTGAGATCTAGAAAAATCTGTGCTATAAAGGAATAACAACTGATAAATTCAGAAAGATTGTGATATGAAATATATTTCAGTTGGAGAAGTCACAGAAAATTTTTATTGAAGTATCAGAACTAAGAGGAAATGGGAGGAGAGTAGAGAGATTTAGTAAACAAAAAGGAAGACAAACTGCAGACAGTGCTGGAGTATTCAACACTTTGCTTGCGTCTTCACAAAGGTAAATGGCAGTCAATTAATTTCAATATGAAAAAGGGAATGCACTATGGGTACAGTGCTGGTGGGAGTAGTGAATACTTAGATTTAATATATATATGCAAGTCAACAGTTCCAGGTGAAATTCAACCATAATTCATGGGTGATAATTCATGCAGTAATCTAAGAACTATTTTAGAATATATTTGAATATATTTTGTTATGCCAAATATTTGAAAAACTGTGGAGTATTACAAGTTTCTAGAAAACTGGTCAGATATAAATGGAAATTAAGTATGTTAAATGAACTCAATTTAGTTTTCTTTTTTTATGAGGCAACTAACTTAGTGACCAAAGATGTAAATTTTATGCATTTCATTTTACTTCAATAAATTTTTTTAGATAAACTAAGAGAAAGTCAGAGGTAAGCATAAAAGAAATGCTCTGGGGGAAATTATGCCTGTGTGTACAAATTATTTCTTAAAAGTTGTTCTTGAAGAGCAGTTGCAATTGTTTTACATCATACTTTGAAGATATTTCAAATGGGATCCTTAAGAGGTCTGTTCTGCTCAGTTTTCTAGCCCATATTTTTGTTAATGGTTTTGAATCATAAACTAGTAATCAGCAGGACAAAGATAATACCCTCTAGCTGATACTAGACCATTAAATCTGCTTTTTCAGCATTCTTATAGAATCACAGCTAGCAAAATGCCATGTGGAGATAGGAGTCCAGAACAAAAGAGAAAAAGGAAAGAGACTTCCAGTACTGATTCAAATAAAATATTGCTGATGAAGAGTAGAAATTGTCCTGCATAATTAATGTTGAAATTCTAAAGCCTGTCTGCAGGTCCCTGGTCAGCTATCAGAGACGGTCAGGGCAGTACAAGGGGTTACACCAGGGAGGTTTCCTTCCAAACTTATGCTGAGATATTTCTGGAGCAGTTAAGCTTCTACAGGTAACCTGAGAATGGACCGACAGACAGATGCTCAGGGAGAGAATGAATTTGCAGTGGAGTAAGTTTAGTGGAGGAGGGCTGAAGGCTTTCTGAAAGAATGGAATTTGGGACAAAACTTTTCTTACAGGTAGGAAGCAGGAACAAGAGAGGATATGCCATCCTGCTTACAAGAACTTTAAACATATAGCTCTGCATGTGAAGACAAAAGTGGCTTTAATGTGATTCGAGGTGTTGCTGAACAATTATGAAAAAAACTATAAATTCAGTTTGAAAAATAAATAAGGGTGTATTTGCAACACTGGAGAAAATTTTAAAAGAGGCAGAGTTTCAAGAGAGAAAGAATATTTCTAGTTATGCTACCCAGCGTTAGCTTATCTGGGTCAGTATTGATCCCTTAATACCTAGACTTCTTGGAGTGCTTAATTTATTTTTGTTATGTCTTGAGTTAACTGTGGACATCCCTTGTGTATTTTCTCAGTAGCGGAATTGAGTTCTCTGGTTCATTTTTTCAGACCTCAGGAAAGTGTGTGGGAATAGTTCTTTTATGCTGAAGTTTTGTGTAGATAACTGTATTTGCAGCTTGGTTGAGGACTGCTGTTTCTCTTTCATACTTGAAGAAGGCCTTGTGTGCTCAAAACTGTAATTGTGTGGGGCAACAAAGCAGAAGAAGTGTTTGAGAAAGAGGAAAGAAAAATTGAGGTTCTTCCAAAAGCTGATTTTTCAATAAAACAAAGGAAGACTCAAAGACTTGTATGAGAGATCCAGTTACGGAGAATGGGATGGCAAGAGGAGCATCATCACACTGCAATAGATACAATCAATGAGACAGCAGTCATGTCCCCACTTTCTCTTAGCAGAGAAAGAAAAATAAGCTCAAACTTTCCTGGGCACTATGAGATTCTGTAGAATGCAAGTTCCAGGACTCGTAGTCAGCTTGTGAGTTCTCTCTCTTGAGTGATCCAAAAGAACTGTTTTGACTGAAGCCCTGAGCAATAAACTGTTGCACAGATCAAGCAGCATATAGTTCATGCAGTCCCCATGGGCCACTCCAGACAGGACCAGATGAGAGAAATATTCTCTGTGCTACTGCCAGGAAGCATGACTGCACTGGAGTCTGTGGCAGAAGGCACCTGCAGACACCCCAGCTGAGCAGCATCAAGGGTGCTGGAGCCAGGGCTATAGGGCAATTTGCTCAAAGACCTGGGTACAACTCATGGGTAATGTGGAAGAATGGGGATGTCTATTGTATGTCCCAAGGACATTAAACCCTGGGGGAAAATAAAATGTGATTTGATTTGCATATTACGGGAAGTATTATGTCAAGAATCACCTGAACCAATGGAGAATGAGCCTTGCCAGAAGAGAGGCAAGCATAGTGATGACCCAGCATGAGCCAATAATTTAACACAATATGCCATCTCTCCTGTCCTGAGCAACCACCACAACACGTGAAGGCCAAGTCATGCATCAAACAACTCAATGGACATTTCTTGAGTGTTTTGCAGGGATGATCCATAGACTGTGGGAATCGTATCTGTATATATACATACCACATGACAGAAAAGAGAGTGGTGCTTAGTAAGACTTGAGCACGACATACATTGTATGGACTAAGGGGTAGAGATTGAGCTGGGACGGATGGATTTTGTTCATGGCAGTCTGTATGGTGCTGGTTTGGATCACGTGATGTTTTGAAAATGTGACTAAAAATGTAGATAACGCACCTGTGTTTTGGTTATTGCTGAGAACTCCTTCCACGGCATCAATATATGCCCACTCTGCTCTCCCAGTGAGTAGACTGGGGGTGTACAAGAAGTTAGGAGGGGACACAACAAAGGCAACTGACACAATCTGATTTAACGGGATATTTTCTGCCGTATAAAATCATGTTTAGTGACAAAAACTGAGGGGATTAGGTATTTTGGGATGAGAGACATTGCTCAGAGCCTGCCTGGGCGCTGACCTGTTTGTGGGAGGTGGTCAGTGTTTACTTTTGTATCAGTTACACCATTTTATTATTCCTCTTTATTTTGCATATTAAATGTTTTTAACCCACAGGTTTTCTCACCTTTGCTCTTCCTGTTGCCTGCCCTGTCCCACTGGGGTCAGAGCAGCTGAGTAGCTGGGTGGTGCTTAGCTGGTGAACCGAGTCAACCCACCACACCTTGTCAATGACCTTGCAAGGTACAGTACCACTCTCTATATTAACACACAGTTTAAAACCTTTTGATCATCACAGACACAATGGTAATATTACCAAACCAAGAATAATATTTCAGTTAAGCAATACTTCCTGAGAATTTCAAAGCAAGCGGAATTCAGTACAACGTGCAACAGGGCAGGATCCATAGATATGTGAAGGGGGAGAAAATAATCAATATTTCCTTGTCAAAGGTTGCTCGTGCAGGATTAGCATGATACCTTTATAGAATAAGATAAGTGCTATTTTAGAGCAGCACTCAAGTCTATAAGGAAACTTTTTTTACACCAATATATGACTAATTATAGTAACAGAAATGCTATATATCACTAGAAGAACTGTAAGATGAGTAAAGTATTACCCAAAGGGAAGAAGTGGTGGAAAAAGAGTCACGGCAAAGCAATGCTATAAAAGCAGCTTCTCAAAGACATTTGAAGGGTTTACGCTTGGACAAAATTATATTAATGATTCTCAAAATTATACTTATTGATAACAAAAATTAGAAGCATTACCAAAAATATTGTTTTTATATAAGAAGAACTTGAATTCTGAAGTTGGTATGTTCTACTATGTAGAGGACAGAGAGGAAAGCTCCAGAAATGGCCCGGGTAAGCACTGTGGTGGGATTTACTTCTGATTTTACACATCCATATCTAAATCGATCACCACAACCTTTGTTTCACAATCTACAGGTAGATGTAAGTACTCCCATCCTGCTCAGCTGAGGTGCTTTAACCAGACTGAGGTGAATTACAGAGTGTTTCTCGTCACTGACTACAGAGCCTTACGCAAGACATCTTTCAGATGTCTGTGGTAGGACAGACTTGTTTTATCCTCTGCTTGTTTGGGAAAAACCTTAAGAAGCTCTCTGAAGTCAATAGCTGAAAAAGACCTGGAGCACTGAGCAAAGAAACAATCTTCTTTCCTTTGTTCTTAGGGTTTAAGCAAATGGATACAGCATGTACCCATCATTAAACAAGATTTTATCAGAATTTTAAAGTTCATTATTGTTCTTGAATAAGTAGCTTTCACTCCTTATCATTGAAAAAAAATGGAAACCATCTCTAATTTTATTTGTGTATTAACTTGCCAGTGGCTGGGATCAAAGGGGTTCATTTTTGACAAAGAAAAATTAAATAGCTTTAGTACAAACCCAATACCGATCTCCACCTTTAGAAAGTTGCCATTGACAAAAAATTTTCACTAAATAGAAAGCATGGAAATTAAGTCACAAGCACTAATTCCCCAAGATCTTGCATATTCTGCAAGGCTTTTAACAGGCACAGGAAATTTTGCCTGGCTGTTTCCCATTGTTGCTGCTCCTTATTTTTCTTCAAGACCTTGAAGCATTTTGTGACTGAAAATTCTATTAACATCCCCCTAAAACACATAGAGAGAATTAAACTCTCCTTCTCCTTCCCTTTTTGTTATTGCAGAAGTGAAAGCAGAGCTGCACAGAGTGCAGTTCCACAGTGGTGGAATTGGATATGTGGTCACATGTGTCCCACCCTGAAGTTTTCCAGTTTCTAAGTACATATCCAAGATGATAACAGACAACTGCTCCAACAACTCTAAATGCTCCAAAAACTAGGTTAGTAAATATTTATGGAAATGTAATTGTATTTTAAACTGTGTTTTTCCTTTTTTCCATTGGTTTTCTTTTTTTAAAGTATCTCCTAAGGAGCAGACGCTTCTAAGCTTAGCAGAATGCTATCAGGGACAATGACATTTTTATGGAAAAGGAGGTAAACAATCAGAACAAAAGTACCTTTCTGGAATTTCAATAGCATGAAATTCTGAACAATACGTGATATTTATCTCCGGATTGAAGATGGAGACTTCTGAAATAATTCAGGTGTTTTATTACTATGTTCTTGGCCTGGCATGCTAAGCAGTAAAAAAAGCCACTAAACTCCATTTATTTTCATAAGATTCCTTGCATTTCTCTTTATACACTACAGAACAGCTGAGGAAGTTCTCTCTGAAAGAGATCATTGACACCTTTTGGAGAAGCAGTTCACAGAAATCAGATTAAATCAATTTTCATTATGTGATGAGAGAACAAACACATTTTATACCTACATTCAGACTGTATTTCTGAATGGGAGAAATCTGACATGTTGAATACACTTCCACATTCCTTACTGCATAAAAGCAAACAAACTGAAAAGAAACAAACCCCAATTACTTGACATTGAAAATTTTAATGACTAAAAATTTCACTATGCATTGTAAACATGCTCTTTTTCATTTTGAATAGAAACACACTGTACCTAAAGGACATTAGTGTCATGATTTCTCAAGATGACCTGTACTTAGAGGCATTTTCTTTGAAGCAGTTCAAGTGCTTCAGAAATTGCTATATATTCTTCCAAGTTTCTGAAGCAGAATACTCTCTTCCAATGATGCTAGGTAGCACAGAGCTTCTCCAATATACTCATTTATCCTGGGTGCCTCATTCCTGTGGTACTTCCTGCTGGAATAACTGCCCAGTGACACTAAAAAGTATTTCCAAGATATAAACTACATGTAAACTTCCTGTTCATGTGGAAATTTAAAAGACAAGGGAATAATGGGATTGTAAAACAATCAAGAGCCTATATACGGGTCTCCTATAACTGAAGTACACCTCGGAAGCTTAAGAAGTCCCAGTTACTTGAGATTCATTATACTAACTCTGTCTCTACATCAACCTGCTTCTCTCAAACAGCTCCTTGATAATGCTTCTCTTCACCTCTGAAGCAGCTGTAAGCAGTTTAACCTCAGAACTGAAAACAATTTAGCTTCGTCAATAAGATATAGTGCTACAGCAAACAAGTTCTGCTGAGAGTTTTTCCTGGATGGAGCTTGACATTAACTAGGTGAGTTGAATTCCACATAATCAGAACCCATCCTGGATAATTGTCAGTCAAGCCTGCAACTCAGCATGTCATTTACTTGGCCAAGACATCTCTGTAAGTACAGTACTCTCGATGAAGGAGCTGCCCTGCTTGGAGTTTGTCCAATGATTTTCTCCACCCTCATTCCAGAGGCTTCACTGAATGCCTGACTCCTGTACACGGTTGTCCAGCATGCTCCTTTTAAGGACAACAGACTTATGCCTTTTGGCAACTGACCCTTGTCATATTCTGGCAAACTTCCCTTGCCAATAATCAGTATGGGATGAAAAACCCTGAAGCCTTCAAAAGCTTTTGATCTTCCTGCATATTCTGCTCATCAACTGAACAGGTTGATCCATTCTTTAAGAGACAAGTCCTCTGGGCTGCTGTCAAGTGCCCCTGGTAAAAAATCAAAACACAGACCTTGAAGCATTTATAGGCCAGATTTATCATCCAACAATTGTTTGCATCCTTAAAATATGTCTCCACATTTATTCTTTTTGAATGACATGCAGTTGGTGCTGTGTGAACCCAAGGCTACTGTGTGCACCAAGAGCTTTAACCTGCAGTGGATCTGCATGGACAAATCTTCTTACCAAAAGAGATACTCTCACAGCCTGGGGGAGTCATGCGCACATCGGAGTGGCTATAAAATCAGAACTGTTTGTCTTGCACCATAGTCTGGTTTTCTACTAGCACAGTGTAGCACAGAGTTTTCAGACCTCTTCCTACTGAAATGTGCACGTTCCTCATAATAGGATAGAGAATTTGGTAGAGTTAACACAGATTTGTAAGACTTCGTTTCATGAAGTGCTAATAATATTCCTCAAACTTACAAAACATAGGCTTGGTAGTGAATTTCAAAATTTATGTCTGAAAATAGTCCACAATTTTCAGCAAACAATCTGAGCTGCAAAAAAAGCAGATGTCCTCTGATAAAACACCACACTATCCTTTTGATTTTTATCATTTTGGAGGAGGAATTTTGTTTTAAAATTAGTTGCATGATGTAACTCCCAGATCAGGGTTTTAATTTTTGGAAGTCTGTATGTTCAAGGCCAGGTTGGATGGGCTTTAAGAACAACCTGGTCTAGTGAGAGATATCCCTGCCCACAGCAGGAGATGGACTTGATGTTCTTTAAAGGTTCTTTCCAACCCAAGCTATTCTATGTTTGTTTTTATACAGAGTGCAAAAACAGCAGGAAAAAATCTGCCTACAGTGGCACTATAAAAAGTGTCTTTGTTTGCAGGGGATTTCTCTTCATGACAGCAAAATCTTTTATGTAGACTTTCATCAAATAAAATGTGAGTCAGTAGTAGCATAATGATGTCTGCTGAGATGCAACATGAGATGGAAAAATATTTAAATCCTTTCACCAATTGTTTGTTAGCTTTTTCATTTTTAATTATTCTGAGTGATAACAGATAATTGGAAATGGTAGAATTGTACTTCTTGTAATTGATGTGTGTTGATGACATGCTAATGTCATCACCCATGCCAGCTTTTATTCAAGATGTTTGATCAGTTGTGTTATTGTTGAGGAAAATATGTTAATCAACCAAAACCATTAACTATTATGTTTGACTTAGAGCAAGTTCAAATTCACTTCCTTGGATAAATTTATTCTGGTGAAACACAAAATTGAATAAAGATAGTTTTTTAAAACTATGTAAGAACTTTTAATTGATAGATATAACTATATGAAATTTCTCTGTGGCGTAATTATTCTAAACTGATCATTCCTAGACTTAGTCTTATTTTTTTTTCTTTTTTTAATTACTAATGATTTGAACAGTTTGCTTCCTTTCAGTAAAATACATTTATATTTCAATTCTATTAATACACTTTATAAGTTCTCACATCTTTCCCCCAGGTGGTATTTTGTTAATCAAGTTTCTGCATAATTTTATTTTATCTTTTGGAGATCTTTAGAATTCTTTATTGGATCTTCTCCCACCTTGACCTAAAACTTCACATTAATACTTTGTTCTTTTGAATAGAATCTATTTTTCATAAATCTCCAGAGGTAAAAACACATGAATAAATGCATCTTATAATGTGTAGATGTTTGACTTCATAATCCTTTTGAGTTTAGGGGAAAATCTTTTCTGTCAGTCTTCTTATGTACTTTTTGTCTTTATAAAGTTTACCGAACTGCTGGATGACCTCATTCACAGTTTTCACGTTGGCAGTAGTGTATTTAACCAAACTTCAGTTCTGTTTTCCTTGTTCCTTTCTTAAATTTTCAGTCATTCTTTGTCTCTTGGAACTTGCAGTTATCAGTTTATCATCAACAATAAAATAATTTCAGTCATTTATGTCTGTATGATCCTGATAATATTTCATAGCCAGATCTTATTCAAGACATTACTTCCCAATGTTACACTAATTTTGGACAATAAAGGCACAAATGTATATCCTCAGGGATTCTTTGTAGTCTTGACTTTCTCAGAAAAAATTTCTATGATGTCTACCATCAAAACAAACCACACAAGTACTCTCATTGCCCCTTGCTGCTGCAAACTCAACTTGCAATAAAATTGACTTGTGAAGTCTTGGAGTTAGTCGTACATATTCCTCTTTTTCTTCATTCTGTCAAGACATAGCAAACTCTCTCCAAACTTGGGTAGGCAGAGTGTCTCCTATGCTGCCAGGAGACCGAGCACTTTACTGGCAGTAAGTGTGGGCTCGTAACATGCCCCAAGCCCAGCAGTACACGTGAAATGGGCCAGGCTCGAGGAGAAAGCTGCCGCTTGAATAAGAGAATAAGGTGCTAGTACACATCTCCATTTCACACCTCCAGCCCCATTCGCCATGGCTGAGGAAATTTCCTGTTAACAAAGTTAAATTTCAGGCTGAAACTGCAGCAATGAGAGGAGTCTGCAGCCAAATAACCTCCATCAGGTTGGACTAGAAGTGGGTGAAGACAGCCTCTGCTCTCCTCTTCATGTCTATATCCGTGTGTACATATTTTAGCACCTACTGAAATTAATCATAGAATATTAGGGTAGCTGTGTCATTAATAGTGTGTCTTAAGAACAGTCCAAAATTCAGAAGCAGTGTTGGGATGTTTCTATCTGCATCTATATTGTTCCACTGCTTACTCTGCCCATGCCCAAAGGCCTACTGCTGTCATGTTAAAGAAAGGCAGCTCAATTTTGAAGAGTAAATTCTGCTTGGTAAGAATGTATTTTCATGGATTACTTCTTTTACTATCACAGGAATTCTCTGAGGGAGTAATGGAGAGGCAGGAAAAAAAAAAATCACCTGAAAAGTTATTATTTTGGAAAGGTTAATGTTTATGAGATGAAAACTGACTGGGTGCAAATTCTCTCATTTCCACAGAATTAATCTGCACGAATTAGCATGCATCTTTCTTAATTTAGATAAAGAGGTTTCATTAAGTTGGGGAGCAATCCCCTTAATGTCTTATGATTTAGGCTACACAAGACTTATATGCCGTGTTGCGAATGTTTTTCTTCTTGAAAAAAATTGATTTCTTCTGGGATGCAAGATCAGCCTCTTAACAAGAGAGCATATTGGTATCTGTCATTTAATCAACAGTAAAGGAAAACATGTATTTCAAGGAAAATATATTTCAGCAAATAAAGACTAAAATTCAGATGTGAAATCACACTATAAATCCCACTGATTCCTTTAATATGTTTATTAAAGTGATACAGAAGAGAAAAATATTCATCAGTAATTGCTTTAGCGTTAATATTTTTTTTTAAAACAGACCAAGCTCAGAGATCAGGTCCAGAGTTGCACTGAACCATATTTTAGGGCTCCTCTAATTTGCTTCATTTGAATTTGATTCAGTATTAATGTCTAACAGCATGAAAGATCAGGGAGCACTAATCATGAGGTTTGACTAGCACCATCCCCTTCTCCCTTATTCTGAAATAATTACTTATTTCAGGTTCAAAGCAAGCTCTAAATTAATATTGTATGGCCATGCCATTTTTGTGGAAAGAATCAAAATTCTTAATTGAACTTAAGAGGATATATAAAAAAATGCATAAAGATGCTATTACTTTGTTATTAGATGTAATTCTGAGCCTCCCACAGATCCCTGGAGCACCCTGGTTCCAAGCCAGCCAGCTCAGTCACACGAGGCTGAGCCCCAGCCTCCAGGGTTAATGGCTCATGCAAGTTTACATCAGTGGGGGTCAAGGCCCCTTCAACAAGAGATTTCAACAAAAATTTAGGAGATAGATTTACATATGTCAGCTATTATCCTTGTGTGGCAGATATGAAGCAGGAATAAATGACCATGGATAGTGTCATATCAGTCACAGCAATGTTGCTTGAAACAAAGAAACTTGTTCAGGTGGCCAACCTACAATCCCAGCAGCTGCTGCCAAAGCCAAGACCAGCTGAATAATTTAATTTTGGAAACAGCTCATGCCTTAGAAATATGTGTTCCCCTTCTCTTAAATTTCTAACATGCAAGATTTTTTGCTTTTAATCTAGTTTCAATCTGATTAAAAACAAAGGTAATTGTGTATATTAACAGCTCTTGTGACCTGGAAACACTGAGCCTTTGCCAGCTCTAGTGACCCACTTCCCTGAAGGATCTGTTTATATCTGGAAGGTCAAATCACCAGATCCAGTGGGTGTAAATCAGGAAGAAAGTGGCAAAAGCATACTTCATGGGTCAAAAAACTGAAACGTCTTTTATGTCTTACAAATCAGGAGTATTTCTTTTCAATTACATGAAAGACCTCATTAGCTGTACATTTCCAATTCCCAAGAAAATATGAAGGACAGGGAGGGTAGAGACACAACACCACAAATATGTAAAGTATGGCAGCCTGGAATTCCTTACTGAAATTCGTTATGGAGAGACATCAGTCACTGTTCCCTCTAACCTGGCCTCAGGTCACTGCCTTTATTCTTAATCTTTACAAAGATTAACAATCAGCCAATTTACATATACATAGCTCTGTAAAAGATTTACAGGTTCAAATGGTAGGAATGAGCTTCAGATATCCTGGCAAACTTCCTATCTTCACAGTTCTTCCAAATCAAATCCCAGTATATGTTCTCTTCCCCACCACCCCTCTTTCCCAAAATAAAATGAAATTCATCCAACAGCAGTGGAACAATAACTAAAAATAATACCAAAAAACTGTATTTTGTTCTTTTTCAGAACAGGGTCTTTTTTTTTTTCTAAAACGTATCCTGAGTGATTATAACTTTACTTATGAAGAAGGCAGAAGAATATAGTTCAGGGGTAAAGATGTTTTTATGTACTGCTGGGTAGCATGGCACAGCAGCACTGGGCTCGCAAGGGCTGGATTCTTAACAGAGCAAGCTCGACAGCAGTAGCTCAAATTAGCTTCTTGGCCAACTCTTGGATACACTTTCAACAAATTGTCAACATTTCAACAAAATTATCCTTTCCTTTACTTTCCTGATGTGTGACACAGTAACTTTCATGGAAAAAAACCACCCATAACACTCCCGGTCAACTTCCCTTATGCTATGAAAATTGTTTTCTACCTGATTCAGCAGTTTAAGATCTCTTTAGAACATAATTATTTATCAATACAAAGGAAAGACTTATTGAAAGCAAATTACATTCCCAGCTGTGGTACTCAAGGCCAGATTGATACAGAACCAACTGCTTGGGGTCTCTCTGTTGTAACCCCTGATGAGGGCAATACAACTCCCTTTTTCTGTCTCCAGTAATAAGACTGGCACAACTCGATGCTGGCTCATCCCAAACATCAGCTTTTCCTGTGGGACAACATCACCAGGCTTGTTGCTTTCCCCTGAGAAGAGGCAGCTGCTGGTTAACAGCAATCATTGGCAAGCAGGCACATTCCTCCTGCCTGCCCAGAGCTGCCAGCGGGGAGCAGAGGCCAGCTCTGCAGCCCTGGTCCAGAGCAGGGCTGACCGCTTGACCTTCAAAACCAGACCAGTCTCCTCTGACTGCTGAGGTCGAGACAGCTCTGAACAGAGATCTCTACCACGTGTCCTAGCAGCCCCATCAATGGGCTCCCATTTCACTGCGGGTTCTGGCACAGTAGCTGTGCGAGGCAGTAAGCACTGCTAACCCACTGCAGCCAAGTATGCAGAGGGGTCACGATGTCTCTTACAAGATAAATATGTTGTGTGGCTATGCAGATAAACACCACTATCCCCAGGTATTTCTGAACATTTGACAATGGGAGGTTAATGAGAATTTCTGTCAGATCCTGAAAACTCTCCTGCCTACTCAAGCAGTCTGCAAATTCCTCTGTCACAAGGTTCAATGCCTCCACATTCCTTTGCAGAGTGTCAGGGTGATCTAACAACAGGAAACCTGCCATGGCTGGTTGCAGAGCAACCAAGGAGAGAAATAATCTGTATTATAACAATTTGGTCTTCAACCAGGCTCAAGTTAGTACTGGTGGGGCCAGGGAATAGCTGATCACAGCTGTGTGAGGAGATTGCTAGCTTACCACAGTGTTCAAGAATCCTTGGTAAACCACTTTCGTACAAGTCTCCTCAAAAACAACTGAGTGGCTTGAAAGCTTTAAAAAACAAACAAACAAATAGCCCCCTAAACTAAACAGACTTTATTATAAGTGAGTCAACTAACATTTTAAATAGAAAAAAATCAACTACTTAATATGCTAAGAAAATTAAATAAATAAATATTACCTTTTTATACAGACCTCGCCATCTCCAAAACAGTCCTTTATTCTGATGTTGGTTCAGCTAGTTTTGTGGCTTCCTGACCAGAGCAAATTCTGCACAGCCTCCCTGATGTGGACAGTTTTCCCTCTGTCCCTGTCAGGGCTGGCCAGCTGCTCTCTGCTCCTTGCAGCAGTTCCCATCTCTGAGCTCAAGGCTCCCACCTCTGTGCCCTGATCCTTTGCTACCCCTCCCTGACCATTCTTGAACCTGCCCAGTCCCTCAGCACTCTCCCTCAAGGGCAACTTCCCCCATCTTGCCTTCTTTCCAGAGGGCTGCAGCCAGTTAAGTTTCTATTTAAGTGATCAGCATACATCTGTGGCAACAAATTAAGTGTTAAATTTGCCTGGGTCAGAATTTCTCAATTGTGTGGACCAACTGGCTTTTCGGTGGCCAGCACTCAGGGTAAGATTAGTTAGGCCCTCCTGCTCAGCCTTGGAGGCAAAGAGAATTGTGCTGTCCACAGCCTTGTTAAAAGCCATTAATACTGTTAATATCTTCCTCACCTGTCTTGTCTTTTGAGAGGCCACACAGCAAATTCAGAAACTTGCACAGAAAGACCTGGCAGCATCACTGGGGCTGTGCTGTTACTGCCACATTTCGGTCACCTCAGCCGTCTGCTTTGGACCCTGGCTGCCTTCTCCAAGACTGAGGTGACACACATCAGCCCTGTTCCCTGCAAACAGACTACAAAAGAGCTGACATCTGAATGGCATCATCAAACTTTGAGAGAGGCACATGCAGACCTGTGGAGGAAGTCACGGGTATTGTGGAAATGGCCATTGCAATTAAGGCCCATCTCTTTAAAAATAAAAATAAATAAATAATAAAAAGAAAACCCAATTAAAACTCACAATCGGAATACACTAAGCTGCAAAGCAACATTCTTGTTAAGTCCATGCCCTCTGTTATAGGTACTGCAAGCAATGGGACTATAAATATAATAATTAGTGAGGAAACTCCTTACCTGATGCAATTTAATGCTGCCTAATCTCTACAGCTGAACATACTTGGTTTACAGCTAGTGACTGACGTGTTGCAAACAATGGCTATGTCAAATTCAGGCAGGTGTGAGCTATAGCTGAGTATAACCCAAAACACACATTGTGTTCTTCTTCTGAGTTTCAAAAGCCTGTATACAGGATTCCCTAATTTCCTACTTATTCACTTAATTCTAACTAACTATGCATTTACATTATTTTTTGGCAAGGTTTCTTTTTGCCGTGGTTTTCCATTGTTTTCTGTATCATGATTTGACAAAAGTTTCTCACAGAAAATAGCAGAAAACCGTCTATTAATACATTGCAGTAGAACTATATTTTATAGAAAGCACATGCAGTATTTGTAACTTGTGTGTGCCAAATTCAAATTTACAACAAAGCAACAAGAGCAGCTATTTTTAATTCTTTAAGTTTCTCATAAACTCTGCTGGTGCAAAAGTCAGTAGAATTCCAAGGGTAGTAAACTTTCAAACCTTTATAAGTATAATACATTTATCACTTAGGGAGGATTTGCTAGGATTATTTAGGAGCTACACAGTTAGTACATAAAAGGAAAGATTTCTTTGTTAAAAATTCTCAGTAATCTTCACTAATATATATGTTTGTGTGTCTTATCACACCCCAAAGGAAAGAAAGAAGAAGGAATTTTTTTTTTTTTTTGGTGGGGGGGAAATGGTGGAGAGGGGAAGTACCTTATGTTTATTTATATCTCTTTTGATAAAGATTCTGAATTATTAGTACTATATTGTTAAAGCTCATATGTATATCAAGGAATTTACATAAATCAACTGTTAGCCACTGTTTACCACAAGCTCAATAGAATAGCCACCAAAACGAAACAAAAAAGATGACAAATGCAATCAAAGCAAACCCATTTAGAATGCGAATGACTACTCATGGTATTCATTCAGCTGTAATTGTTACATATATTCAGCTTTCCTACCTCTGGACAGTGGAGCTGAGCCTTGTTTGCAGTATCAGAAGCAACTTTTTCAGAGGAAGAATGAAATTTTCCAGTGTTTCCTTTTTTCCTCTCACTTTTGGTATGTCCTGTCATTTCTGTCTCTCTGCTCTCTTTCTTTTCTCTGCTCCTCAGTGGACTTGCTGGCAGGCTAAACTACAGAAAAATTTTAATTAAAACTGGTTCCTTTCCCTGCTTAACAGGACAGAATCCTCACAATTCATTTCACCACAGTGAGAATTTTGTCACAGTCAGGCAAAGAGTATTACCTCAGGAGAAAGGGAAAAGTTTTCAATACTGGCTTTTCAAAGGACTCTGCTTCACTGACTTGTTGAAAATATCCAGGCTTCACAAAAATTTAATCCTCTGTGTCATTTGTCTCTAATATAGCTACAAAAATGCCCTAATAACTTTCATTCATTCTTCAGATAATGAAATATAACAATTAGTACTGTAGTCCTGAGATTCTAATGTTTACCAGGCTTGAGGGATTACTTGTTTAAAGGGTGAAGGACAAATTTCTCCTGCAGGAAGAGTAGGGGATTAAATGTGTCTGACTTTTTCCACTTTGAACTTTCAAAAAAATATTTTGAAAACAGGACTGTTTACAGATATTCTCCTAACTTTTTTTCAGTTCATATATAATTAAAAAGTTAGAATGTTTCATCTCAGCAAATTTTATAAGGAAACAATATGTATTAGATGTCTAAGGATCTGATTTTCTTACTGCCAAGAAAAACCACAGTGAAAGAATTGAAGAAAATAAAATGTTCTGAACATGTGGAATTACGAAAATTGTTCCTAACACCAAAACTAATGAGAGAGTAGGGCAGATACTCAGGGAAGCTCATGGGAGTACTAGGTGGAAGCAAGGTCTGAGGACACTCTAAATGGTGATAAGACTCCTTACAAGTGATGACGACACCTGGAGCTTTCGCTGTTGCTCTGTGTGTGTCTGGGTGCAGCAATGGCAAAGCAGAGGTGGTGTTTCCATGTCTAAGCAAGAACAAGGTGTGTGGGTGGAAGTTCTACCTGAATATGAGGCATAAACTTCATTACTGTGCTTTAGTGTACTCGGGTCACCAAGCACTGGAACATGGACACAATCCTGTGCCACGTGCACTGGTTTGGCCCTGCTTGAACAGGGAGGGGGGACCAGATGACCTACAGTGGTTCCTTCCAACCCGACCCACTCTGTGATTCTGTGAGATATATAGGTGTATAGATAGAACATTTGCTGTTGTTTGCTGAGCCAGTGGCTTCTATAGCAGCCTTTAGTTTGCCAAAAATTTATGTAATGTAGCCTACACATTTGACTGAAAGAATATAATTGAGAGAGTAATTTTCAAGAACACCTTGTTTTCAGTCCAAAATCCAGGATTTTATGCAGCTATCATCTTATGACTAAATAGTCCTTAATAGGACTACAACAGTATTGTGGGGTTTCTGATCTAAAACTGGATTCCTTTTTAGCTCCCAACATCAACTGTGTTAAAAAAATGCCACATCATCTGTAAGCATGAACAATAGGAGATTATGAATTTGCTACTTTATGTTCTTACCATCATGATGCAATGATTAGGCAAAATAGGATGCAATGATAAAATAAGAGGATAAAATGTCAGCATTTGCCCATGATTTGAATATCAGGACACTTGTCCTTTCCAGATGCTTTCTAGGAATACTGGGCACAAACACCCATGAGCAAAAGCAGACAGAACTATAATTTTGTGAAGATCTATTGAGGCTTGGCTCCGCTTCTCAAGAACCAGTTAAAAAAATCTGGGGGAGAGGGCAATAAAAAGGCCACATCAACCATGTTTCATTACTTCCAAATACTTTCATATTTTTTATATGCAATCACAAACAAGGATGTAACTTGCTACAGATTCCTTTGACTTCTGTGACTAGCTACAAAAATTCCAGTACCGTTGCACTAGGCCATGATTTCCAAATGCCCCTTAAACACAGTTATCATTGCAAGGCACCGGCCAGATTGTGTGGGCAGAGGAGGGAAGGGGGCACCACACTGTGCTGGCACATCCCCAGTCATTACAAAAACAAGGGATGCCTGACAACTGAAATAAATCAATGCCAATTTGCTCATCACTGGTTAGCAGAATAGCCATTACTTCACTGATTAAATCATCAGCTAACTAATAGGTAAAATTCAAAAGTTAATGGAAACTTCATATTGTTGCTATGTAAAATTTTCTCTATTCTGTTTTCAAGCTGTTGTGTGTTCTGGTGAAGACCTGCTTTGTCTCTCAGAGCCTGTTGCCATGGAAGTGACTGAAATATCACTAGTTAAGCAATAGCTTCTATTTTCTAAACAAATAAGCATCTTCCTTCTGCAAAGGGCTGTAAGCAGGCCTTGTGCTACTCTCAGGTGTGCATTGCACTTGCCAAATGCTTTTAAGCACAGAGCTCAGCTCTAAGCAATCAGGTCACCTAACAAGAAGGACCAGCTAGAAGGTGTTGCCTCATGTGGGCAGAAGGGATCTCAAATTTCACGCTTCACAGTACTTCCAAATCAGATCAGGTCAACCCTCACTTCTGCTGTTTACTGGCAAAGAAGGTTCATTGCAAACATTGAGAAGTGGAGAAACTATGTAAGTTTCAACTCAGGCAAAGCTTAAAGCCAGATGTCTAGATCGACGGCACAGCCCCATGAACAAAAATGATGAAGCAAAAGAAGGCGCAATATTTAAATGCCAAACCACTTTTGCCTGTTAGGGAGCATGATAATACTTTCTCTGTTTGGAGAAGACAAGGCAGGAGCACCACACTGCAGAGGAGGAAGACGTAAATCTGTATAATCTTCGCATTAACCCCTCAGATTCGGGGGGAGAACTGCTAATATTACAGTCTTGGACAAACCATAGGGCCTACACCAGTGTTATCTCCAGTATAAGATGTAGCTTATACATGCTTATATACGACAACATGCTGTAGCACACCAGAAAAAAGAGGCTGTATTCTGACAAAAAGCTGCAGATTTTACGTATACATGAACTGATTTCCATTAATACGTCTTCATTTGGAGACCCTTTCTGTATCAGAATCTTGTATTAGTATCTGGTATGAAATGACTACCAACACAGCACCACCAGTAGAGTGAAGATACAAGGTTCCTTAAAAGAAGTATCCAATAGGAAATTGTTTAACATTGGCCTTAGTGTTTAGAGGGGAAAGATCATCCTCCTTCCAAATACACTAAACCAATAATATGTAATGACAATAATGAAATTATTTCACTTAGAACACTAATGGCAGCTTAGACCTCCTCTGTTGCAAGTGCCCTTTAGGGTGCAAAGTACTGGAGCACAGATTCTGTTGCAGTCGAACTGTGCTGACACTTTGAGATAGGAGGCCCTACATTACACTATTGGAGGAGCACACAAGAAACAATTTTGAGCACTATGTAATTTCCAGATACAACATAAAGAGCTTCTGGAACAAGAGTCCCATTGCAGAACAGACAAATCTGGCCCTGGATTCGCAGCAGATGCATACACTCCTGATTAGACAAGGGGCAGATTTACGTAATGAGTAACATGCTGTCTTACTGAATCTTTGAAGTGAAACCACCAGCTATTCCAGATGGAAACGGTGATCCTACTGAAGGAGGCCCTCAGCCTTCTGATAAAATAAAGTGGTAAAAGTAACTAGATCAAATGTTAACCAAGAGTTTCATATCAAACAGAAGATAGTAATTCATTAGGCAAATGTCTTTCTTTATTCTTGGACACCAGTTTTATATAGAGGAGAGTTTCAGATTTTACAATTCAGAAAAGTCATCATTAATCTTTAGCTCATTTACCCATTGTCAGAAGCATGCTTAGCCCAATAAACCTTTTCTGCCCCCTCAAACTTCAGAGTGCTATAAAAGCACTTATAGCAGATACAGGTTCAAATTATATCAAAACATGAGTGAACTGAAAATTCCCAGATATATCCAGTAAAAAATTTCTGTGTTATTTGTTGACATACAAAAGGGACCAACATAGTTCCAGATGTC
>VWZT01005002.1:156468-189869 GCA_013397055.1 Pachycephala philippinensis
TAACAAGTACATTTATGATTAAGCTGAATTGTGAAATCAGAAGTACGCAGAACTGGAAGGCCCCTGACAGGGTTTTAACTTTATTCAGAAAGGGAAACAAACACAGACAGGTGCAAAATCCTTCTAGAATTTCCTGAGCCACAGTCTTATTTACAAAGAAGGAAGCCAGCCCTGCTGAACTAAATGATCAGTTGTCTCTGTCTCCAGCCACAGGGCAGTGTGATGTGCAGCTGCAAGGGTTTCAGAGGGTGTGGGGACTCCAGCAGCCTGCATGGCCCTCTGAGGTTTTGGATGTCTATGTCCAGGTGTTGTCAGCAGGGGTGGCCCCTGTGAGAAGAGGCCCAAGCACCAGGGTGGGCATTTGCCAGCCAGCCAAGGTGAACCCATCCCATGTGGATGTGCTTCCACATGGGTTTAACAGGAGGGGCTGAGGGAGCTTCCGCAACACGCCAGCCATTGTCCCCAGAGCCCAGTCCACCTGGCCCCCAGGACAGCTAGAGCTGTAGGTACTTTCCTTTCATGATGTGTTTCCCAGCACAGACATCACAAGGATAAGCTTGTGGTTTGATCTCTCCATTATTAAGATATCCCAAGTCACTATAGAAACAGACTATATGCCCCCCCAGGCCCTACTTGCCAAAGCATGGTCTCATTGCTGTGAGAGAAGGCAGAAAGAAAAAGCTTTTCTCCATTAAAAATGCCTTCACCCTGGAATGTGTAATATTAAACACAGCAAACAGCTCTTCTGAAAGAGGCTTATCTTTTCCTCATGGTGCAGTCAATATGAGACTGTTTCCTCTCCCTCTTTTCCGGAGTCCATCCTAGGCAAGCAAGAGAGGATATAAGCATTCCCAGTGCCATACTATAATCAGGACACTGTGAGCTGTAAGAGAGCCCACAGGCTCAAGAGGAGACTGGACAAATTCATGGGCTATACCCAGAGTTATTAAATAAAATGCAACACTTCTGGTTGAGGAAATACCTGACCTAAATGGTGGAGAATGGGAGAACATCTGCAGGGAGCACTACTAGATACTCAGCATACTCATACCACTACTGGAGATAGAATGCTAAGCTAGGTGTCCTGGTAAAGCTGTTCTTCAGTTCTTTTTATCACCACTGTTGAACAAAATCTGTTCCAAATTTTATTGAAGCTAGATAAAAGTCCTAAGAAAGCTGTCTTCTATGAACCAAGTCCTTTGTAACAGCCTTTCCCTCTTCTAGCAATAGCTACATGACTTTTAAGTCAATTTTCCGTTGTCACAGTCATACAACTTGCTTCGAAGGGAGAATTAATAAAACAAGTCCAGTTGTCTCCTGGCAACTAATTTGTGCAAAGAAAATACGCCTTTCTAACACAGAGGTTTTGTGTAGATCAAATACGTTCTTTGAGGTTTTGAAAAGCATTTGGGAAATATATTACAGCACGGGAGACACCTCTGCTAGGTATATGACACTTCCCTTTTGTTTTTCTAGGTCAGGATTGAATGATTCAGAAGGAATAGCTCCAGACAGCATTTAATTTACTTTTTGGACTGCATAAGAAAAGCGTGACACCCAGAAATGACAGATAGAAACTATTGTCTGTCTAGTTAAGTAGTTGATTCCAACTGTCTTTCCTCTGTATCATTGTACACGGATCATGATCAGAAAAGTTAGAATTGTTCTCATTTCACAAATGTAATTTTGTCAAAATGTCATATTTGGTTTTTTCAACTACTAATTGAACATGCTCAGTCATAACATTCCAGAAGAAAGAATAAAAGTCTTATTTTTACCATTTTTTACCATTTTACCATTGCTCTTTTACTGTTTCTTAGTTCTTCATAAAATCTAGTGTTTCACTCCATAATCAGATTACCCAATTAGAAGATATAGTGTTTCTATTAATTGCAGAACACAGCACACTGTGAACGCTTCCAGAAGCATTGAGATGACCATGAAATGCTCAGACTTAAACACTACCTTAGCACAGTGCTCCTAACAATTTTATATATTATTTTTCCTTTTTTTTTGTATGAACTTCATAACTTCTCCAAAGATGCCTGGAAAATGGAGGAGGCTAAGAAAACTACCTTATCTCTGTTAAGATGCTCTCTGCACTAGCACACTGAATCATACTAGATTCTGAACTTGAAATCTGCATTCATTGCCACGACACCAAATCTAATTTTGTGATCAGTTTGGACAAGGACCTGTCTTGCTTAGAACCCCATCAGCTGTCCATGGCTAAAGCAAACACAAGTCAGCATTACTCAAAATAATTCTCACAAGCATAAGATAACATGAGATGGAAGCTAAACCTTAATCTACCCCTTCTCCTTTGTGATACCACATCTGAACAAAGAAATGTATTTTGAAAAGACTTCTCAGGACCATTTATTTAGTGACTTACATTTTATTAGTTCTGTACATTTCTGGATGTTTTGCTCACGAGAAAAAATTTCAAAACACAGTTAAAATTTCTTAAGATGTAGCATCATCATGACATATTTACTAAAGAGCCTTTAGAAAGACCAGTATTTGCAATACATAGTTTCCCATCAACAATACTTTATCCTTCCCAGTTATCTATGTTGTAGCATGTTTTCTTTGCCAATAAAAGTTAATCTGAAGGAAGTTTTTAATGGCCCTTCTAATAGCCAGAGACAGTAATAACCTCTACAGTCTCACTTCAGTACCTTAACACAAAAAGCTGTTAACAAATGATTGTAATAACAAATAGAATTATTATTGTTGCAAAGCATGAGGATCACTTCTATATGTAGTTTAATTATCTGTTTTTCCTATGGTGTCTTTTTAAGTTATACATATTATGAAGTAAAAAGGTTATAAAAATCATAAACATCAGGAAAAGACACAGTGGCATTAAGTCAATCCATGGCTATTCTGTCTGAGGAACTGACAGAGCTGGACCTTTGGGATCATCAAATCTGTTGTTTGTTGTGAGCTGCATGATCATATGGATTCCATAGGTCAGGATCCACAGCAAAATTATAGATGTTACCAAGCCCATCCAGATTCCAGGAGTGAAGAAACCTGTACAGTCACTTGCATAGGAAAACTGGTTGTTTATAATGTTGAAGCCTTGAATCTGAAAATAAAGAAAGGTAGATAGATGAGTGCAATTAAGCATGGGGTGTAGTCCCTACTTTCAGGATATACGTGGTAATTACAAAAAACCACACCCTTTAACTATCAGTTATACTCTGCCCTTTAAAAAAAGAGTGAGAGCAAAATCCTCTGCAAAACATTCTTCCAGGTCTCATTTTCACCCAGGAAATTAAAGATGCAGGATCCATTTCTTTGGTAAGAAGTAGGTTTCCCACTTCAGCAATTTGTATTACTTTTAGAAGTAAAGTCCCAGAGGGGACATGTGATCAGTATTCTGCATTCACTGTATTCTGATCAGTATTCTGTATTCACATAATCAGTATATCAGTATTCATTGATCATCAGCTCAATGACCACTTCAGAACCAAGAAACTCAAAGCACTCACAGGCATGAGAGTTAAAGCTGCTCAGATTATGAGATTTGATGAAATAGTCAGAGTTTTAGCTAATAGCTCCTTGACAAACAAAACTCCCGGAACCTACTTTAAAATGCATCTAATAAAGATGACCTTTTTGGCTGAGTTTTACTGAAAGTTCACGGAGAAAGAAGTTGTGAAATCTTTCTTCCTCCCTCCTTAGACACCAAAGACTCAAAACAGAAGGGAAGGCTTGCTTTATTGAGGTATGGGATATGTGTTATCTATTAACTTATGAAACCTATATAAACTTCTCCAGCAGTTAGAAAAGTTTGTAATACCTCTGCTTTGACTGAATTCTCAATGTCTGCCACTGACTGACCTCCAACCATATTATTCTTCTCAGAAAAATCAACAAATTTGAAGATCCATTCTCTGCCTAGATCTCAACTGCACAAAAATATCAACAAACTGAATGCCTTTGAGACCACTAACTTTCTAGAAAATTTGTTCAAACCAATCAAAGGATTAGAAAACTATGAAGAAAGGGAAGACAAGGGCATGCACGTAATGGCATAAGCACTGATTCCTTCAGAAGGAAGGGAGCATAGCTGGTGGAAGAAGAGAAAGGAAAGAATTAATCTGATCTCATTTTGATTCATTCTTAAAAAAAATTACAAAGAAAAATGGAGACTGGAATTCTTATGCATTTACAGAATTTTTGAAATGGGTGTGGAAGGAAAGCACCAAATATCATAAACCAACTGGTAAAGAAACAACATGTTAAAAATTATTATTTTCTATACATATTATCAAATAAAATTTTAAAAAAGGATTATTTTACTTAAATCACTTCTCCCACCAGGCAATAAGCAAGAAAGCAGAAGATCATAGATTTATTTTATGTGTTCCCACTCCACGATTATTCTATGGTTTACAATAAAATAAATGGAAAGCTTTGGTTTATTTGTGGTAATAAAAGAGTTTGTACTTCCTAGGAAAGGTGTTGGTACAAACTGAACAAATCTACCATGCTACACCAGTAAACACTCTGAGTTTGCGTTCAGTCATGGCTCAGGTGCCTAAAGTTAATGTTTATGTAACATGTGTTTTATGAACAATGTCTGTACCTTCCAGAATGATGATTAATAAAACTACTGTTATGTGAAGAACTAAGGGCTCTTCAGACAATGCGGAGCTGAAGACAATTTTAGCAATTCAACCTTTTTTAGGCTTTGTAGAAGAATCTTTCCAAGTCAGATCATGGTAGCTAACTTGCAAAGACTGTCTGCTTTCACCAAAGGTTCTCAGACTTCTGATTAAAGCAGGATTAGTGAAAATAAGCTGCAGGGCTGGACAACTATTTGCACAGTTTTAGAGAATACATGTGATTGCAAAAGCCTTCTCTTGTTAAGCCACTGCTTTGACCACAAGTGAGAATGTAAATAGGAGTCATGAAATGTAGCTTGAAAGACTTATTGACAATAAAAACAGAAAGCGGGTTCAAAAAAATGGATTGGAATTCTGGAAAACAATACACACTTCTTACCACATTTACAAGAACTCTCTGAAGTACTTAACAGGTACATTCAGTTTAGAAGGACTTTGCCACTCCTGATTTAGAGCCAGAAATACTGAAATTTATTATTTCAGTTCTAGTGGTCTTCTCTTTTTTTTTTTTCTTTTTTAACAGCATTATGCTTCTTGAACCATCTAGGTGAAAGATTCAATTCTACATTCCTAAAATACTACATCTACTTTTAGGCAGGAGATGAAGAATATACAGAGTAATTTCATTGTTTTTCTGAAGCTTCATCCTTTCTGTGGGGGTGTTAGATACCAGGCTGGAGATAAAAATGAGACTCTTAACAGCATATATAGAAAAGTTAAAAATACTTACGTGTGGTTCTCTAATATTTATGAATGCAAAAGCCTTTTGTATATAGGCCTCTGTACTGTGGAAGTTTTAATTTTAGTGTTTGGACTAGTAATTTGTCTTGGTTATACAAGTCTGTATTTACTGTTAATTTTTAAGTATTTTTGAATGGACATTTCTCATCACTCGACCTTTGACAAAAAGCTCAAGCAAAATATGCTGGGTTTATAGCTCTTAAATGCATACCAAACTTCTAATTTTTGAACTTTGAGATATTTTAGCTACAAAGAATCCAAATATTCTTGATTTTAAAGTTTTTGGCAGTTTTTCATAGGTTTCAAAGAGCTTCTAAACCACACACACTAAAGAAAAGCAGTGCTTTTGGTGGCAGCCTCCTCGTTAAGTTCATTGACAAATGTGAGATCCTCAAAAGGGCAAAAGGTATCATGGTAGAACAACCATTCCTGTAGCAACAACAACCAACAACACCCCCACCAAACCCAGAGCAGTTTTGGTGCTCTGTACAGGTACGGTGACACAGGAGTGGTGACATCCTACGCTGTGAGCATGCCTAGACAGCATCCCACAGAGCTTCTTTAGATGGCAGTGAGCGAAGCAGCTCCAGAACTAAGGGTACACCAGTTCAACCTTGCCTTGGAACAAGCTGTGCAAAGCTTCCCTGTGTAGCTGTCATTGTCCCTCTATTAGTGTGATTCAGCTTCCAGGAGCCAGTGCTGTAAAGTGCAATTGTGCCAGTTTGATTGGCATTGGATCCTGGTTTCTAATTCATTGCATAACATTGACAAGAAAATCATGTTCCTCAGTTTCAGCAACAAGACTTTGTGCTGGCTGCAACTACTGAGCACATCCTATGTGCTTTTTTCACCACGCAACAGAGTTTGGGGGTTTCTAAACCTTATGCAATAGCAAAGACTGATATTGAGATCACCTTTCAGTATGTATCAGTGGAAGATACCCGGAAAAGTATGATCTAGGTCAGACAGAACTTGGAAATGAGCCCAGAATGGTGACTTGTTTTCTCATACAACAGAAAACAATCAGACTGGGAGTTTTCAGGTTGCATTCCATATTTAGAAACTGATCAGATAAAAAGCCCTTTCTCAAGAGGAACTGGAAGTTCTGTTGTCTGGACAGTGGAAGCAGCTGCTGTTCCAAACCAATAAGGAAGGTGGGAAACCTACTACTTCTATTCTTGGTTAAGACCACAATGAAAGGATGCCTACTAAGGTTGGAGTAAGGCCTATTTAAGAAGCTTTAAGAATGCAGTAATATCAATGCATATAGAAATTCAAGGAAAAGACAGGCGGTAAGCAAACACTTCGTAATTTCAAAGGTCATGTCCTTTCATACCTTAGTGATGCAAAAGCCCTAACTCCAACGAGTTGCATGTACTATGGTATTTTCAGGCCTTTGCATAAAAAGTACCATCGTAAGGAACCTTCACAACATTGGTATGTATTGTAACATTGTTTCTCAAAAAATGGTGAGACTTGGTACTGAAATTTCCGGAAAATAAATCTAAGCACCAATGCTCTTTCTTTGATATTTCCATTGTTTAAGCAGAAATGTCAAGTCTGGAGTCAGATTATTGAGATTTAGTTTGTTATCAAAATTATAAATACAATTATATCAGCATTTGTATCCAGTTATCATGGGGTTAGCTCATGTTTGACAAACAGAGTACAGTTTGGAATTATTCCCATCATTTTCATGATCTCTTTCATCAGAGATCCCTTAGTGCAATATTGTTTTAAGATAGAAATGTTGCTGTTTTTCTTAAGTCAAGAACAAAGTTCAAAATAATAAAGAGGTAGTCATCTACACTTCACATATGTAATCTGTACTAGTGTAATAAATATGTAGAAAAGCTTTGTGTCATTCAAAAAAAGCCAGCTGCTTTCCTTCTGGGCCATGCAGGACCTTGTACCATTCCTGATTGAAGTCCATGGCAAACTTCCCATTTAATTTAATTGCACTGGGCTTTGTTTCTATCTGCAGGAGTACAGACAGTCCATGTCGTTGAAAACAGCAGCCACTCTAAGCTGTACTTTCCTAGGTAAACAAAGTGCCAAGAAATCAAATAAAAACAAAGTAAGCAGCATAAAGCCACCCACCTAAGAGGCCCCTGTTTCCAAGAGCAGCCCAATTCATTAAACAGGCATGAGGACTTAGTCATTCTTTGCCTGATTAAGCGCATTTGGTTTAATTGGTTTTTCTTTTCTGTGGACAACTTCATAGTTTTGTTTTTCAAAGCTGTACTTTCATGTTCTCCTTGCTCAGCAACTGGCGTCTTTTTTACCCCTCTATTGAATAGCTCACCTAGGAGAACAGCTTTTCTTTTATGTTTTCCCTCAGGCTGAAATGAAGGTAAGGGCATTATAAATGCGTGTCATTCAGCACCTACAATAGTAAATAATAGTTCTTGGAGTTATCTCTGAAAGGGCAATGCATACTCACTTGCAAGTTGGAAATGAAAACATCCCAATTTTTTGCCTCTTCGTTGGATGGAACCAGCCTTGCAGGATAGAGATTGCTTGTTCCCACCAGCTGACAATGAAATGAATACTCTGCAGGGGCAGAGATAGTAGAAACACTAAATTCAGCAAACTTTCCTCCATCGTGTACAATCTCAACTGAATGTAAAGTGGACCATTTTCTAGCCGAGCCTTCATAGAACTTGTTGGTCATTAAAAACCTAGGAAGAGAAGACAGAAAAAAAAAAGAAAGCCAAAAGGTTAGAAGGAAAAAATTAATATACATTTGATAAAGTACTGGTGGCAGATAAAGGTTCACTACTGCTGGCTGCAAACATCACAGCTGATGATGACATGGCCTCCCATGTCATTAGGATTGTTCACAAATGAAGAGATTCTGTAAATATGTTTACTACTTCTTAGAGTTTCATCTCACAAGCACAGCTTTCTGTAGCTGTGGCAGGCAAGAAGCAAATGCAATTTCATTCTTTGAGGGCCTCTGCCAGTGCCGCATTTCATCAGTTACCTACAGTTTATAATCAGTGGAGGAGATGCTGAGAAAGTGTCAGTAAGACTGCAGTGGCTCTGAATAAACATTTTATGGGATTTTTTGAAAATTGCATTTATGATAGCTACAAGCATGACAGCCATTCTAATTTATCATTGCAATTCTTTCTTGGCTCAAATGCCTAAATGGCAATTTCTTTGCAAAGGTCTGAATTTGACGTAGAAGACAGTTTTCTCTCACTGGAGGGTTGGGAGGGATTCTTCTCTCTAGTTTCACAATTTGAAGTAGGCTAGGCACAAAAAAAAGTATTTTCTTATTTTGAAAGCATCTGTGTATGTGTGGTATTCAACAGTTTCCAGCAGTTTATAATCATGGAATTTATATGTATGTTACTACCAATGCAGTCTGAACAGCTCCCAACAGAAATAACTGAGAACATCCAGAAGTACATCCTGATCCTTAACAGATCAGGACTATGTGCGAATCTTTACCACTTTTTATACTGTTACTTTTAGGCATTCAAGCTATTTCATAAGGAAATTACAAACCTTTCTCCTTAGTGTGTGTTGTTTAATACTTCAACCCTACTTGGTCAATGCATGTGTACCTCTATATAGTTTGCTGATGATTTCTTTTGATTATTGGTAGCCACAAAAGATTCAGAAGAGAAATCTACTTAGCAATAAATGAGACTTGCTACAAAATGAAGTATTCTAATATGTCTATCCACAATGGGTAACACTGTATGGTGACTTTAAAATATGAAGTAATAACTTAGATGCAATTATGATTGATTTAAAAAAAAGTATAGTCATCTTAAATGTAGCACAACATAGACTATTTTATGTTCTATAGGGTATATGTATATAGAGGGAATATTCTCTCTGTAGAATATTGCTTGTTTGTTCAAATTAGTTACTTTTAATATTGTGTCATCCACACAACATAGAATCTAACCACAAATGATGCTTTAAAAAAAATAAAATTAATAATCTGTGGCTTTTGATTCATATAACTTCAGAATCCTCAAGGGTTTCAAAGTGCTCAGAAGGAATTCCAGAACACAGTGTCATTGAAGTGAGAAAAGGATGTTTTGTCTTATGGCATTCCTTATGTTTTAAGCCTGAGCAGTTCTATCCATAAAACATTCAGCTGCAAGCATCAGTGAAAAAGAAAAAAAAAACAAAACTGAATTCCATCCAGTCCACATTCACAAATATATATAGATAATATTCTATTCTTACACAGTTACAAAATTAAAACCTTGATATTATTGCTAGAAGAAAGGAACCTTTTCCTGATGGACAGTACAATCTGAACAGAATTTCCATGGTGTCCCAGTAGCAATGCTATAGGCACTAGCTGACAGCCAGTTATAAACACAGAGAAGCTTAGTTAAATGTTTATGCCAACCACAGAGGCTGGGTGTGGTCTGTACTTTTGCTGATAAGACGAGAAAAGTGGTGAAGAAGGAAATTCCTTGTAAACTGACCATATGAACAAAAAGCTTTATAAGGCCATGTATGTGAGTACAGTCTAAAGTGACTTGCAGGGGAATGCTGTCTCTTCACATTACACCAAAGACTAAAATGTTGCAGACTTATGAGAATTAATATTCTAATTGGTTAACTAGTTGAGCACAGTTAACTTAGTAATACAGGCTCTTATCTTCAGCATTTTTCCAAACAACTAGCAGTGAATAGCCTCCAACAAGCACACACTTAACTGATAACTGATGTAACTATAGTTCATTAAATTACAAGAAAAAAAGACATTCAAACGACAAAAATCTATAGAATTACTTCGTTTAGTTTAACATTTTCTCGAATGAGTAGATACCAAGTAGAAAGAGCACATTATAGCAAATTAATGATACAGAGCAGAGAGAGAACAAAGGTTTTATCTGCAGAACTGAAAGTACCTTGGCTTTTTAAGGAAATGTTACATTTGTGTTAAACAGTAGAGACAATTATGTACATTAGAGACATTATGTACTTTATGTATGGTGGCACAGAAAATTCCTGGTCATGGGCCAGGCTCCCTTTGTGCTAGATAACTGTATGAACTCTGAATGCCACCACCACTGATCATGTCTCTTATGGCTAATCATTACAAACAGAGGTATTTCTGAAGCAGAAGATAGCTAGAATCACTGTTTCAAAGACTCAAAGAGAAACACAACTGTTAAGCAAATGAATTTAAAACATGCTTTTTTGGGTCAACTCTATTCTGTTCTATACATTGAGCAACAACAGCAGTCAAGTATGTATCAATGTAAGTTTGGAATGCTAATGCTCTGCGCTTCCATTCACTTGGACAGTTTTTCCCAGAGAAAATGACAGACAAGTGCTTGCACAGCTGGATCAGTTTATGAGAGAGCTGAGATGGTGCTTCTTCCAGCAAAGAACTACTGCCCACTGCTCCCACTCCTGCTGCAGCAGCAGCTTCCTTTTCTAACACTATCACAACTACACTCTACAAGCACTCCCTAACAGCTCATCTCCCAGTGCAAGTGCAGGAGGATGGGTGAGACTGTAGCTCTTGCTAGAGGGAGGGAGAGGGAGGTGACAGCTGTGTGTGTGCATAGGATGAAGCAGCAGTTGCAGCTGTTAGTGGGAGGTGGGATACGACCAGCTGCTCATTCGTGGGCATGGACTGGTGCTGATAAGGGGGGCAGGCTCTGGATCCTGCTCATGCTACTGAAGTTAGAACCTCTTTTATTGATGAATAACCTGAGCTACTTGAACATGGTCCTCTATGGAGTCACTTTCTGTCTTCAATACATGCTCTCCTACACTTAAGTAAATGGCCTTTACAGAAGCAAAAAGTGCAGTTATGGCTCTCAGCTCTGTTCCTTCCACCTCTCTGCCCTGCTTGTGTCCTGTTTGTTACGGCAGACCATGATCTTACCAAGGTGTAACCTTGAACAAGAAATGTCATAAGAATGAACCATAAGGGGAAAACAGAGGTCGTAATGTATCTCTATGGATTTTAGAAGCTCTTGACAAGAGACATGCTGAGACATCCAGCGTGAATAAAGTGCTAGCGAATCATGAAAGAAGTCAGTGGCTTGTTCTGGTTCTGTTCCGTGTATCTTATTAATTGCATTATACAGCATGCAATACTGTATTATGGCAGCTAACAGAGGCCTAAAATGACACCATTGTCCCATCAAGTGACAATCCAACAGAAAAATACAAATTAACAGGTGAGTCTTTAGAACTATTTTTAATTTATAAAGGCTCTGAGGTGTTAGGGGTTGATACCAGCCAGCCAGCCAAGCACACATTTAGCTGTTTGCTCACTCCCCATCCTCAACAGGACTGCAGAAGAATAGAAAGAGCAAACATGAGGAAACTTGTAGGTCAAGATAAAGACAGCTTAATAAGTTAAGGGAAGAGGGGAAAAAAGCAATACAGAAGCAGTCACTCTCTACCTCCCACACACAGGCCAATGCATAGTGAAGGTTCAAGAAATGGTTACCCTGGAAGCTACTCCCTACCTTCTTTCTCTATTCCATTTTATATTTCTAAGCACCTGTTTCATACATAAAAATGGATCAATTTAGACATATTTGTGTCTAAATGCTCTGAAGGTCTATTAAAAACCAGGATCACACATGGCCCAATGGAATAAATCAAATTCTCCTGCAAAACACAGCCAGCCTGTGCTACTCTTACTTGCTGGGCATGACAACATTCAGGACCTTACCTGAGCTATCTTTTCAAGTCCTCACCTACTGTGGAGCCTGAGTTTCTTATTCCAGCTTCAAGGGCTGTTTATGCATTTTGGTATTTAGTTATAATGTGTTCAAGTAGAAGCACAGGTCAAGAAAGACTTGTGAGTATTTCTGCCTCTACTACAACAGGCTCAAAGGATATAAAAATTTTTCCTGAAAAAGAAAGAAAACATGAACCATTCACCTTTTGTACTGACATTTTCCTTTAAATTACAGTTAGTCTGGCTGCAGAGTTGCTTCAAATTTATTCTCTCCAGATGCAACTCAGATTCACGACCACATTAAAATTTTCATCCAATAACTAATTAAAATTACAAGTTTTTAATAAACAGATAGCTCAACATAAATCTAAATAATCCTCACTAAATCCATGTGTGCACTAACATCACATTTGATCTTCTGCCGGCTGCAGCAAACAAAATCTAAGATAAATGTTTCAACTGCCAAAGGATTTCGTTTCTATAGTAGTGTCTCAAGGTTTGCAATTTGCTGTTATAGTTAAGTGAAGCCTGTTGACTGCTAAAGAAAACACCACCTTTAAGATCTAGCAGTTAACTAGTTTTGAAGCACAGAGCCTTGCTCCATAGGATGCTTCGTGATTTGTTCTATATTCCCGGAACTGTAATTTTACTGAAAAGGATATTATGCTGAGGATAGCCGTATTCAGGACAAAGGTAGGAAACAACAGATTCGTTCATAGAGAAGGAAATTACAGCAAACCAGCTAAGATTTGTGCTAGGATGTGTAAAGATGAAGAATGAGAATCAGAGCAGTGTTTTGGAAGGTCTCTATCAGAGTGGGATAGGAGCACTAAAGAGCAGACAGAAGAGCATCAGAGCACCACCAGAGAAAGTGATATTTACTTGTAGTAAAAGGAAAAACACAGCTTGGGTATAGTCTTGGTTTGAGATCAGTATTTTTTGAATGGGATCCAAGGAAAATGTTTTTTTAATTCCCCATGGTGTTTAGGGAAATACATGTCCCTTTGATAATTTACATTATTGAGACCAAGGCGTGCTTGACACCATCACCAAGGACAAGTCTCAGAGATCCTATACACAGCTAACTTCAATAGTCAAAAAAGTAAAAATACTATACTAACAATAATCTTATCTGTACATTATGTTCTTTCACAAAGCTCTAGATGTTTGAGGGAGAAGGGAGATGCTAAATAACAGCATAAGTCTGGTTTTTTGCCACCTGTCATGATCTCTGATAACGACTGCAAGTGTCCCTATGCACTCTGAATACCACTCCAAACACATCATTGACTCTCCTCAACACAAGTTCTTCTGGGGTCCTTTTGCCTAAACACAGAATGTCCTTCTCTCTCAGTGTAAATAATGGTATTTATTCATTTGAGCATTCATCTGGACAGGCTGGATTGATGTGCCAGGGACAATGGTATGAGGTTCAACAAGGCCACGTGCCAGGTCCTGCCCTTGGGTCACAACAAACCCAGGCAGTGCTACAGGCTGGGGGCAAACTGGCTGCAAAGCTGCCTGGTGGAAAAGGACCTGAGAGTGCTGGTCAACAGCAGCTGAACATGAGCCAGCCTGTGCCCAGGGGGCCAAGAAGGGCAATGGCATCCTGGTCTGGACCAGCAATGGTGTGGCCAGCAGGACCAAGGCAGTGATTGTCCCCCTGTACTGGCACTGGTGAGGCTGCACCTCAAATCCTGTGTCCAGTTTTGGGCCCCTCACTCCAAGAAAGACATTGAGGTGCTGGAGCTTGTCCGGAGAAGGGGAATGGAGCTGGGGAGGTGTCTGGAGCACAAGTTCTGTGAGGAGGGGCTGAGGGAGCTGGGGGTGTTTAACCTGGAGATGAGGTAGCTCATGGGGGACCTTACCACTCCCTACAACAACGTGACAGAAGGTTGTAGTGAGATGGGGGTGCATTTTGTCTCCCCAGTAAGAAGCCATAGGACAAGAGGAAATGGCCTCAAATTGCACCAGGGAGGCTTAGGTTGGATATTAGGAAAAATTTCTTCAGCTAAAGGGTTGCCAAGCCTTGGAATAGGTTGCCCAGGGAAGTGGCTTAGTCTTCATCCCTGAAGACATCTAAAAGATGTGGCACTTAGGACATGGTTTAGTGGTGCACTTGGCAGCACTGGGTTAAAGACTGGATTCAATGATCACAGAGATATTTTTCAACATAAACGATTCTATGGTTCTCCCTTTGATTTTTCTTCCCAGGTCTTCCAATTCCCTAGCTTTTCTTCCCTCTTGTCATGGGAGGAGAAATATGGGCTTGTCACCATCCACGAAGCAGAAAGGACTTTTTAAGACTTTTTGCACCCCTCATTAACCAAAAGCTAGCACTCATAGATTGCACTGGCAATCCACATTAGTACTCAACACAGCCCTGGCCATGCAGGTAGACTTCAATCGCTAGAGGTTTTTACAAATCACAATTAGATTTATCTAATTGTGGACTGTGGACTGATCCTATCAGTAAAAGAGGAAGCTGCATATACCAGTACCTTACAGTATGGATGTTTGCCTACAACATTTTTTCAGAACTTCGCCTGAGCATATTAATATATTCTCTGTATAAAAACTGTATTATTGTTTTCCTGCATTGTGACTCTTCAGAAGAGAAAGCAAATAGCAAATTAAAAAATATTCTCTTTTAACTCCTCCTCTTTTTTTTGCTCCTAATTTATTAACAGGCATTGTAAACCACAAAAGATCTATTTAAAATAAATCGTAAGTTACCTTATCTCTAGGCTGCTGATTCCATTCACTGGTTTTGTGTATTTTAATGACAGTCTAAGAATAAGAAACAGATTTTTAATGTTAGAGTAGTCAGCTTTAATTAGATCATTGTGACATTTCAATTTGAGGGAATATTCTAAATCAGTAGGCAATTACAAAAGTCATATAGCAAAGGTTCAGTACACAGAAAAATATGACTAAATATTTCTAGGATTTTATTTACCCAAGAGCAGGTGCTTCAAAGTAAAGGAAAACAGAGATCATGTTTCATTAATGTACTTCCAGCTGAATTACTACCTCCAAACTGGCAATACTCCCCTTCAGGGGAACGAAATTATGACCTCACTAATGCCAGTGGAGATTTTTGTGATTGTGAGATCAGGCACAGTGAAACCTGTTTGGACCAAATACAAACAAACAAGGAAGTAAGGAACATAAGAAGAAAAAAACTGAAAATTTCACAGCCTCATCTGAACAATTTTTGTGGTCTTGACTTAACTTTTTTCTTCTAAGAATACAATTTTTTTTTTTTTTTAATTTTGGATGCTCTAGAAGAAAATTAAAATAGTACTAATTTTACATTGTAATATTTCCGATACTTTTCAGAGTTACATGTATTACGATATGAAATTTCTTGTGCTACTCACGTTGTGTTGCTGTCTGAGCACTCAGAGGCAGAAGTATCCACATTCTGTGTTACAAATGTTGCATTTGTCAAATCTATTAAAACTGAACTGTTGGCTTTGAGGCTGAAATTACTAGCATGAAAAAGGATGCATGTATGATTTCCAGTGGTCACATTCAGAGGAGGATATGATAAACTGTCTTCTTCCTCGGCAGCCATTAATTGTCGTCTTAATTCTGTCACCACATCAGTTCTTCTAGAAATCTGGAACAACAGCATATTAACAATTCATCCCTTTGTAAAAGTCATTTCAACTGAAAACAACCATTCACCATTCTGTACCACGAGCACCCATTCTTAAGTCCTCAATCAACCTCAATATTTGTTATTGTCTGTCTATGTAACTGGCGGTGTGGAGCCTAATGAGGCAATGTTAACCTAGGTTCCCATGGCCAGGTGTCCACATGTGAAAACAAGCACCATGGAATTCAGGCAAATGAATGTAAAACCATATTTAGAGTGTTGCCTTAAGAGAGTAGTATTCATTTGTGCTAACAGGTAGAACAATTTTTTTTTTCCTGCAGAAGGACATACTGAAAGAAATTAACTTTTTTTTCTGCAATACAATCATAAGAAAATTTCAACTTGCTAGTTCAGTGACACTCTCCCCTTAAGTAACAGTAACTGTTTTTGCAGTCTTCATTTTAACAAACATGAAAGCAGTCTACTTAGCTACAGCAAGCTTATTTTTAAACTCTTCAGATGGCTTCTGGAAAAAGAAGACCTTTGCTCATTTGGCTGATGAGTTGAACTCCTACAAGAGACACATCTGCTTCTAAGATATTTCCAGGAATTCCATTTAGTGGGTAATGCTTTTAAAAAATGTGCCCAGGGCATCCTTGGTAAAACAGCCCCACTGATATCAACAGTTAAAGCAACCTTACCTTATCACACGACAACTTTATCCTGTTCTTATCTTACTCCTCACTTCTAACTCAATTCATATCTGGGATATTCCACCTACTTTTGAGTCCCATGTCAGCTTTACAACTTCATATGCTAGAAGTGGCCTCTACCCTTGTATAACTTTAGGGTACAAGAAATGAAAGGCATCACAAGGGTTACCAGAACTGTAATTATGTGGAGCTATTGCCCAGAACCACTCTTCATGGGTTTCAAGACAGTCAAGGACCATTTTCTGGTCTGAAACAGAGACTATAATATCGCTTCATAACCTGCCTGTGGGGAGGAGCCCCAGAAGATTCTGACACCTTAACGGCTGCTCTGTAAACACCACTGGCCATCTGTTATTTACAGCTTGTCTTTGCAGGTACCTCATTCTATCAATTAAGCAGAATGGGCTGCATTAAAACCCTTTGACTAAATGCTCCAGTGAAGAATGCAATCTTCCCCTCCCATACATGCATACTTTATGAATTTCTTTTTAATTCAGAGTAGTGCCTTTTCAAATACATCAGAACAAGCATTATTTTAAATGAATACCATTTTCTTTAAAAGAACAGGGTACAACAAAAGAAAATATTCAACTTTTGATATAAAACTTTAAATCTTGCCTTAGGCTTTCCTGAAATGTAATCATTTTATTTCAAACTGAGAGGAAAAGCTGCAGTCTAAATTATATCCTGTCTAACTATTGACTTCACTATGTGGGCCCCATGTATCATCTAAAGAGGGCTTTAAAAACCACCTGCTAACAGCTGAAAAGAATGCTACATTGGATACTGTGATTGGGATAACTTGGGGGATTAGGCTGAAGTACCTTAAAATAAAAAGAATGCTATTAAAATATAGTCATAAGACTACATCTTTATTTCTGTTGCTCTCTGAGCAGTACTTTGCCATGAGGCTCTTACATAGAGATTCTCTTCTCTCTCTCAGAAAGCATATGAATCAAGAGAGTGTAAACCTGAAAAGAAGGGCTTTCAGGAACAAATAAACCCACTAGTTTGATAGGAATAGGCAGATCCATCAGGTCAGTGCAGGGCTCCGAGGCTGGGGTCAGTGGAAAAATTTTGTGTTTGTTGACCATGGGATGATCTACTCAACAGGTGATCCACTGCCACCTGACGGGATACACCTGTCCCAGAGGGGAAAAGGGGCTCTGGCACAGGAGCTACTGGGGCTTGATGACAAAGCTTTAAAGGAGCTTGGGAGGGAGACAGGAACAAAACAAGGCTGTCCAGTGACGAGCAATGAGATAGTGTGCCAAAATTTGGGGAAATGAGCACTAATGGCATCCCTCAATCTGCGTCCAACTCAGCATATTCTGTGATTCTGTGAATTAAGCACACTCAAAATCAGAAAGAGATTTATAAAAATTTAGTCTTCAGGCTGAAAGGAGGATCTCTGAAACAGCCCAGCCTGGGACCCACTGGAGGCCAGAGGACAGCAGTTGCTCCTTCCAGGTGACTGCAGTGGGAAGCTGAGAGCTTCCCCACCATGTCCCTTGCTTCTCTGTTCAAGGAACATTTTCTTTTTCTTTTGTTGCTGCACCGGAATGAGCTTACTGAATTAAAATCATTCTCTGATGACATATATTTCATGCTAAACTATAAATTACAAGACACTCCCTTGACAAATGGGTTATATTTACACTGAATTACTGTAAATCAAATTAGATTATTTAGGAACAATACATTATGGAAGTGTTGCCAATCATTAAACCATATTTAATTCTGTTGTTTAATGTGCCCTTCTCCTTCACCTAATCTGAACTGAGGGATGTGTGAGTCACTGTCTGTTCTCTGAATTTATCAATGGCATTTTTGATCTCAGTCGTGCAGTGAACAACAGCAAGACCTGATTAAATAATGTACAGAAAAGAAAGGGTGCCACTTACATTTTCCTAGACCAGAATTGAATTGCTAACTGAACCTGCAACAGAGGTATCCTGTAAAAAATGCTTCCCTTTGATCTGTTTTTCAAGCCTCCTAATTCAGAATCATCTCTCTTGGAAAGGAGGAAGGAAGCAGATCTGGCAACATTTTGATACACAAACATACTAATCTTTTTCAAAGCAAACAGACCTTATATCCAAAATTATTCATTTGTTTTGTTGTTGTTGCCACAATTTTGTTGGCTCTTCCAACACAGAGTGGCTAGAGACAAGAAAAAGGATTTGAGGCCATTTTATACATTTGAAATTACAGTTGAAAACAAATATAAATCAAATAGTTGTAAACACACATGAGAACCATACAAAATACTGTGAAAATGAAACTTTCATTTGCTGAAATGATGAATGGTAATGAACAACAGAAACAGACTACATTTTACACTGGTTATGATGTGGGATTTTTGCACATCAGTTCAACAGATGATTGTGTCTTCTGTTTCAATCTTGTGTTTCTTGACTTCTTATTGCTGTGTTAAGGTATGCAAGTCAAGAATAAGAAAACTGTCCTAGTGGTGCTTGCTGCACCTTTTAATTTCTAACAGCATAGATTTATGACCACATCCTCTCTGTGGGATTGCTGCTCTTATTGAAAACGTATTTCTGTACTTTCAAAGAGGGACATGAGTAGGCAGAAAGGTCCATTCCCTTTCTCTTTTTAGGTTGTATCATACATCCATACTGCATTGTGCACTACAGTGCATTCTCTGTAGATACCTGACTTAGATGGCAAATGGTAATTTTTCCAATTTTAGTCATAACATGATTAAGCCAGTTGTTAGTATGGCAAAACTATATAAGAACCCTAGCTTCTACTAAAAAAAAAAAAGTGCAGTATCAGAACCAGATATTGCTTATTAGCATTGCACAGCACAGTACAAATGAAGAAAAGAACCTGTAAGTATTTAGGGAGTGCATATAGAGACAAGCTCAAAATACATTGTAAAAATGAGAACAAAGAATCTTTTTGGGTCATGTAATGGCCTAAATCATGAAGTACAAGGTCCAAGGAGGAGAGGGCAGGCACTGCAACTGCTACAGTAACACCCCAAAGACAAATACCTTTTATCTGAACTGGATTTTGGGTTTGCTAGATGGAACTGCATGTACATATCATCTACCAACTGTAATTCTTCTGACAGGATACCAAAAGAACTGTATGCTTGCATTTTCTCATTTTGCTTTAACAGGAACCACCAAAATCTTTTTTTTGCAAGTGGTCCTTTAAAAACTGACACTAGGAGGCTGCCATGTGCTCAGTGCAGGGGTACTGCAGAATGGCAGATCGTGCTTCTTTCTGGGTTTTGGCTGTGCCCTATCAGAAGCCACTCAGCATTCACATCCCAGCAAGTATCCACACATTTCAAACGCTTTTTCTGTAATTATCATTTCATATTCCTTCCCACACAAACAGATCAGTTTTCTTCCATGCTTTCTATTTGATGTGGCATCATGGTCTCACTATGGATAGCATCACCACGCCCCCTGCTAATACATCCATTTTCCTGAAGGATAGTGTATCACGAATCTGTGATGCAGGCAATCTCACTGCTGAAGGTCAGCAATTTGAAAGGCAAGCATTAGAATTTGGTGTAACTGTAAAAGTGTTCTTTCTGGTGTCAAGTTTTCAAAATCACACACGCAGTGAACAGAAATATATTTGATTGGACTCATTTCATTCACCTGTCAGCGGAAGACTGTAGCATAACAGTGTTTTAAGCTGTCAAAATCTAGAACATTAAGCAGAGTTACCAATTATCTCTATTTTTGAAAGTTTTAACAGTTTACATTTTTATGATTTCTATTGTTTTGGGTTTTTTTTTCTTAATTCCCCTCTTGGCTGACTTGTGGCTGCCCCAGGCCCGGAAGTGTTTAAGGCCAGGTTGGAGGGGGTTTAGAGCAACCTGGTCTAGTTGAAGGTGTCTCTCGTCTCTGCTCATGGCATGGGGATTGGAACTGGATGATCTTTAGGGTCCCTTCCCGCCCTGTTTCACATATTTGTTCTGCAACTGTTAGTCTAAACAAGATCTCAGAATAAATTTCAATGGCATATTTTTCCCAGAAGAATCCTTGACTTCTATTTCCCATCTCTATTAATACTCTGATAAATCAGGAGAAGAAGAATGCACCGAAATGTGCATTCATTTATTAACAATGATTACCATCATTTTGGTGCCTTGCAGGACATACGACCAACCTTACTGTCTCACATTAGTATCTGATGACTTCCTTGTTGAACCATGCACACTTCCATCAGCAAGCCAAATGGCTTGGCAGCTGTGACACTCAGCTTGTACCCAGTGGGCTGCATCACTCAGGGTTTTTCAGAAAAGCAAGGCTGGGACACAAACGTCTTACAGTAAGAGATAATGATGTCACTGTAAAACATAATGTTCTGTTTTATAATTGACAGAACTGCTGTGACTTGTGGAGAGCACCCACGTCATGAGGAAGCACTTCAAGATCTTCTGTTAGGAGAGACAATAAAACTGCAGTTTTACTATGCTGCTCAGTTCAGTGGCCTACCTAAACACAATCTGCAGTATCAGCTCATGTATTTATGGCTAGATGTACTTGTTCACAGGCCTGTCCCTTAGCAGCACTGGGCTGGATAAAAGATCTCTTTACTGTCATTTATAGAGAAAGGAACTACTCTGTGCCACCGACACTGGGCAGAGACAAGAGGGTTAGCAGGGGACATGCAAGCAACAGAACCCACAGCAGAGCAAGGTGTTGTGATGTGGCACTTGTGAAAACCATTCCACTTGAAAGGCTTTAAAATAAGACAATGTATGGCACATACAAGCATGTCTGTAAATGCAGTCCCAATTTTCTGAAGAAATGTATATTTCCTGTTATTTTCTTGCTACAACTTTTAATGCATTTTTATACCAAATTTTTTCCCTCTAACTTAAGAAAGAGCAGGAATTTATCTATAACAATATCCTGATTTTAGAAAGTAAAACAGAATATGTATAAGCTGGAATAGCAGCTGGAAGGAGCTACTACACTTAATTTGCCACCTTAAATTTCAGTTAGGACAAATAACCCAAACACAATTATTTCAATAAAAACAATGTATTGATCATCTTCAAAAGTGTTAAAACTTACTTACATGTTTTTAGTAAATCAGATCTTGCAAGCAATATACAAAAGAGGAAAAAAAAATGTATTAAGAACTTGCATTGTAAAACAGAATTAATCCTGAAAGGAATCTACCAGATGTATCATTCAAGGAATATTTGCTGATGCCAATGGCCCCAGGTTGAGCATTAGATTTTGGGCCCTGTTTCAGGCAATTCTGCCATAGAGATAAAAGAAGCTACAGATTTTGCATAATTTTTAGACTGCTAGAGGAATACCCACTTCCAACTGGTTGTTCTCCCCACTTTCCTATGTCCATATGTAGAATTCAAGTTGCTATGGGAGATGTGAAAAAGGATGGAGGAGTGTCTGCGGCAAGGAAATGGAACAGATATGCAGTGAGAGCTGGACAGAGGTTAAATAGGGGTCTGGTGGGTTACTTAATTGAAAAATGCAGACAGGAGCCAAAATGTGTTACTCATAGTGCTGGGAGAGTTGCCAGCACTGTTTGTCCCAGATGTAGGCAAGTCACAGGGAAATTAAAAACCTGAAGACCCTTAAAGTTCTCCCTTTTTCTACTTAATATTTTGATCCTGCAGGACTTGGGAGGACTAATCTGCAAAACTGGCCAATAAATCTAGCAAACTGATCTTTTTGACAGGGAAGTTACAACAAGCATTTTTTTCACAGAAAATCTATAAAAATGTTTTAAACTTCAACGCTGCTTTCTTGCACTTAATATCTATATAATTTTTCTGACAGTAGGGTATGTAAGCTAGAAGGTGTATATATATATAAATGAAATCCACATCAGAAAGTCTAGACAAAGCTAATATTAGAAATAATATCCATGCTCTTTTCAAGATTTCCATGCCTTTTTTTCCTCTTGATAAACCTTTCTTCCTCTTCCAAGTTTTTCTCAAAATAGACATGTTTCCACCAAAACCTAGTTAAACCTCCCAGTTCATACACCTCAGCCAATGTCACCAACCTCAATTTCATAACTTCCTTCATCTCCTACCTGTCTCTAGCCCACCAACTAAACCAAAATGGGACCAAAGCAGGCAATTGTTCCCAGAAGTTAGGTGGAACTACCACCTCTGTGTCTGCTAGTTGTTGATCCTTGTCACGATGCTTTGACAGGAGACTTAGGAAAATGGAAATTTATAAGGTAAGGTTTATTAAAAAACAAACACCAGCTTCCTTCCAGCGTTCTTGTGGGATTGCTTTAGCAGTTTGATGTCTATTGCTGTTCCTATTCCATATCCAAGCTTCAACGCCAGGTAATGGCAAGCCTGGCTGTGGATTTGGTTCAACCACAGTCAGTTATTCCTGCTGGAAGTTCACATTCTGAGAACTGTGGATCAGGAGCAAGGAATATTTTTAGGGTCATAAGGAAATCATGTATTGGGGAGAAGGAAGGAGTTTTCAACAGTCAGGAGGCACAGCAGAATCCAACATTCACCTTCCAATAGTTCTGCTCAACATAAGGCAAGACATCCTCCCTGTTCTGTTGCAGAATTTTGCAAGTGATTTGGCTGAAAGCCCCAGAAGAAGAGCTATCTAGCTGTTAAAATAACTGAGGTTTAACTTTCATACCGTAGAGCACTAAAGAGTAGAATGTACTTCTTTTGATTCATTAAACATCAGTCTAGGAAATCACTCAATTATTTGATCTAAATCAGAAATCACATAACAGAATAATAGCTGCAGTGCTTCAATAAAATCATAAACACTGAGTTTTTCATAAAACAGAAAAGACAGAACAAGAACAAAATATGCCATGTAATGTCAAATTTGATGTCAGGCATCACTTTATGTACAGCTTTTAAAGCAATGCTTCCATCAACAAATTAAAAAATATGCCTGTGGCATTTTGTCAGGAAAGGGATTAGTTTCTTGCCTTTTTTCTGGTCTCCCAGTGACAGTAAGGACGTATGTCATACAGTAACTCAATAACAAAGATTCCCCTGCGAGGCTGGAGCGAGTTGGCAGGCTGGCATGGTTCAGAACAGTGCTACAGTGCTAGGTTGGATCCCAGAAGAAACAATGACTTGTCAACCTCATGCAGGGCAAATTTGCCTCTTCTCTCACAGCATCCCCAGCTAACAGCCCAGGGATGCACTGGCAAGTCCCAGAGCTCTCCCACCACTGCCTCCAGCTCTGCTGTACTTCAGTGCTGCTGGCACAGGTGACTGTACAGGGGTCTGACCACACAGGACTATTTTATCAAAGGATATTTATACCACAGCTTTCTTTAATCAGTTGATTTTCTAATTAGACAACTTTCTAAAAAGAAAGCTACCATGTTAGTAGTTGACTGAAATCCGTTTCAATTTAAAGTTGTCAGCTAGCAGGAATGGGTAATACAGTCCTCAGAAAGAAAAAAGCTCAGTGTTTCAATACCAAAACACTGCATTAAAAGTCTGTCAACCTTTTATTAACACCCTGGCTACTTCTTAGCTTTGTATGCTTAAAACTCTAATGTACAAACTTTGAAAAGAGATTTGCATGGAATTCCAAGTTCACAGATTTTTACGGAAAAGCCTTTAGGATTTAATAAAAGTAACTTCTTAGAGAGAACATTTCAATAATCATCCCTAAAGCAAAGATATATTCCTCTGCTAAAATCATAAACATGTTTGAAAATTCCGTTAAGAAATTATCATATTTCATCCTAACTTTAGAGGCACGTATGCTGCACTTAGGAGTTTGAATGGCCACACAGGCTGAGAGTTGCACTCAGGGATCTTAGAGGTCTTTTCCAACCTTGATGATTCTACAGTTTTGTATACACAATGGCTATGTATCAATAATGACGGCCCCTCTTTACTTTTTCAAATGGCAGGAAATCAGTAGTTGATGGCTTTGAACAGTCTAATACTTCAGGGGATCACATTCGGGGGAAGAGTTAAAAAGTAGAGAAAAACACAGCCACTACATGCATAAATATAGCAGCTCTAGAACAGCACAACAAAATGTCTTCCTACTACAGAACACTGAACTTCCAAAATCAAAACTTTCTGTGGAACTTCATAAAGAAAATATTTTTTTTCCAAAAAGTTTTGTAAAGTGAAAAGAAAGACAGAATATGAAATTTCACTTGAAACTAAAATGAAATAATCCTGATTTCTTCTAACTAGTCCTAACTGTATTACAGACTAGCACTAAAACTTAGGGCTTTGTTATTCTGCCATCAGATCTCACACTTCCCGGGATATGTGATCTGCATTTACTGATTAAGAGCAAATTTTATGTCATGTGTTGGTAAAGCATGTCTTTGTTCCTCTAACAGCCAGTTCTCTAGCACAGAGTACAGAAGCTGCAGTACAAAACAAACGATACAGGACACAAATGTTTTTTCAGTGCACGGGGCATCCCTGTGATTGCACCAGCTTGTTCTCTTGCAAGCTTTAGTTTAGTTTCCTATGAAGGGAAGGAAGACAAGTACTGCAGGTAGATATGTAGGGTAAGGTTGCTCTGAGCACACGCAGAAGCCACCCAACCATACAGCCACACATCTCTCAGCTCCTGGCTTTTCAGCCCCAGCTATCTCATAGGTGAATGCACATACACTGTCATCCTCTGGGTAGATGTAATCGTTTCCCATTTCCAGCCCTTTGCTTCTCTAAAATGGGAACGTGTATCTCCCTGTGGAAAAGATCATACCTATGGGCTTTGGTGTCTGGAGAAGGCACTGAAGACACAAGTCTCTGTGCTCACCAGTAGCAATGAACAGGGAAAGGATTCAGAGCTCCCAGAGGCAATTTTCAGATGCTTAATCACAAGATCTTGAGAATCCAGCCCCTTTCACTGCACTGAAGGTAGGGAAGACTGCACCAAGCTTGAGCTACCACCTACCCAATTTTCAGCTGACACAGTCACTTCTCCTGATGGATTTCCTGGTTGCCAGAAGAACAATGATTTACATGCAGCAGGTTGTGTTTTTTTTATGATGTGGCAATTATTTTCATTTTCAGAGATGGAAATTCTACAACAACCTAATAGACAAGCAGGAGGAGGAAAGTCCACGAGCTTCTTATAGTGGAGCTTTGCTTATTCTGTTGGCTGCCTCTTCTGGCTCTTGGCCTTCAGTTAAATAAGTTACATATTACCTTTCACACTCCTGGCCCAGAGAAATGCTATGTCAATATCCCAACCTTCCACTGCCAAGACATGAGACCAGCTAAACTGTGTGAGGGCAAAGGTCCACCTAGCTCACAGCCAGAGCTCCTGATAGTAACTGGCAGCTGAAATAAGGAAAGGGTAAATACAAACAATACTTGTCCTAGGATGCCCTCTTTGACTTCTGTAATCTTTGGGTTAGAAACCTTCAGGGCTGAAGGTTGCATTCAAATCAACACATGTAATAGTATCTCCTTTCCATCCATCTTTCCTATCTTTCTTCCATTAGTTCATGTAATCACTGAAATCCATGTGCTTTTCTCATTCAAAACTAGTTCACTGCTTTTCTTTAAAGGAAGTTTCTGCCCCTGAATTCCCATGTTATGGTCTGAGTGGCAATTGTCATGAATACCTTCCAGAGAAAATGAGTAATATTTCCTGTTCAGCCTGTCCATGTAATTGGTGGTTTTATTTATTATTTCCCTCTTGAATTTACCTTGCTTTTCCTAGCTGAAATGTTTTAATCTTTTAGCTTTACTGTATCCTTTGGAGATGGGGTGGCCAGAGCCACATGCACCACTCCACTGGCAGCCTTGCACTCAGCAAGGGCTTAGTGAACTGATGTTTGCTGCTTTGCCCTCCTCCTTTCCCAATGGTGGGTAGCACTCTGCTTGCTATTCATCCTACTGCTGACTGCTGGGATATTCTAAGAGATCTACCCACATTTGTACTGCAATCCCTCTTCTGAGAAACATATTTAAGGTTTTCCTTACATGTTACTTTTCTTCAGACTGGATTGTATCCGTCTTTTTATCACCCAGTAATGCAGTGCTGTGAGTGGTTTCTCCAACTTGTCAGTACATCAGCAAACTTTGGCACCTTTGGATTTCAGCCCCCTTTCCATACTAATGACTCTGCTGAACAGCACAGGCATCAACATCAATCGCCACAGCAAATACTGGCAAATATTCCCCACTATGAATATGAATGCTTTATTTTAATCCTTTCTTTTCTACCTATAAATTTTTTACTTCTGATACCAAATAATTCTATTTTTTTACCCTTTCTACTCTAGCAACACAGTCACTTTTACTTGCACATCTTATGCCTCTTAGAGAACACTGAAACCACATTGTATTTTCTTCCACATATTTATTACTACAGTTTCAACCATTTTTGTCAGTATGGAAGGTAGGTTTTCTGGTTGAATTTCTCCAGACATATGGAGCCTCTTTTCAAGCCCCATGTCACACTTGAAACATCCTGCTCCGCTAGGATGAAGGCTAAACTATTTTATAATTTTCGTATCTATTATAAAAAGTGTAATTCAAAATTTGTACATTAGAAATCATGATGACAGTTTGGCAGTTTCTTATTTTAGTTTAAACTTAGATGAATAATGTATGACCTTGATGATATGACACTATTAATTTTCTTGATCTATTCTGAAATCTCTTCTATTGCTAACTGAGTAGCAGCAAAATGTTTTGAGTCTCAGTGACTATTGAAAAAGTGTTTGAAGTGAGAACCTCCTATGTTCTACCACATCAGTGATCAACACAGGCCCTTTGGCTTTGCATTGTCACTCATTTTTCTGAGTTTCTCTTTTTTATTAGATCCAGTGCTCTCTGAAAGAATTCCTGTCTAATATGTTTTTAGTAATAGTTTTTGGGTCTTGTGCACGTAATTCCTCTGAATTTCTTTAGGTCTGCCATATGATATTGCACTATTATTTGCAAGAATTTATATTCCTTTTAATTTTCTGTATCATACAGGACCATGTTTTTTGAAGCATGACTTGTTACTTTTAATAGCCTCACCTCTTTCACTCTGTTAATTATGACACAGTTCGGGATGTTGTGAGGGGGAAAATGTTTTTTTGACATATAGTTTGACCTTTCAATATGTTGTGTTGAAACAGTTTGTATTCCAGATATAAACAGTGTCAGTCAACATAATTGGTGGAGATTATTGGGCAATTTATCAAATCACAGATAGACGGATTATTTTAATCCTTATGTTAAAGATATATCACGTGGATGCTGTGTTCAGCCTCAGTCTTCAAAGACTGTTCTTAGAATAGGTCTCCACAATTCTCAGAATATTTATCTTTGTCTCCTGGAATCCAGAGTTCCTTCAGACAAAACATCAGTTCTTTAAAGCTCTATTCTGTCACTCCAACACTTTTTTTAGCTAGGCATTTTCCTTCCAGAAAGTGTTTAGCATGCCTACCAACATGCCATATAAATATGCTTGTTTACAGTTACACATTCCATTTATTCGATCCTATTTTGCCCTTATACCTTAATTTCATTCTGCATGGTTACATTTATTACCTCTGTTTATATATGACTGTAACTTTTAGAATACTCATTGCAATTTTTATACCTACATTTTACTAGTTTCTGGGTTTTTTTGTCAGACACAATTCATCCTCACCTCTGTCCTTCTCCACTTTCTCCCTCCCCCACCCCAGTTTTCTTGTCCTTAATTTTAAGTGCAAAATAAATACAACTTTCTAATTTGATCTATATGGAACATCTGTACAGGTTTCATCTACGCCTTAAAACTTAGCATTTGAAAATAACAAAATTGTTCTGATCAGATAAAAATAATAGCTTAGTTCCATGCTGCCCTTCATTTAGCAGTGAAGTGCACAAACATGTATGTACGAAAGTGTAACATAAAATGTAAGCTAAAGTTGTAAAAATGTTTAAAGTGAATCTTGACTCACCCTGGTGCAAAGTCTAGAGTTAAAGGTAAAACACTAGTTTTCAGTTATTTCTCTGAATTCCCTGCTAACACATGGAATGAATCATACAGAATTGCTAAGAAGCATCCCTCACATCTTTATCATTCAATTTTGAAACTCATTTGGCTAAATGTTTGCTCATCTAGAGTGACAAATAACTGGCTTCAACCTGCCTTAAGCAGTTCTTTTGCAGTTATTTAAAAATACCTATGTTAGAAAAAAATTCTCAAAACTGAGTTAGCTAGGAAATAATCAAGTGTACATTCTTCATCTACAAGTTAAAGTTTGTTTTATTATAATGGCATCCATTAAATGGGGACAGAAGAGAACCAAAGGATGAGGAATTCCTTTTGTTTCTTTTAGGCTGGAAAGACTGATGCTTTATTATACTATGTCAAACTACAGTTCCTCCTTCAAATGTGAAAATACAAGACTAAATTAATAAGGCAATTCCTGTATCCAAGGATGTGTGAGGATATTTAATCTACACCCCAACTCCTGAAATGGCATTATAAGCATTTTTCTAATGTTTTATTCACGGGAAAGCTCACGTTATGTAACATTTGAGTACATTAAATGGTCAAAAGCATTCCATTAGCCAGAAGCTGTGAAGTCAGTGGGGTGGCTGTTGCAGCGTTTAGTCTCCTCAGAGTGGTAAACTGAATAGTCAACAAAACAGAGGGGAGCTGGATGTAAGTGGAAGATGCAGCACAGCAAAATATGATGCATTTAAAAAAAATGCGTTGGATAGAAGGCAGAAACAAAGAAAACATAACCACAAGCACTTGTCAAAGCAGATAAAAACTTCTCATACTCTTTTTAGCTGGGGTGCACATCAATAGCACCTGAGGATACCACCAAGAGACCCTTTTTAAGTGTCAAAAGTAACCACTTGTGTGACAGATTCCAAAGTTACTTCTGGCTGTATAAAGTTCCTATAACTCATACTGCTTGGCTCTGAGTGGTATCAAAGACTCAACACACAGAAACACCAACCAGAGCAGACAGCTTGTAGAATGAAGGAGTCCAAAGCTGACGGTAACTGAAGTTCTCTGAAAATGTGGAGGCAGTACAGAAAATTTAAACAGCATTTCACAATGCATCTGTAAAAAGTGGAGTCAACAAAATGAGTATCAGCTGGGATGCAGCCATAAATCTCCTTTTAGCAATATGTGGTCCCTCAGCATTCGATCTCACTGGGAAAAGATAACAACTATAAAACTGTCTTGCAGTTTCAGAAGAAAACTGGTAAAAATGTTACAGGGACACCTACGAGGATCAGAAGTATGGGGAACTTGATGAGATTTGTGATTTGATGCATATCTGTCTTTAAATCACTACAGCCATTTTAACCTCTCCAATTACAACAGCAGGTTAAAATTATGCATCACAGCCATAAGCCAAAAAAACAACCAGAAGAAAGCACAAGCTTTGATCAAGGGTGACCTTGATCAAACTCCCCAAGAACACAGAAATTCATATATTCACGAGAACTCCTGATGAAAGAGTAGAGCAAGGACTGCAGAGGGGTTTGGTTCTCATGAAGAAAAATAAGCTACCAAATGATTTTCAAAGGGAAGGAAAGCCTTGGCTGGACACTGCTCACATCTTGGGATAAGTTTCAGGTTTTTAATGGAAAAAAGTAAGAGAAATGTTGAGTGAGAGTTGTCTTACTATATGTACATGTCAAGATCTAACCTAAGAATGATGACTACCTTTAAGGGTAAATTTAATCTCATCCTGCAGTGGTGCCCTACAAAACAGTCAGAAGGATCATACCCTAAAAAGTCCTTGATTGTAAAGAGAACCCTGGCTGATGACTTCAGACGTAGACATATAGACTCCACTTGCTCAGAATTAGGTGATACAAATTTCTCTCTCAGCCAGAGAGATCCCAACTCAGCCAGACCTACAAAGGCAAAGCATTTCAGAACAAGACCCACAAGACTCAGCAGTTGCCTTATTGGAGGAAGGCATCTCCTTTATGAGATGGTGGGAGAAATCATCAACTGGTTAGAAACCATTTCAAGTAGGTCACCAAGTNCAAACCTAAAACCTTTCAGTTTAAAACCATTCCCCTTTGTCCTATAACTACCTGCTCTTGTAAAAAAGTCTCTCTCCAGCTTTCCTGCAGCTTCCCTTCAGGTACTGGAAGGCCAGTAATTATTTCACCCTGAAGCTTTCTCTTCCCTGGGCTGAACAAGCCCAATTCCCTTAGCTTTTCCTCATAGAAGAGAAGCTCTAGCCCTCCAATCATGCTGAGACTGGAACAGAACAAGAACCAGCCTGAACAAATCTGCATCATGCATTGGGCTAATGAACTGATAATTACAATAGCCTAAGGGCATCTGTGTCTGCACTGACTAAACTAAACAGCTCTTGCTCATCAAATCAGGAAAGACACTCAGTCATAGGTGAGTTTTGCTCATTAATTCACTTTCTGCAAAGCCAATACCAGNTCATCAACTGGTTAGAAACCATTTCAAGTAGGTCACCAAGTGGTGTCTCATTGAGAGTCTTAATTCTGTCTTCAAATCATAGCATCATAGAATGTCTTGAATTGAAAGGCACATTAAAGATCATCTAGTTCCAAGCCCCTTGCCATGGGCAGGGACACCTTCCACTAGAGCAGGTTGCTAAGGGTCCCATCCAGCCTGGCCTTGAACACTTCCAGGGATGGGGCATCAGCCTGTTCCAGTGCCTCACCACCCTCACAGTAAAGAATTTCTTCCTAGTATCGAATCCAAACCTAAAACCTTTCAGTTTAAAACCATTCCCCTTTGTCCTATAACTACCTGCTCTTGTAAAAAAGTCTCTCTCCAGCTTTCCTGCAGCTTCCCTTCAGGTACTGGAAGGCCAGTAATTATTTCACCCTGAAGCTTTCTCTTCCCTGGGCTGAACAAGCCCAATTCCCTTAGCTTTTCCTCATAGAAGAGAAGCTCTAGCCCTCCAATCATGCTGAGACTGGAACAGAACAAGAACCAGCCTGAACAAATCTGCATCATGCATTGGGCTAATGAACTGATAATTACAATAGCCTAAGGGCATCTGTGTCTGCACTGACTAAACTAAACAGCTCTTGCTCATCAAATCAGGAAAGACACTCAGTCATAGGTGAGTTTTGCTCATTAATTCACTTTCTGCAAAGCCAATACCAGTCTGGTATTTTCCAATATATGCATTTCTCACATTTATTTTTCTCTGCTTGAGGCAATGGAAAAACAAACTAATATAACATGGCAATGTTATTAAGCCATAAACAGCCCAAGAGCAAGTAGGTGGAGCTTTCAGAAGAGAAGCATCCCAAAACCACCAGTTTTTTGGGAGCTTCCCTGTATAAAATTAATTTATCTAACTAGAAGATTTTTTTTTTAAGTGTAATAAAGCTAAATTAAAGCTAATTTCCTTCATCACTGAGAATAAGGCCACTAGTAAAGGCAACTCTTCCATAGTGAATGATAGCTATAGAGTTTACATGGTGCATTTGGAAATCATTCTCAACATGATTAAAGCCTTTTCCTTCTTATATATATTGATCTTGTCTATCACTGAGGAGTGATCCTGTAACTTCTAGATCACGCAATATAGTCTTTATAGTTTAAGCGAAGGGAGTTAGTACTTTCACTTATGGTTATGAAACACTTCATACCTTCCACAGATCAAGCACAGCCAAAGATATGCAATATATACCAAGGAGAGGTTATATGCAAATATACAGAGTGATGAACCTTCAAAAGTACATTCTGCTTTGCCTTTTCTAGCTCTACAGACGCTGATAACCTTGAATGCACTGAAATAACTTAAAGTTATTGTGAGGGGACAAAAAATGCTTCAAATGTTTTTATATAGCATTGAATTTATACAATCAAGAAAAGCTTAAATTGCTTATATTTTAAAAATGTAGAACATCTTAAAATACATTGCTTTAATTATTTAAAACTGCTTCAGCTGTTTAAACTAAGTTACTTTAATTTAGAAAGCCTGTTGAAATATGCATAGATTTAAAATTCAAAAAACTTTAAAATTGATCAAAAAATTCCTTCTCTTAATTCCAATTTTTTCATTAAAAATATTTTTCATTCCAATTGTTCTAAATGCAATTTTCGGCTACGAATGCCCATGTGCCTTTAATTTCAAACAGTAAAGAGCCAAAACAATTAAGTAATTTTTATTTTTACTTTGGATCTTTCTTAAAAAAAATAGAAAAAAGGCAGATCACAAGTTCTGGACTAATATTCTCTCTTTTGCCACAAAAACACACAGTACTCAGAATATCAATGTGAGCTTGTGTCCTCATGCTGTTGTTTTTATTCTAAGTTTGGTCTTCAAAATCCAATCTCTGGAAATTAGTTTCACAAGGTTAATTTTTGAAGAAACTTCTTGTTTTTATTCAGTAGAATTAGCCTTTGTCCTAGAGCCTGAAGGGACTATTGTGATCACCTTGTTGGATTAGTCAGAGGTTCAAGATCCTACCTCCATGTAAAAACCCATACTACTTTTGAATGAACAGAGAACACCTTTGAGGGACTCCTCCACTACTGGCTTAAAGAACATTTATCAAGTCCCTTTAAGCGGCCTCTTACTCTTCTTTTGGATAAGATAAAGGGACATCCCTCCATACCCACTGAACACCGGTTTTCTAGGTTTTATTCTTGTAATAAGAATAGCAGTGCATTTTTCATTGTTCTCCCTCCTGAAAACCTTCCAGCCTCTCAAGATCCTGTCAGCATTTCTCACGCTAGATCCAGACAACTGCACAAATGTCTTTCCTGTTGCGTAAACCAAGGAAAGGCAGGTGAAATATTCTACAAGCAACTGGCTGATGTTTCATTATTGCTAGCCATTGCTCTTGTGGGAGACTTTAACTTGCCAGATGTCTGCTGGAAACTCAACACAGTGAACAGGCAGTCTAGGAGGTTCCTAGAGCATGAGGAAGATAAATTCCTGACACAGCTGGTGAGTGAGCCTACCAGGGAGAGTACCCTGCTAGACCTGCTGTTTATGAACAGAGAAGTGCAGGTAGGAGATGTGGTGGTCGGAGGCTGTCTTGGGCAAAGTGACCCCAAAATGATAGAATTTTTGATTCTTGGTGAAGC
>VWZT01005002.1:190405-291916 GCA_013397055.1 Pachycephala philippinensis
CACAACAAGAAAGACACTGAGGGGCTGGAGCATGTCCAGAGAAGGGCAAGAGAGCTGGTGAAGGGTCTGAAGAGCGAGTCACATGAGGAGTGGCTGAGGGAGCCAAGGGTGTTCAGCCAGGAAACAAGGAGGCTCAGGGAGAACCTTATCACTCTACAACGGCCTGAAAGGAGGCTGTATCCAGGTGGAGGGTCAGCCTCTTCTTCCAGGAAACCAGCAATAGGACAAGAGGAAATGGCCTCAAGCTGCACCAGGGGAGGTTCAGTTTGGACATCACGAAGAATTTCTTCACTGATTGGGTTGTCAAGCACTGAAAAAGACTGCCCAGGGAGGTGGCGGAGTCACTATCCCTGGAACTGTTCAAGAAATTACTGGATGCGGCATTTAGTGCTACGGTTTAGTTGACATGGTGCTGATTGGTCAAAGGTTGGACTCAATGATCTTGGAGGTCTTTTCCAATCTTAACGATTTTATGATTCTATGATCATATTAGGAGCTCAGATGTGTTACCTCTGACACAGATATATCTGTTTCTCTCAAAGCTGCATTTTTTAGGATTCAGCCTTTATGTTTCAAATGTTTCTCTTCTTAATGGAAACTATTTTGCTTTCCTCAAGGCAGGACTGTCTTCCATTTATTCATATTAAAATTAAAAGTTGAATATTTTTTGTTTGCAACCTGTATGTCATACAAAAAGGTAAGTCTGCATAAATAACTATCCTGTATTGCTGCTTACTATTAACGTGATATGATGCAATCTATAAATTATATTCTGACTATCAGCAAGGGTGAAAACTTTACCTTGCAGTTGTAAATACCAAGTATTGATTAAAAGAAATTGAACCAATTAATTTTAAAATGGATACTTTAGTAGCCTTCAGTTAATTAATAACACTCTGTCTATACTAAACCACCACACTAGGAAGCTTGATAACGTTACACATAGAACTCACTACAAAACCACTAGAGTTAAACTGAAAAAAATTAATTTACAGTTCTTAAAAATAGTAATAAGTTCTACAGACAAAGGCAGATTTATAGTCTCCTAGAACAGTAAAACTGCAATAGTTATGTAATACGGGTATCGTACATGAAAATTCATGCAATCATTTCTGGTCAAAACCTCATATAATATAGACTGCTTGCCTGTATAATCTTGAAAATCATCTACAGAGTTCTTCTGTAAACATTAAGTTGTTGGATGATAAAAATCTGACAGTTCTAGGCACTGAAGATTACTCACCCTTGAAGGTCTCACTGCAGTATAAATTACTGAAAAATGAATCCCTCGTTCCTGCAGATCCATGGTCACTCTTCCAATCATTTTGTCTGTAAATAGAAACATGTATAATTCAACAAACTCTGTGAGCTGAGAAAGCTAAAATCCTACAGTAGTTGGAGAAGTAATGAGCTAGATGTTTAAGCTTATTCAGTCTATTCAAGCAACTTAAGTGCTCATTCCATCTAGGTACAATAGGTACAAATGGGATGAGACACGCTCAGTGTCTTGAAAAATGCACAATTTCAGTGAGATAATACAGAAAATAAAACAGTTCAGAAAAAGAGGTGATTTTGAAACTGAAAAGTAAAACCATGGAAAATATACCCAAAGGTTTGAACTTCAGGCAATTAAAAGCAAGAGCAAAAGAAATAACCTAGGAGATGAGAGCAGGATGGATATACTGTTAGTCAAGTGACCAGTTAATAAGTAAATAATAAAATTCAAGCAGTATTATTCTTTGAAGTACAAAATACATGTAACTACCACTGCAAAACAACACTCAAAACATGGTGTTTAGTGTGGGGCATAATATGTGTAATACTGGTAGCAATATTTCTTTTGCCTTCTGTAGATTTAAAGCCTGCTTCTGCACCCCCAACAGGACACAGAAAACTTTCCTGTTGATTACTTTGGAGGCCAAAGGAGAAATATGGTGGAATATTTCTGAAAAAGGAAGGAGAAGTCAGGTAAGGAAGAGAGGGCCTTTCAAAGAGATCCAAATACGCCTCTACAAAAGATCCTCCTCTAGTTCTGAAACCACAGGCGGTTGCAATAAATACTTACAACTGATAAATATTTTCAAGCTTTATGCAGGAACATGAACATCTGTTTATAAGGAGCATAATATTTGTGCATCATAAACCATTATTAGTGTTGTTACTGGGACTGCTCAAGAAGCAAGCAAGTAAACTCACATTTACTGTTTCAGTGCCTTCCCACTTCTCATTCATGTACCAGCCTGGTGGGTGGATATTTTATAACCTGGACATACAAACTTCTCAGATTTTGAGGTCATACTTTACAGAAATTGTATTTTATTTGCATGTGCTGAAAAGAAGAGTTTATATTATTATCCTCTTTAACCACTTCTACTTACTGTAATTATGGTGTCCTGGCTGAGTAAAATGTTTGGCTTTTGTAAGAATGGAAGCATTGTTTTTTCCTGTAGGGTTTCAACTGAACTGATTTTCTCATACCAGTCAAGAATCAGCTATGTAAAGTTTCCTTCTAAAAATTACTGCTAGGAGAATCTACTATAAGAAATGTACTTACTCAGAAAAACAACTGCCTAAAAGCTACTGCCAAAATTACATTGGTTGTGGAGATCCAAGGCATTACACAATGTAGATTTTGCATTCTGGATTCATATATTTTGGAAATTCTCCTCAGCCTTAGCAAAAATTTGCAGAACAAAAAAAAATAATACGTATAAAAATGCAGAGATTGACTTTGGGTTTTCTTTCATTAAAGCAACACATAGCTTTCTGAAACAACATGTTATTTGCATTTCCCTTCAGAAAGAAGCTACATGTAACTATAGTTACCAGTAACATCTCTAACTCTTGCCTTTGGGAAGATTCTAGAGGTAATTCCTTCATGGAGGGAAGTTTATGTGAACATCCTTATGACAACAGAGTTGATATAGATCCTTGTTTGCCTGTGATCAGAACTCTACCTTTCTTACAAAGTATTTTCAAATTCTCCAAAGAAAAGATTGTCCACCATACCTTAGAGCATCTAAATTAGGTGCCTACATGGAAACAATATTGCAGATTTTGTACTTGGCCCTGCAAAGCGGCACATCTTCCCTAATCCAAACACCTTCTTCCCAATTAATGTCTGGTTGATACTAACTGAAACGTTGGCATAGCCTGTTCTTCCATCGTCCCACAGGTCGCCTGTTAACTTTGCTTTCCCAAAACAAAGCGGCCTGAGACAACAGCTGCATGAGTCTACAGTGTGCCCTGGCAGCCGGGAGGGCCACCCGTGTCCAGGGGTGCATCAGGCACAGCATCGCCAGCCAGGCAAGGGAGGGGATTGCCCTGCTCTGCTCTGCACTGGGATGGCCTCACCTCGAGTGCTGGGGGCAGTTTTGGGTGCCACAATACAAAAACAACATTAAGCAATTAAAGACCATCCAAAGAAGGAAACGAGGATGGTGATGGGTCTGAAGGGGGAGCCTTATGAGGAGCAGCTGAGGTCACTTGGTCTGTTCAGCCTGGAGGAGACCGAGGCGAAACCCAATTGCAGTCTACACTTCCTCATGAGAGGAAGAGAAGGGGCAGACACTGATCTCATCACTTGTGACCAGTGACAGAACTCAAGGAAATTGCATGAAACTGACTCAGGGGAGGCTTAGGTTGGATATCAGGAAAAGTTTTCTACCCAGAGCGCTGGAACAGGCTCCCCAGAGAAGTGCAGAGAACAAAACCTGACAGAGTTCAAGAAGCATTTGGAGAACACTAGCAGGCACATGATGTGATTCTTGGGGTGTCCTGTGCATGGCCAGGATGGACTCAGTGGTCGCAATGGGTCCCTTCCAACCCAGCATACTCTATGATATTATGATTCTAGGGCTTGGGAAGCTTATTCTTGAATCCATGCAGCTGATGAAAGAAATGTCCTATAAAGAAAAAGCCACTGTTTAGCCAAGACCAACCTTAAGCCAAGGCTCAATTATCCAATATGCTCTGAGGACAAGAAAAGAGGAAAAAATAACTCCTCTGCAATTCAGACGGGAAAACTCAACTGCTTGTCTTAGTATAAAACCCACTCATTTTGGACTAGTGCAAAACCAAAGAGAACAGGATACACAACTGATTTCAGTGCTAAGGTATTTGCCCCAGTTTTCAAATCTGCTTCTGACTTTACAACCACAGTTCTGAGCAGAAACAGTTCTAGGCACTAAGAACACTATTTAATTATCAGCCCACTACACTGTAAACCCCCAAAACTACCACTTCAGTGATTTGCACACTTTATAATTTGATTTCTAATTTAGAGTAGTAAGTGAAAGCTCTACAGTGAGATGCCTCTCAGTGCCATTTTCTTGTACGGCACCACCTCTTTTTCTTTCTTTTAAAATACTGGAAGGGTTTTTTATAGTTTTATTTGGATAGATTAAACTTCAACAAGCAGTGTTTAATACACTGCAAAACCAATAAAAGACTGATATCAAAGGCAAAGAATGCCATCAGTATTGTTTTATAAAGATTAGAAAAACACTTTCTATTCATGCAGACATCCTTTGTTAAGACCAAGGCCTTGGAATTGCCAGATGAGCCTGGCACCTCCAGCTGCCACTGTACAAGGTGAGATCAAGGGAGGCAGCTCCAGTTGCAGAGAGATGCAGGGTTCGGGCTCAGAAAATGAGCAAAAGCCCCTGCCTGAAGCGGAGGTGAATTATCATTACATTTCAGGTCACAGAGCTGTATCCACGTGGATTTTTAATCAGACACTTACTATCCCAATATCAAGACAATCACAGCTTATGTATACTGTAGAAGAGGAGTGGGATAAAAACCTCTAAATAGTAGTAGGAAGGCAAAGCCTGGGAACTAGAGAATACAACCTACTCAAGTGAAAACACAAATGATGAAATGTTACTTATATCCAGGTAATATTACTTACCATTTTCAGCAATTGCTTCCAGGGTGGAAATCTCTTTTATACCACTAGAGAAAAAGAGGGAGAAAAATAATTAAAGATCTTTTCTAGGCAAGAGTGATGTGAGTCAGAAATCTATGAAGATACTGACTGATAAAAGGATTACTGTCAGTTCCTCTGTTATTCTTTCAGCTCCTCCTAAAGACCCTTTTCTTCTGCAAAGCCATTAAAAATACAAGGACCACATCTTCAGTTGATTCTTAAACCCCTCCAACTTCCCAGGCAGCAGACAAGCCATACTACTGACACTATTTTGATCAGTCTCTGGGAAGCTTTTTTTTCATTTGGAGTTGGCCCATTGTTTAACATTTGTACAGGAGCTCCTTAAACTAGTTATCATGCCTCTTTTTGTGTACTGACATGACAGCTAGAATTGAATTTCTTCAGGACACGTTGATATCTGCCCCTTACACCAACGTACAAATGCCCAAGTAACAGGCTGGGACAAAGTGTAAGCAGAAGAAGCTGAGCAATCATGCCTTATATTTTCTAAATATACATCTACCTGAAGAAACAGTCTCTCCCTATCTCTCTTAAATCACAGTCGTCACAGGGCTGGAAACATGAAGAATTATAGCCTTCCTCTTCCTTCCATAGTGATGGAAAATTAGGCTCTTCATTAGCTTCAGGTTTGTCTGTATGTTTATTTGCTTGCTTATTTATCCTGCCAGTATTTTTGACCCCTGGAATGCCTTCTAGCAATTAATTCTGCAGGTTAATCATGTGTTGAGTAAAATAATCGAGCCTTTCTGTTTAAAAGTGTGTTGCCATTTAGTTTTATTAGCTGCCCCTTTGTTCTCATATAATGAGGCAGAAAAAATAGGAATGCCTGACTGCCTTTCTCAACATAATTCATCTATTACACCTGGTAAACTCATCAGGGGACTTTGAAAAACATGGAATTCATCCTTGCAAGAGAAATAATTTTGATAGCCCTACAAGCTTCCACTTTGTTTTTCTGAAATTCCTGAATACAACTGACATTTTCAAAAGCTCTAAAAATCACACACACAGGTGGGTCAGTTCTGTTCATGATAAGCTCCTACCTGTCAAGTGGTTGTAGCTGAACTACTAGTAAGTTTGGGTTAGATGCATTCACTTCCAGCTGAGAGACATTGAGATTAGTTACATTTGTCAACTTCCAATCTCCTGATTCTTGAAGAATGCTCGGGAGATGCTTGGTAGCCTTGCAGTCAACAGCTGGCAAAACTAAAGATGAAGGAGAAGACTGAAGAATTTCCTGTAATAAATTTATGAACAGTTTATTTATTTGCTTAATATTTAGTTGTTTAATAATTAAACACAACCTTTTTTTAACGTATCCTGAATTTAATATTCAAGGTGACGAACCACCACAGTAAAAACAGCACAGGAATTCTCATAGCCTGATGGTGCAGGCTGCTCCTGAACTGTCTTGCAGCAAGCTTAAAGCACTCAGTAACACCAGATTTTTACTGTCCTTTCCACATGTGTGGTGGAAGAGGAGAGATAGATGACATAGAAGTTCTCAAGCTAAGGGTGTAGTGGTTATGAACGCTGCCAGAAGCAAAGCTCAGATGACTCTCTAACTAAATGCCCTTGGAGGTGAGAAAGATCAATGTCAGACGCCTCCAGTTCCAGCAGCTCCATCCAGTTAAGAGTCATATTTTGCATAATAAACACTCTGAATTTGTGTACATCCTGGTACAGCACGTGGTACAGGAAAGTGCCTAATTTGTAACTATTAATTAAAGAAAGCTGCAGATTCCAGGATCTACAGAGCCTCCAGACAAACACAAATAAAATTCATGTCATAAATTTTCCATCTTCATGCTCAAAGTACAAATTATAAAGCTCAGGCTGAATTAGTTCAGATAAAGCATCACTTTATTTAATATTTTGATAGCTGAGTTTCTGATAAAGATACTTGAGTAAAATGAATTGAAAAACATTCCCGTTCTAAAAATTTGGAACCTGCATAGTCAAAAAACATCTTTCCAAGCATTTTTCTTGATAATAAAATTAATTTGAAATATTTGGGGAAACAAAATGCGAGACGAAGATTTGAAAATCATCAAAATTAATGTAGCTCATATTTAATGTTGTGGTGGGTTGACCCTGGCCTGATGCCAGGTGCCAACCAAAGCTGTTTTATCATTGCTCCCTTCAACTATACAAAGGAGAGAAAATAAAACAAAAACGTTACGGTGTTCCTAACGCTTTTCTCCTACTATTACTTTTTTCCTTTTTGTCTGTTCTTTGACTGCTTACTACTTTTCTGACCTGCTCTGGTTCTTTCTAATTGCTCACATTTTCCTTCCTAGGCAAAGGCTATAGGTATTTTCACATTTTTGTAGAGGCTCATAAGGGAGGATCATGCAGCACTGTCTGATTTTCCAGACTGATAGAAAAGTAACTGCAGAAATTAAAATAGAGCAGAAAGCACCGATCTTGTGTACACATCTTTCAGTTGTGTTTTTAGCACCTCCTGGAAGAAAAAGATGAAACATTTCATTTTGATTTGTTTACAGATTTGCATTTAGACCTGAAATTCCGAGCAATTCAATGATTTGTTTTATTTTCAATATTTTAACCCCTTGTCCCATAGCAGCAACCAGAATGGCAACAGCCACTTCATCCAAGGATATATATTAAACAGATTACTCATTTAATGTAGAATAAGATATAAAGTGTATCATTACTGAGTAATATCTGAATTGTGCCTCTGCTCCTAACCAATGCTGCACTGCCATCTGTCTCAGCTTCCAGCCACTGGTATTCAGCTGTTTTTCATCTGAAGGGCAGACACAGCTGGATATCAATTCATTAGCCTCAGGTAGGCAATCTGATCCCACGCCTCTGCTTTGTCCTTCCTTTGGCAATGGTGCACTTTTCTTTACAATACCCATATGTTGCTTTACACATTTTAGGATTTCAGCTACCATGCTTGTTCAAGACATGAAAACTTCAAAAGAGGGGGGGAAATGAAGAGGATATTGAGAAACACCTAATTTTGCGTTCTGCTAAGGGAAAGCACACAGTAGCTAGGAATGGGAGTGGGACAGGGAGAGAGAGGAAGGGGAAAAGGAAGGGGAAGGTTTAATTTTCACTTTCCAATTATTATCTATCCCACAAACTTCTACACTGTAGCTGTGTCTGTCAAATGTATGCATAAAGCTGTAAGTTATAATTTTAATGAAAATTGATCTGATGTACCTTACATGATAAAGTGTGTTGCAGCTACAGGAATTATTGCTGAACAAACCTCCATACTGTACTGTACAGTGGGAAACATGACACCAAATTTTTTTTTCTGACTGTTAGAGACAGATCCAAGGGGCTGTTGAGAAGAAAATCTGAAGTCCAAGAATGGGAGGAAGCATTCCAAAGAATAATATACAGACTATAACAACGAGGAAGGACTATACTAGGGAAAAAACTTGATGTGGCTTTTGCAACGAAGTGTTGCCTCACAATTCTGCTGAAAATATCTGAAGGAGTCAATAGGCATGGACAACAGGAAGCTCTAGATGGTACAGTCTACTTGGACCCACACAAGGCATTCGGCAGAGTCTTGAGGTAAGGACTACTAAAGAAACTAAGCTGCTTTGGTGAGAGAGAGGCAGCCTTCACATGAAGGTAGCTAAAGGGTAGGTAAAGATTTAGCAAGCAAGGGGTACAAAAAAGTATCTGTTGCTGCGCTAGGGTCTGTTCTGTTCCATATGCTCCTAAACTATCTGATAAAAAGATAAACATAGAGCTAATGAAACTTGCTCATTATGCTGAATTATTCAAGTTAGTAAAGGCAATGGCTGACTGATGAACCACAGAGGCAGCTTTTGGTACAAGCTCTTGGGCAACTGAGTAACTGATAAAATTCAATGTAAATTGATTTTAGCACAGTACAGGGTGACAGAAAAACAAACCTAATTTTACATACACAATAATAGGTAATAGTTTCAGAACTGAGTGTTACCCTTCAGTAATGAAACCCTGAGAATTACAACAGCTCTTTGAAAATGGTAATTCAGAGGCTGATAGTGATTAGGATTGAAAGAATCCAATATTAATAATATTTTAGAAAAGGCTACAGAACAAAACATCATGTTACTGAACAAATCTATGAACTGTTATTTTGATTATTATGCAGCTCTGTGTGTGTTCCCTTGTCAAAAAATAACATAATAAAACTAAAAGAAAGGAAATAAAGACAATCAAAACTTTATTAGAACCTCTGTATCACATGTGACTAAATAGTACTGCTCAGTCTATGACCACAGAATGAGGATAGGATGGAGTTATCAGACCACAAATGGCAATGACTTACAGTCATAATTATGTAGCTGCACAGCTGGCCACTAATTGGAGTGTGTTAACATACACTGCAGTTCTAAGGAGCTGAGCATTGTCTGGGGAAAGCCAAAGCTAATATTAAAGAAAAATAGTTGGTAGGGTAGGTGACTGCTTGACAAAGAAGTTCCCCAAATGCTAATCTTTGTATTTTATTATTTAATTTAGAAGTTGTTTAAAAGTTCAAGATAAATGATCTACCTACAAGATTCCTTTTGTATTAACTGGAAATAGGGTTATTTTATTGCATACAAACCCACTGATACCAAAAGCTCAGAACAGCTGCTAATGCAGCTGAACAAATCTAATATCTGCAAATCTTTCTGGGGTTTACAAGCCTATAACTCTTTTTCAAATAACACTTTCTTTTTGTACTACACATGCTGCTACATGCACTTATACATTCTAAATGAAATCTCCAGCTTAGGCTCATGAATAAGTTTGCATTTCTGAAGTTCATAAGGAGGATGCTCGAGAGCAATGGAACATTTATTATAGCTTCACTGATCATTTGTATAATATAGACTGTGTAGGTAAAAAACTTGTGATTATGCAACATCAAAGATTCTAATTTCCCCAGTGAGAAAATTCAGACCTGACCTTCACTTTGTCCTGAGCTGTGTGAATATTATTGCAATCTTTCATAGCATGATTAAGAATTGATTTCTTATCCAAAGTATCTCAAGTGGAGTTCAAGTAATATGATAGCAACTGAGCAAATTTTTGTAGACTGCTACATCCAATATGGATGATTATAAAGTTCCTTTTCTGGCCCTAGGAACTAAACCCTATGCAATAGATACTGACAAAACTCTCTCTATGGGCATCCAGGTGAAAAAGAAGTATGTAATTTATACATCTCATTTTCTTTCACTCATGTTACAGCACCTCACCTCCATCAAACTACACTAGAAAAGCATTAAGATTGCCAAATCCAACAGAAATAATGTAGGAAGTACTGTAGTTAAGGTGAGCAATTTCTAAAAAGAAACTTTCCAGCTTTAAAGAAGCCATAATAAGGAAAAATTTCTCAGCTCCAAGACAGAAAGGGAACAGAGGCAAAGTCGGAAAGAAAACAATTGCTGACATTTATTCAGATTGTTAAAAACTTGCGTATAAATCTTTGACCTGCCAGATACAGACAAAGATTTACTTAAACGTGACCTTTTGTTTAGCTGAGGACCTTCTCACCTGCCCTCACTAGGTCCCAATTCCCCTTGTATACCACCTGATTTCTAAACCCATCCGCCTCATCTCTAGACTTTAAAGCCTTTAATCTCTATCTACAGCGCTGATAGAGTCCTGATTATAAGGCCAAAGAAGAATGTGTTAAATATTTTGATATCCCTCCTCTTAAACATCCAGGGCCTACTTAAATAAGACCACCACATTATTGGGAACTTGCAATTGCAACGCGTTTCAAACAGCTTCTGAAATTAAACCAGTTTTGTAGTCAGGCAGCAACAAAAATTTGCTCCAGACACAGCCTTGCAGAGATGTTAAACCCTGAGAAGACACGGCATTGCAGAGAAGAACCAGTGCACCTGCCTGCGGACACAACCACTGATCCTTACAGTACAGATGATTATGACTCCCATTCATTCCTCAGAAAACCCATGTAGATACTCTGAATAATTGTTTCTCTTCCAGCATCAGTGTTAAGATGCTGTTATATGACAAAGAGATTAATATCTCCAGTTCCAGTGATACAAGGAAGATGTGAGGTTCTCAGTATAGATGTAGAGACAGGTAATATGTGAATATTTATGTATTTAATTACATATAGTGCTTGCTGTGTGGTGCTTGGGAATTTACACTTCCTTGTGTGCTCTGATGCCATTTACATCAGTAACAGTTCTGTTCATCCTGCACTGCCTCCAGGAATGTCTTTATGACTTCCACAAGTGAACATTTCGTCTAATTACATTTCAATAAACTGTCATGTAAGTACAACCATAGATGCTGTGCACAAAATCCATAAACCTTCTCAGTGAGGACAGAATTTGAAGCTGACTGACTCAGGAGGATTCCATCTTAAGTTCTGTGCCTACAGTTTATTTCAAATTAATCAATTAGCATTATTTTCTTCATGAAGATTAAGATTAAGGCAATACAGCATCTAGTGATATATTAACTTAATACAAATATAAAACAGTTAACTCCCTAAATGAGCTTCAATTTCTGTAAAAACAAAATAAGTATTAAATTCTGAAAATAGGAAAAAAAAATGATTGGTTCCTGTAACTTCTTTTCTTCCAATGGCTTCAAAACAGAATTTTGGGGTGTTGGTCTTGAAGTTTATATTGTTTTTTACTACAGAAAATTGCAGCATATTTAAGAACAATTTTATCAGTTATGATGAATTGTGAAAACTCAGTCTTTAAAAATATAATAGCTAGAAAGCACATATCTGCAAACTCAGTAGATTTCCTTTAACGCATCTGCTTAAACTGGAACAATCTCAGTAATTTAAATAGGAAAACTTCTGCAACTCAGTTTCCTTTTCCCAGTTATTGTCTGCTTGCATCTTTCTTACATCTTTCTTTTTCTTTTAAAATACTGCACATAAAGAAATAAAAGAGATAAATGCTTGCCTGAACATTTTGAAACGGATTCTTGTTGCCATAGGATTCACTGAAGTATGTGAAATCATCTATGCTAAGCTGAAAAACAAAGAGAGTAGGTTGGTGAGAAGGAGCCATGGCATCTCATTTAGGTACAGACTTGTGCTCAGTATTGGTGAGGAAAAAAATGGTTTACTTACCCTATCTTGCAGGAACAAGATGAGGTTTCTGGAGTTCTGGGTAAAAAGAGGTTGCAAGAATTCTGTCAGCTCCTGTGCTGAGACAATGTGTCCTTCGTGCATAGCAGTGTCTGGATTCCACTGAGATCTACAAAGGAATAATTTCTTTTTCTGTAAAATTTGCTGCCAATGATGACACCTCTTCTTTCTTTAAATATGCAGGGGCAGGTAATGAAACCATCATCTCTAGTTAAGATCAGCTTTGCAGTTCAGTTTACCTTCATTCTACTCCAGAGAAAAGGAACTTGCCCATTTATGCCTGTATCAAATTGACTGTGTTACAGCAAGAATGACTAGAGGTAATGTCTCTCTCTATTTTCTTGTTTGTGCACAACAGCAGAGTTGCACCTTTCCAAAAAAAGTTACCTGCTAAGTGCAATGAAGAAGAATATGTTGAAAATACTCAGAGAGAATTCCCAGATGGCATTCCATCTCCCAAAACACTTTGCAGTGCTGGCAGATGGAGGTCAAGAGGAGTAGAACGCAGACTAGATCACAAGTTGTCATAAAGCAGGATTTTTTTTACAAAACGTTTGTTAGTAGAAGTGTCTTTTCAGTGCCATTGTAAACAAGTTCTCTCCTAGGGTTCTCATGATGAAGGAACCATTCTACAGAAGCCACTCAGAAAAGTCACCTTCCAGCAGCAGGAGCTCTTCTGAATGGAAGGACTGAAGGCACCTGGTTTACAACTCTTTTGCCAACCTCTCACTATGAGGACAGGACAGAGAAATAACTCATCTATTTAGTTTAGTTTTGCTGCTATAGAAAACAGGCAAAACAAGAGGTGGCATTATTCTTTCAACACCTCATTGGGATTTTAACAGTACGCAACACTGGTCTGTAGGGATGAAACTTTTTATGAACATTTTTATCCTAGGTATTTTGACTAATGAAAATTGTCTTTGGAAAACCGTGAACTTGATGCATAATCTTCCATCTTTACCCAGGTACACATCAATTGCTAAATCCTGAGAAAACAGGTATTCCAGACACTCTAACTGGTTCTAATTACAAAGACTCAAATATAAGCAACTGTTGTGTGCTCTAGCATCAGCTACTATATGACTGCAATTTGATCAAGTTGAGATACAAATTAAATTTTCTATGCCAAAGCAGTTTGCAAATGACCCTAGCACAGTAAGCTTTTATGAATGAGAACAAGCTCTGCAGTTCTTTAAGACTGGAGGCCAAATAGGGATAATGAATGCATAGGTGGGGTTCAATGCTGTTTTCTGGATAAAGAAAATCTATATTGCACTCCAAGTCCTCCCTGTAATTCCAGTGAAGCTTGCTGAAAGTGCATCGAGAGCCTCAAACTGCACCCATGGCAGAGATAAAATCAGTGCAGTCCTGCAGCACTGGATGACACCTATCTCACTTCAGACTCTGGGGTCTGGGAAAGTGTTAGAGCAAACTCTGTATGTGGAACGACTCTTTCAGGACAACATGCTGCAGATGTGAAAATTAAATTCTAGTAGATCTTTTGCCTGTCACTTCTTAAGCTTTAGAATTAAATCTTGCCGAGATGAATGAAATGGGTTTTTATTGGTTGAAATTATCTGATATTTTCTTAGTTTTACTCAGCATCTTCATTTCTTTGTTAATTTGTGCTTGGAAATTCACATTAACTTATACTTATGAACATAAACAACTTAGAAATTGTAACAGGCATGCCTCAACTTTTCAGAGAAGACAAACCTCACAATTTCAAAAAATTACGTATAATCTTTAATATATTTTTGAAAACACAGAAAATCCCAAAGATTCTAAATGACTCTTCAGGAACTGACTTTCACACTGACTTTGTGCTTTGCACGGCCACACCAAAATACTAATGATATTAAATGAAAAGAACATAGATTAAATTAAGAGAGGATAAAAAATGGCTTCTGGGAAAGAAAATGACACCGAATATCTTGGTATATTTCTTTTAAAAATAACTAAATAAATCCATTTCATACCTAATCTTAGAAAAAAAAAATGAAGCTTTTGAGAGCTTTGGGGACTTGTAATTAAGCATAAAGGTAACAGAAAGCACATCAAACAAAATGAAATTATTTGCAGCAGCACAATGGTACAGGTTTTTGCTGTGAACTCAAAACCTCAGAAGTTTAATGATCCTCTTTTAAAGCATACTTGCTTGTAAGAAATTCCCTGTTCCTTGAAGCAGCTCTTGCTAGCTATCTAACCTTGAAAAAACCCTTTGTGACACTTTTTAACTTTCAAGCAGCCAACTTTAGTAACTTCATCATCATTTAAAAAAAATCTACATCAGTTGGTTAATAATTCTATTACAATGCAGCATTTGCCTAATACTTATATTCACAATATTATGCATGCATTTATTTTGCTTCTTTTAAACAGTTTGGTGAGCACTGTGCATGGCAGTAGGGAAGGCTACATCCTTCACTCAGGGGGCTGTTGCTGTCCTCTCAGTGCAACAACATTCTCAGAGTGGTTCAGACAGGAAAAAGAACCGTAGAAACACTTAGGCTGGAAAAGACCTCTAAAATCATCAAGTCCAACCATCAGTCCAGCACTGCTACGTCCAGCTCTAAACCATGTGCCTAAGTGCCACATCCACGTGTTTTTAGAACATTTCCAGCTGACTCAACCACTTCCCTGTTCCAATGCCTGACCACACTTGCAGTGAAGAAATTTTTCCTAATATCCAACCCAAACTTCCCCTGGTGCAACTTGGGGCTGTTTGCTCTTACCCACACACTAGCTAGCTGGGAGAAGAGACCAACCCCCACCTGGCTACAACCTCCTTCCAGGGAGTTGTACACAGCAATAAGGTCTCCCCTCAGCCCCCTTTTCCCCAGGGTAAACACCCCCAGCTCCCTCAGCCACTCCTCACAAGACTTGTACTCCAGCCTCCTTGTCCAGTCAGGATGTTTTACTGGGTGCTTTACTGTGAAGTGCAGGGTGAAATGGAGATCTGTGAGTGCCACAGGTCATGGGTACACTGATGATGTGCTTCCCTGAAGGCAATCAGCCAGCTCATTCCGCTGCACTCCTCACCTCAGTGACAGACCGCACGGTGTGAAGCAGGGGGTAGGCCAGCACACATATTGATTGCTGTTATCCATTGCTCACACAGAATCCTGTGCCCATTGCTCACACTGAATCCTGTGCCCATTGCTCACACTGAATCCTGTGCCCATTGCTCACACAGAATCCTGTGCCCGTTGCTCACACAGAATCCTGTGCCCATTGCTCACACAGAATCCTGTGCCCATTGCTCACACCGAATCCTGTGCCCATTGCTCACACAGAATCCTGTGCCCATTGCTCACACAGAATCCTGTACCCATTGCTCACACTGAATCCTGTACCCATTGCTCACACTGAATCCTGTACCCGTTGCTCACACTGAATCCTGTATGCACGGCTTCGTACAGTCATCCCCACGCCAAGTGCATTTTACTCCCGCCACAGCACCATTGGGGCTCAAAATGACAAGTATCTCTGCTAATGTCTGCGCGTTACTGTGTGTGCAGGACCACAGAGGTTTAAGGACTCTTAAGCGAGCTGTAAGTTTGAGGAAACTTAAAACTCAACTGCTCTCTCTTTCCTCCAACCATCAAACAATGCACTAAAGAAAGTGAGGAATGCAAGCTTAGCGTGATATTTTGCTTCTTTCTTATACCTCACTGCTCTGAAATGACAATATTAAGCACACAGATTCTTCCATGAACAGTATTTTTTCTGGAATTTGAGCAATTAGGTTTGGTGGAAGCAAAGATTTCAAGATTTCCTGTACCTGAACCCACCAGAAGGGCTGATGGGAAGATAACAAGACTTCTATCACTCTAACTCATGACCTTATGTTTTTGCTTTATAGCTGGCTTCAGAACTCTTTCCTACAAGTTATTCTTGTCAGTTGTCTCTACCAGTCACCTTGGGATTACCATCTAAGAAATCATATTTTCCTCTGCACAGCAGAAGTAAACTGGCATTCATGCTGGCACACAGCATCTCCATAGGCATCCAATAAAATCATAGATTAAAAAAAAATTCCCTTTTATGTTACACCTTCTTTCAGAAGATTTTTCAGTAAAGTCCTTGTAGTTTAGGAAATAGTGCAAATGTACTAATTGGCACTAACACCTTCTCAAAGTCACTTATAATCTGGGTTTGCCAGAAAAGGATTATTTTCCCTATATAAGCATAGAATTAAAAAAAATACTAAAAAAAATATTTTAAAAGACTGTAGGCAAAAATCATTCCTAAAACAAACACGAGGGGGCAATCACAAAAGCTAATTTTAATGAATTTATTTCCTCAAACTCGTTCTCTTTGTCTGTGGAGGGAAAGAAATTCCTTTGAATATTGGTTCAAAACGGCTAAATCAAATTTCTTGTGTGTATCATATGCAAGAAGAGCCTCTCAACCTTTCCTGCTTTAAAAAACCAACCAGAGAATATTAGTTTAAAGGCTGATTTAAAATAAAGGTCAACTTTTCCATGCCAAAGTTATTTGAAATATATCCAGTGATATAATCTTTTGTGAAAAACAGGACAGTGTGACATACTAAGTTATTTCCTAGTTAAATTGAGAATGTTGTTTTTTAAAAAACCACTTACTTTTCTCTAAGTAGGGATCTGCATTTTTCTTTCTAGAGGAAAGAGGTATTTGATTTACAAATGTCTCTGTAAGTAATGATATCACACTTCTCTTTGCTTTGTGAACTGCATGTGTTGGTCAGCTGCAGGTTTCATCTCTATCTGGCATCTAACATTATCTTTAATAGCATGATTACAGTACAGTAATAATGCATAAAAGAGACTTTAAAGTATTACATTCTCTAATACAGCTGTCCTGAGATACGGCTTGGCAAACTCTGGCTAGTTCTAAATTAGAACAAAATGCAGTATCCTTCAACTATTCCATATCAAATCATAAGAGATACCCTGGGAAAGGGTGATAGATCAGTGAATGGCAATTTCTGTTGATTGATGAACCGCCAAACTTTTAAACCAGTGGGATATGTTCCTATGGAGTGAACAGAAATCCACTGGTAATTGCTGCAATTCTGTAGTTTCCTAAAACTCTCAACAGTAGTTTCCAAATTTCACAGGCCTCTAGAACACACACTGCATCTCTGTGAAGTACCAAGATGTAAAGCACAGAGTTAACGGTTAGCAACCAAAACTTGCTGTTAGTGTTACTATATTTTATGAAATAACACAAACCTTCTTTTCAGTTGCTTCGTTGACCTTCACCAGAACTAATTTCGGCCCCACAAGAACTTCTCCTTTCAAAATGCAAATATCATGGTAGGAGGAACACTTCTTCCACAAAAAGTTCTATTCCTGGAAACATGAAACTGTTTACCCAGTCCAGTATCCAGATTTTCTTGCTCTAGATTTGTATAAACCAGAAAAATCTGCAGTAGAACAAGCAGCTAACTGCATCTTGATGGAAAATTTGCTTTTATGACCACATGGGATTTAGTGATAAGATCTCATTTATATTTACAGCATGTGTGTTTTCTATATAAACCAGGAAGTAGGACAAAGGAAGCACTGATCTTTTCTTGTACACTTAGGATCACTTTTAAGCTAAGAACAGTGCTTTCCAACATTTACTTTGCTTTTAAATGCAGGGGTTAATACTCATATGTGTGCCTGTCCGATATAGTGGTGAATCGCTAAGTATTTTGAATATAAAAATGCCCTGATGTTGAGACATCCTTTTTTTTTTCTTTCAGGGGGACAAAAAAGTGAAAACTACAAAATCAAACTTTTTCAGAACTTGCAGAATTCTATATGCAGAGTTTCAGGTTTTGGAAATGCATAAAAGATGAGTAAACATCATGGCAAACGTGGTAAATAACTGACCCATAGTTTTCTGACTTTATATATGCAGTGTCCACCTGAAGCTACTGCATTGCCCAGCCTGCCGTATTTCTGAAAATCCCAAGTAGTAGTACAAAATCCTTAAAGTGAGCATGAATAAAATTCTTGGTTGGAAAGAAAGAGGTCTATACCAGGTTCTTTCAAGACAGCTTCGAATTCCTATTTAATAAATACGTGCAAACCCCTGAATTTCACGCGTCTCTGGATCTGTCAAGACTGCAGTTGTTTCTGACAACTGATGCATATACATACAGCAGTGTATTTAAGAACCTGTATTAAAAATAACATTAAAGTGAAAAGCCAGGGTTCAGAAGTTAGGAAATGCAAGGCTTAAAAAACTGCCACACAGTCTTTGGTCAGCTCCTTTTTGTGTCACTGCCTTATGTTGTGGCTTTAACTCACGACATCTCTAACAGCTGAGTTCAAAGATGCCTCAGAGTGAATAAAGTACATCTGCTTCAGATTTTTAATTTACAGAATTTATGTACTTCTTTCTGCTCAACTTAGAGCATTAAAATTATAAATAAAAAGATAAAAATGGGTAAAATCATCTGTTGGCTTGTTTGATGGCCAAGGTGCAAATTTATTTATTGGATTATTTTATTGCTCAGAGCTGATTTACCACAATCGATGTCACAATATATTCTGTGCACACACACACACAGCAGTAGCATAAGCAGGGATACTCTTCTATTCGATTTCTTACCTCTGAGTTGACCAAAGCAGCATCGGCACATGATCCGCTGCCAGAGAGGTTTTGAGCAGCGCAGCAAGGGTGCAGAGCAGCAGGGCTGGAGCAGCAGGGCAGAGCCGGGCCATGGCTCCGGGCGAGCGCGCACGGAACTGGCCCCTGCAAAGGGAAAGTGCGGGCGTGTGCTCCGCTGCACTTCCCGCCCGGGCTGTGCCGGCCGCGCTCAGCGGGCTCGCTGCTCTCTAACACCAGGGGGATCTTCAAAACATGAACTTCCTTCGCTTCAACTTGGGAGTTACTCATGTTTTTAATACTTTCAGGTTTGTGATTTAAGCAGCTCGTAAAACTCTCTGCAGTGAAAGCACTGACAGTTTCCTCTAACCTTCAAGTGCAAGGGAGAGTCGTGGAGTCCAAACTCCTGTCCTACGCAGGCTGATAACAGAGTTATACAACTTCAAAATGGAGTTTACAGAAAAGTTTTCTGTACGGCACAAAATGTATTCTGCAGAATTTCTATCTTCTTCCCCTGCTACATATTATCATGTCCCTCAGCTTAGTTTTTCACATGTATTGAGATCTGGCGTCACACATTTGGGTGTTGACAGGTTTGAAATCTGCAACAAACTGCAGATTCCAGCAAGAAGGAAGAGAGAGAAAATGGCACGTTCAGAGCCACTGAAACACAGAAGTGTTAAACTATCTTTTGCATGGAGTCATGCTATCCCAGAAATCAAAAATATCTAAAGTCAGGGGCAAATTGTAATCACTTCAGAATGTGACATGACTTCAGTATTTCACAAGTCTCATGCAAGATCAAAATAGTCTTAGAGAATTCCTTCATGCCAGGAAGCAAAATGCTCTGGCACACTTTTTTGTGCCTGCCAAACACGGAGCTGTTCCTACACCTTGTGACTACATTAGGCAGCAGCAGTCTCGGCACTTGTTTGGCTCTGGGCACAAATGCCTCCTCATCAGAACAGGACGTTAAGAGATCATATGCAAAAGAAGTTCTGAGCTATGTTAAAACGGGTTGTAATAAGGGAAAAATAAGGAAGCACAGTGAAAATTGTACAAGAAGACACAAATAGAGGTCAGAAGACATGCATGTCTGAATCTGAGCACATGTAGCTGGATCAGTTAAATCTATTTGCCTTAATTCACAGTATATTGTTATAGTGTGGTTGCCTAACATAAGGCAATTTGTTCATCAAATCAATCTGAAATCAGATTTCTGAGACAAAAATAATAATAATTTTGAGGATAGCAATAAAACATTGTCATGTTCCTTTTCTTCTCTATGCTACCTTTACATAACACAGAATTTAACTCTTTAACTGTACTTTTTCCTCTCCTCCTCAGAGATATATTAGAAATCCTACCTCTTCCCTTTAACAAGCCAGTGTTTGTTCATCTGTTTAAGGGTGTGTACAGGTAAGAGAGCAAACCAGTGGAAGCAGAAATACCTAGGCAGAATAAAGGAATCACAGAATTTCCAACAAAACTCAATTTTGCAGAAGGACAATATTTGATACACTAACCAATTCACACACTGTTGCAAAAACATAACCGTAGGCCCTACGTCAGATGCACAAGTAGTCTGCAGATCCGGTCACATTCAGAAGAGCTGGTTGGGTTAACAAATAACATAGTTTATTGAATGCAGCCTGTATGGTTCTTTGGGATTGCCGGTGACAAATGCGGTAATTGCAGAATATATAGCATTAATAACAAGACTGCAATCACAAGTTTAATTTCCCACGTCAATACTCAGCATAACTGAGGACCCAAGACTTATCAAAAGGTGCCCTTTTTGTGGAGGGTGAGAAAGACAAACCTGTCAATCTGTCCCTTAGAATTTTGTGTCACATTCTCATCCCCCAGTGAGGTACAAAATTGAGGGTACATAAGGTACATTTTATACCTTATTAACAACTATTGTGCAAAGGGCTGTCGGTGAGACTGTGGTCAAACCCCCATTCTGTGTAGTTTGTGTTGCATGGAGTATTTCCTGCTAGGAGGTGTAGTTGGTTTGTACAAAACATTTCTGGGCAACAAGTAGAATGTGACCACATGGTTTCTGCCTTCACTTCCTGTTCCTCCCCACGGCCGTGGCAGCACAAACCACAGGACTCCTGCCAGTTTCCGTAAGTGCTCTGCTCACCGTCCGCCCGCCATCACTTACTGAGCTTCGCCTTTTCTTCACTGTTACATGCCTCCAGCACACACCAGTGAGATGCACAGTTGGTGGGTATACTCTGTGTTCTGCCTTACAGAAACAGTCTTAAAACTTCTTGAAACAAAACCAGATTGTTTTCTCTCAGATTACCATATCACTTATGAACAAACTTTTAACTGAAAACAAACTGACTTTTCCTTTTTAATATTGCTCCACAAATCACAGTTTGGGAATAACTGAAGTGAGGAAAGCTTGGGAAAAAAAGGAATGAGGAGAACCTATTGAGTGGGATTTTAATTTGCCTCACTAAGTAAATTTAGCTCACAAATATATCTGAATATATTTTCTCCTTTTTTTTTCTCCACTCCTAAAAATAAAGGGTGTATTTTGCCAAATGATAAGAAAAAAATATACCCATTGCAAAGAGATTTTAACAAAAATATTTTTTTCTTTCATTTAATTAAGATTAGACAAGATCAAAGTGGTTCTTTTATCTGTGAGCAGGAACCTAACCCCCTTTTTTATTACTGTCTGTTGGTATACACAAAAGCACACACAGTTTACTGTTGCATTTCCACAGGGCTTTTTCCTTGAAAATCCATATGTGATCTTGAGTCCAGGTTTAGAATTGCTTTATTATGAAGATTTTTTAAAATGCAACACAGATTTGAAATACTGAAAATCAAACTACTGTGAAATCATTATGAAATGGCAATGAAGAAGGAAGTATCTCTATTACCATGCATCCCCACTTAACTAAAATAATATTATTAAGAGCAGCCATAATATTGACATACTTTTTATTTACATTCTACTCCTGCCCATCTTTACATGCTTTCTTTTACAGTTGTATGACTATCACATATCACCTGTATTTTTTATCCTGCTGAAGTTGAAAGATGGGACTCATAAAAAATAATTGAAGAGAAAAGACCAAGACGACGGAAGCCTAATGTCTTTTGCTAATGAACTGCTCTTTAAACAAGCAAACAAACAAAACCTCACCAAAACTCTCAAATTCAGAATTCTACATTCCTGATGTAAAAAATTTGGATTCAGAAAGAAGGGTGACAGTATTGGGGAAATTTAGGCCTGAAAGACATGCCAGGGATGACTGTTGTGAAAAGGACAATTTACAGTACAAGATAAACTAGGAGAACTATCTATATATAGGTGACAAAAATAACTCCCATCCATTTTGCATGCAAATTTCATCCTTAAGCAACAGGTTTGGGAGCTAACATGGTACTACAGCAGCATATTAAAGAACTTCTCCCAGCTCAGATAATAGACATATTTAAATTTGAGCTCTTTAAAAATAAATAATAACTAAAAGATCCCAAGACAATGATTTTGGTTTTTATCTCAGTTACTATTGGTATAATTTCGTATTGAAATTATGCCAAATGGGAATCAGCAACTACTTTGCTACCCTCACATATTTAATTTAGAATCCTGATTTATCACTGTTTACAATAATTTTATTATCTAAGAAGAGACCTAATATTTTGCTCATTTGGACATCTTTTGGGGGCAAGGAGGTGGAGAAACCATTATTCTGAGTTCTTCCTCCTTTGAGATATAAATAGGGAAATTTACATCCTGAAAAAAGCATGGATTTTCCTCTTGTGTTTCTTTGCGAATTACCATACTAACCACTTGTGCATCTGGGAAGAAAGCTAGAACCTTTCCCTCTGGAAATGGATTGCAAGTGGTCTTGGAGGTGGGGAGAAGGCAAATTTTGATGCATGCTTGAAAACTCCTGCTCACAAGAGTCCTGTGAGGTAAGAGAAGGTGTTGGTTGGCCTCGTGTGTCTGCTAGTGCAGAAGGAACCTCACACACCGTATGGGCTGATTCCCTTTACCTGGCAGTGGGAGTCTTTGGGAAAGAACTGAGTCAATCCCAGCATCTCTCATCAGCCCTTCAGGAGTGTTTCAGGAGTATGGATTCCTCATGAGCTCAACCTCTAAGCTATGTTTTAAGAAACTTGATAAGCTTATTCCTTCAGCCACTTATCAGAAGTGAATGGAGGTTAGGATTTCACCTCACATTCTTTCTATTCTTTGAAGAGGTACTGGCACTTTGCAGTCATTTCTCCTCATTATCCTGGAAGGCTCTGTGCTCCAAAAGGCCTTTTTACCAACAGATTCTAAAACCATCTATTGAGTAACTCCCTGAAATACAAGCAAAGATGATCAGCTGTGCTTTTAAAGAATTTACTCAGTTCTATTAGAAACTTAGGCAGGTCTGACCCTTTAGTTGAACAGTTTTCTTTTCCTGATAAAATGCAATGACTTCTCCTAGAAATGGAGTATCTTTACTCTGACTCTGATATTTTCAGTTATCTTTCCCAGTATTCTCCACAGTCTGATACGGAGAACATTTTCATTCTTCATATTTGTCCAGTACCTTTTTTAATATCCTATATAAGCTACATATAGAGGTGAATCATTACAGTAACTGTTAGAGAAAATTTAGAATTAATTCCTCCTCAAAATGCAATACAATTATAAATGCTACGGACAAAAAGTGTTTAAAAATAATTGCTTTTAAATTCAGTAACATTATCAACAAAACATTTATAATAATCAAAATTAGAAACTAAAGACCACTAACATGAAGGATTTTATGCTAACTTCAATTATGATACATTTAAAAAAAATTATACTATTTCAATTACGTTGGTTTTACTTGTCTTTGCCCTAACAAATAATTCAGCTATCCTAAGTATTGAAAATACTTTTTCTATCTTGCAACAGCTCTCTTTCCATACAACATGTCCTCTAAAACTTTCCATTTCTATGCTTTCAAATGCCATTTTTGGACACTGATTTGAAGGATGACATTAGTTAAAAGACACTTATTTTGTGGAAAGCCACGTCCCAAATATTAGTCAAGCATCCAACTCATTGTAATTCCAGCAAAAAAATTTAACTATTTACACAAAAGTTTTCACAGAGTGACTAAATGGCACTGCCAGGAAAGAGCTAATGGTGGTGGTGAGTGGAGTTTACATCCAGCTGGCAGACAGTCAGTGGTGTTCCCCAGGGCTCAGTATTGGGGCCAGTTCTGTTTAATGTCTTTATCAATGATCCGGATGAGGGGATCGAGGGCACCCTCAATCAGTTTGCAGACAACAGACTGGGCAGGAGTGTTGATCTGATGGAGGGTAGGAAGGCTCTGCAGAGGGATTTGCAGATTGATGGACTGCAGCCAGTTGTAGGAAGATGAACAAAGTGAAGTGCTGGGTCCTGCCCTTTTGTCAGAACAACTCCAGGAAGCACTACGGGCTGGGGGCAGAGTGGCTGGAAAGCTGCCCAGCGGAAAAGGACCTGGGGGTGCTGGTTGATGACTGTCTGAACATGAGCCAGCGTGTGCCCAGGTGGCCAAGAAGGGCAATGGCATCCTATCGGAAACTGTGTGGCCAGCAGGACTGGGGAAGTGATTGTCTCTCTATACTTGGCACTTGTGAGGTCACACCTCAAATGCTGTTCACTATTAAACTGCACCTTGAATACAGTTTTTGGTCCCTCACTAAAGAAAGAGATGAAGATGCTGGAGCGTGTCCAGAGAAGGGCAATGAAGCTGGTGAAGGGTCTAGAGCAACAAGAGCAGATGGCCTCAAGTTGCACAAGAGAAGATTTATGTTGGATAATAGGAAAAAATGCTTCACTGAAAGGGTAGTCAAGCATTGGAAGAGGCTGCCCAGGGGAGTGGTGGAGTCACCATCCCTGGAGGCATTTAAAAGCCATGTAGATGTGGAACTTAGAGATAAGGTTTAATGGGGGACTTGGCAGTGTCAGGTTAGTGGTTTGGCTCGATCTTAAAGGTCCTTGCAACCTAAATGATTCTAGGATTCCAAAAACCTCCAACACTGCATTGCATTGAAATCAATGGACTACTAGCTTTTCATGTTTGTTTGAACTATTTCCTTCCTGTTTATTTAAAATCACCCTTCTGGAGTTGTAAATTACATTTTTAAAAATCTGTTTAAGAAGAAAGGAAACAAATTTATAAAGAGGCAGGTTCCTATCTATGTGACTCATTGCCATTCAACCCATAATTTACTTCAAAACTCCTTTTATCACTGGAGGAAATTCAGACTTAGCAGCCATTCCTATCTTAAGGCTCAGATGTCAGAAAACATGCAAGTCAACTGGAATGCTCATGTGCTGCAATTCTACAATTAGTTCAGTACTGAACTAAAATCCAGAATTTAATTAAACTAAAATTCTGAACTTAATGGTAAAATCAATGGAAAGGTTCCACTGATGTTAAAATGCACTGGTCAGCCAGGTACTGGTTCTACAGTTCATATTCTGTTGAGGGAGTCGGTCCAGTTTTCAGCTGTTTGATGCCAAATATGTGCTTATTTCTCTTTGTAAATGCTACTGCTTTTTCCTATACAGTTTCGTTTGTCAGAGCAAAAGGCTGGGTCAAAACCACATCTATAATAGAGGTTTCAAGAAAAACCTTGCAACTTTTTGTTGGATTTTTGAATTTACACCATATCACGTTTTTCTCTGTAACTATGATCAGACATAAACTTTTTTAACTATGGAGAGAATTTACTTCTTCAAATAATACAAACTCCTCAAAAATAAACATATTTCAAACAGTTTGAAATGTGTGTTAGAAATTATGATGTTTAAATAATAATATTCATTATAATTTATTATAGTAATTTATAAATTATAATAATTACAATAATTTTAAGACCTTGGATACAATACTTGCATGCTGGCAGTTCCACTGTGACCATCTAGAGCTACAAAAAGTAAAGTTATTCTTTTGCACAACGTTTGCAGGGCAAAGCAGCTATATCTGCAAAGGTATATCTATTCTGTTGTTCTGTAGGAATCCAGGGTTTGAGGGGGTTTCTTCCTTATGTGCTTAAGACAAGAAAAATAAATTTAATACCATGCTATAGTATTAATTTTCTAATTAAAGGGTGACAGAGAATTAACAGAATTCGTCCAACAAGAATATTACACTATAGACAGAATGTTCCAAGCAATGCAGGAATACACAGAAAAATAATCATTGCTCTAAAAATTGAGAATTTACAAAGCTCTTTAATGACATTTTATTTTTTTTCAAATGAGGTTACAACACTTGAAATGCAGTTATATTAACTGATTGAGATCAAATTATTTTATCCTCAGAAGTTTATTTTGATCTCTGTAATACAATTAAGGCATTGATGAAAAAGTATATTTCCTTAAAACCTAGGAATTTAGTTCACTTCTTTAACTTCGAAGAATTATGTTTTTTGTAGGAACTCGCATTAGCCTGATTGTTACTTCTATGCAAAAATGATGACATCGCAGGAAACTGAGCAAAGTAGTTTTTTGCCCAGATATGCTTTTGTTCTATTTTGTAAATAAATGGAGCTTCATAAGCCTGAAAAGAAAAATAAATTCAAATCCCATAAATATAATTAAAATATCTAGAAATCTATACGTTGCTTCATATTTTAGACATTATAAACATTTTGACATATTTTATACATTATAAATAGTGACCGTTTAATAAACTAAGGCAGATCATTTATTTATATACATACATAATGAAATATTTTGTAGTTCTATACTACTATCTTATGGCCCAATAGTGAAAATTACTCCTTATGAAATATTAGTCATGTTTTAAAACCAGAATAACATTTTTTATCCATTTAAAATAAAACTTATTTATTTCTCTTTTTCAGGTAAGAACATTTGTACTTACCTTTGAAAATTAAATAAGGCAATGCTTAGATATCAGCATTTGCAAGGTGAAGACTGTAGAGGAATTCCTTGATAAGAATCAGAGTCGTTATTTAGAACTAATCATGGCTGCAAATATTTTGCAGCATTTCAGTCAGCATTTGCATGCAAATTCCTAGTGATTAGTAGTAGTTTGGATGATGGAATAAATAACCAAAATATTTAGTTGAAAAAACCCTTTGCTGTTGCTGTAGTCATCATTATGAATAATTGCTATTAAATAAACGTCTTGAGCTGCCTTTTTTGTTTCAGTGAATGAGAAACAATGATTCAACTTACAACATTCTATCTTTGCCTCATTTTCCTTATTTCACACTCATTTCATTTTTTTTTTTTTAAACAAAGATTTGGTCATTACCAGTGAAGAAAGGTGGCTCCTCACTACAGCTGGTTCACTTCTATTTTTGCTGCAAGAGCTAAAGAAAATAGCTCATGATTTTTAGGTAGGCTTGTAGCTTACCTGTTTTGACCTGACTCCCCCACCCACTGAAGCTCTGGACCTAATTAAGTTAATGGCATTTATTTGACTATGACATCCAGACTCATGGCATCAAACCAGAGAAGTGCTTATCAGGATCTTTGCCTCCATAATGCTGGTAACAGAAATTTATGGATGCTGAGGAGCCCCACTAGATTCAGATTGTCTGAACAGCCTTGTTGACTCACAGTGAGTCAGAGGAGTCAATAAAGGGATTTCCAGCTTGAAACTGATTTTACCTTCTAAAGCTAAAGCTCACATAAACATGTCTGCTTGAAGACACAAGCTGGGCACTCACACACAAAATATCATGGATGGCAGAATTCCTTTTACCTTTCGAATTCCCTGATATATTTCATCCATAAGGCAAAACTTTAAAGAGAGCAATTAATTTGCTCTGTCAGTTTAGCTATCACATCCTCTTAAGACTTCCAAAAAGAAGGGCAATATATAACAGCTGAAGCTGCATTTCTGATGCACACATATTGCGTTAAAAATTGAATTAAGAACACCCTGAACAAAAGAACATTAGGCAACAATGACTGCAGATCACTACTTACATAAATCAATAACCTGGAGCTGAAAGGCTTAATAATCCATTATTAACCGCAGGACAAACACAGTTCATAGGATTCTCCCGTGCCTTACAAAAATACTCTTAATATGTGATGTTCAGTGGAGAGATTTTTCACAGACTACCATGTTTAGATACGGAATTTGGGGGCATTGGTGTAAAAAACCAGTTTTGATGAAGAGTTTAACACAGTCCTAAGCGTTTTTAATTCAGAAGAGAAATTATGTTTCTGTTGCTTAATTGCACCCTATAAGGTTACATTGTAAGGGATACTTAGCTGTGAGAAGTTTTACGATGACAAATGGATAAGTTCTAGACAAAGAACCATTCTTCTATTTGATGAGAAATTTAGAAGACCAGAAACTAATGAGGCCAGAGCATGTGCAAGAGCACAGGCACACAATTGTCACAGTATTTGTGGTTAGTCTTTAGTGTGCTTTTCATCCAGGCTAGCTCGTGTCTGATCTGCTCTGAGGGAAGAGCGCATGTGTTCTCAGCAGGCAGCATGGACGAGGCCACTTAGCTTCTTGCATTTCAGTAGGGAGAATGGGGCAAGACAGAGTACAAGGTACATGGAATGAGCTGTACATGCCAGATGCCTTCTGGATTAGTGTCCATTTTGTTTAATATTGCAGATATCATTTAAATAGTCACAATGAGCCAATTTAAACATGGACAAGAGTAATAACTAAATTTAGCCCAATATAATTAGTCAGAGGATTCTATTAAAACATAATATAAATAATGTAAAAAATTAAGCCCATTGAATTTTACCTCCTGAAGGTTACATAGTTTAAGATGTGCATCTGCCTCCTCTTTAGTGAGGAGAATAGTGTTCCATGGAGACCACTCCTGCTGCTTATCCCACCTGATCATAACCAACTCATACAGGTCACTGCAGGCACTGAGAGCTGACTTGGAGTTCCATATGCTCTCAATCAGGTACTGCATATCTGGAAGCTGAAATGAAAAACAGGGTTAAAAAGGAAGAAGAATGTTTCATTCTACAAGTCTTGCACCCATGTAAAAATCCAAATAAAGCTTTGGGTAAAAAAAAATTTCTATGCACATGTCATATGATCACTTGGTTAAAGAGCATCTTGATATACATATATAGTTTTAGCATAGTTTTTGGAACGTCTGATTCTTTGACCTGTCAGTTAGACTTCTTTTAGTGTATAGCTTGCAAACCACCTTTAAAAGTACACCTACGCTTCAAGAGTTTAAGGGCTGCTGCTTTATGGTGTGGAACAATGCATATCACAGGAAGAAGTTGCAGCTTTTAGCCCATTTCTCAACCTGTCCACAACATACACAAAATAAAGGACATATAGTCAAAGCCACTGGTTACTATGAGTAGCAATGCTGTTTCCAACAGTACCTGAACTAAGAAAACAATTTTAGTATCATCCTGATAATCAACCTCAGACTTCCTGAGATTTTCTAGTATAAGTCTGTACTTGAAATATGCTTCTCGTTTCCGAGCCTCATTATCAAGCTGGTAACATGAGCGACATCTGCCAATGGTGCGGGAATTTGCAGGAATGGGAAACTCAGTAGATGGTAAGTAATTTTCACAGCTATGACAGAAGTAAACATTTTTATAAAGCCTTAAGGGATCTTGTGGAACCTAAAAATTAAAAAAAAGAGAGTTAATTTACCACAAGATATCTTTGTGTTACTTGTATGTCACTCTAACTCTGTCAGGATATGTTTTCCGTATCTTCATGCAAGTATTTTAATATGTAAAAGCTAGAAGTATTTATTTTAAAATACCCAATAAAGTGTTGTGATTTTTCTTAGATAGGATACTGAAAGTCACTGTACTTTCTTACTGCATTTGTTAAAATCAGTTATATAAATCCATCAATTCATTTTTAAGCTATATGAAGATCCTAAACATTATGTTCCAGTGCTCTTCCTGATGCTTTTATGTATGCAGATTGTCAGTTATTCTGGAAAGATGACAACACAGAGAAAACAGAAACTAAATTCTCTGCATTTAACTTTTCATGTAGAATCTGCCCTTTATGTCAGAGATAAAACCCTGAGATCATGGGCATATTAATATTTTGGCAGAAGAATACAAAATCATCAGACCCACAATTCCAGAAGCAACACAGTGGAAGAAAATAAACTAAACTTGATAGTGACCTCCTCATTCCCATATTCCTTCATGGGTTCTGGAAAGAACGTAATGTAGTCTATGCAGAGGGACCAAGTCTGTAACTGGATAGTTTGAGTAGTCTGATAATCTTCAGTCTCTGCTATGATACATGTGCTAATAAACCTAGTGTAAAATTAACTGTTAGTTGGTTCTAAATCTAACATCTGCATCTAAATCTGACAGATTCTCTACTCCTGAGATAACATTGACCACTGTACGAGGAATGCTCTTCTGATAGATGAAAAATAGACATTGCTACTTAAAGCAGCAACATATGATAGTGAATCATATTTTTATTTGTAATGTGTAGTCAGAAAAGAAAAACAATCACACAAAACTAGCTACATCTTCTTTGCACACAATAGCAACTGATTCTACAACAGAAGGCTGAAATAGTTTTTGCTTAGGTGCAAGCTCTCTAGACATTGACACGGGCAATGTTCTTCCTTTCTGGATGCATGGCATGCTGCCTCTTGACCAGTAGAAAAAACATGAATTGCTCTCTCAGTATATTGGTACTGCTTTGCTGTTATATTTTACTGATACCATCCCATAAGATCTACCATTTATAACTTTCAGATTTTTTATTTATTACACAAGAGTTCCTGGGCCCTCTTAGTGCTACCAGCCACTTGTCAGGTGCTTATAACCATGTCTATTCTCCACGCTTCCTAATGTAACTATATAAATTTATTTATTTGTGTGAAGCCTATGTACTTGCTACATTTTACTTCTTGAGGAACTCCTCCACCAATTCTATAGCAAAATGTAAAATAAAAAAGCTTTCAATGTTTTCCATTCCCCTTCTCCTTAATTCAATGGCCACTATGTCAGGCTGCAACGTAACAATAGTACCTTAAGTAACCCAGCAACTCCAGGGTTAAACTCTGGAACTTTAATATACTGAAGAAATAATGTACAAATTCTTTTCCTCAGTCCTTCCAAGTTGCATTCTTTCACCTCTCTTGTCATAAGATCAACTTCCCTGTCAATTAATGCCACTATTTCCTGTGTTAATTTACAATCATGTTCCTGGGGGAAAAAAAAAAAAGAGAAAAAGGAAAATAAACTCCACAACAATAAAGAAGCAAACAAATAAAATCATTCAATGCAGATATGAAAGCAAACTATGGATTCTATGCCCATTACCATTCATACCTCTCTGTGTTCAGGTAAGAACATGTTTACAAAACCCGTTAGTGTCTCAGGGAAACGATCTCCAATGAAACAATGGTAAAGAACAACAAAAGTGAGAATGCTTACAGATTCTGTTTTAAGGGGCCTGTATATATATACCAAAGCTGTGAGGAACCGTAAGCCTGGAAGCACTAAAAGATGCTTAGCAGAGGTACATAACAAGTGCAAAAATTTAAGTCTTCAAAAGCCCGAATAATTATTTCCCTAAGAAGCTTCCTTTGGCTGTGAGATTGAAGGTGTAATGTGGATGAGTTTAAAAAAAATACCACAAGAAAACCCAAAAAATCCACCACACAAAAGGCATGGAGGACTTTGACAGTATGCCTAGAAATTAGTCACTTCAATATTTCAAATGCTTGGCAGGAGATTCTCCAGAGAGAGAGACATAAGAGGTGAATGAGTTGAGTGATTTCTCAGGTAAAAGAGAGTGCTAATTTACAGAAGTTCACTTACTCACTACAGCAATATTGACTTGTATTAAGATGGGCAGGAGTTCATAAACCAGAAGTCCTCTCAATGCTGTAGTGACTTTAAATCAAATACTGGCACTACTAAAACAAACAGCAAGATGTTTGTTTGTTTAAATAAGACCAGGAAGCAGCATTCTATTCTAGGCTGATGTCAACAGTATCATCCTGAAAGGACCTTGAAACTCATTCTTTTTGTATGTGAATAAATAAATAAAACCAATATGAAAGACTAAAAAAAATGCAACCAGCTTCTAATTCATTGGGAACACTGGTAGCAAGAGTGGGGGCGGGGAGTGAGGGGGAAAGAGAAGAAAAAAATCAGTATTTGCTACCCATAAAACATCTATTGTCCAAACCAATAGATAGATAAGGTTCTAAACAGGTATTTCAAAGAACTGAGTAAAAATAAGTGGTAAACGTCACATACATCTCCACCATGCTTCTCATAAGGTTGCTATTAAGTAGTAAACTAAACTCTGTACTAAAATTGTATTATGTATTAATATACAAAGAAGTCTAAAATCATGGGGTTAAAATTCTAACATGACTTGAAGACAAGTATGCACATGACAAAGTGAAACATGAATTTAGAGTGTGTCTGGAATGTAAATTACACCCTCACGCCAGGTAGTACACGAGGCTGTCTTGCTGCCAGCCCATCATCATGGCACTCGTCTGCCAGCAGCAGCATTGCTTGTGTGTCAGCATAATTAAGTGACAGCATCTTTGGGAAGTACAGCTTCAAGCTAAAAATAAATAGAAAACTAAAACTTACCTTCACTGTACATTTGAGTGTTAACAGCACAGATGTTCTCTCATCTTTTGGGATGTCCTTTGTGTTAATGCTGCGGTAGATTTCAAGTAGTTCTTTGCCACGGAGTGTGTTCTGTGTATCCATTTCAGTGATTTTCCCATCAAATGCTTTCCATCTCCTAGGTTGTGCACACTTCAGAAACAATTTGTAGAACTCTGAGCTATTAAAATCTGACCAACAGCTGAACAATTGCATTATGTTACATCAGGTTTCATCAGAGCAAACAGGGACTTAACGTGAATGCTTGACTAATGCAAAAGGGTGATTCTATTGTCGGTATTGATACAGCATCTCTTCCACCAAAGCAAGCATTCAATTGCACACTTTATTTAAAGCTGCAGGTCATGAAAATTTCGACTTACAGGATATTAAAAGCAAATAATATTCTCCTACAGGGATATGCTCTACTTCTTTAAAGTGAATTTACTGACAGTAGTGTTAGAATACATTTGCTCTGTATTTCACTTTGCAGCCATAAATCCCTTCGAAGTATCAGTAAAAATCAACAGGTCTGTTGACTGTGTAAAGATTGCAAATTTAAGACCTTAAAGTCTACTGCAGTAAAAAATACCTCTGGGGAACTGTTCTATTTATGCTAGTTGCAGAGACGGATAGAAGGAATATGCTTTGTTAGAGCTAGGGCAAAGGAAGTGTTTACAGTTTGTCAGATACTTCAGCTAGGGTCTTGTTTGCTAACTTAACCACATCATATGCTTTATGCTTCAATTATCTCTTTGCACATTTTTAACTTTTACAGACAGTAAGAGGTTACACGATGTCACCTGTGCCACCGGGCCTGAGAAGTCCAACCATTCTCTTCTTTCCAGAAGATTGGTTTCGGTTGCAAATCACACTGTTACATAAGGAGATAGGTATCCAATTCCAATAGAAAAAGAGTTTTCAAAAGCGTCTCCCCATCATTACTTAATTCCATTTCCTTTTCTTAATGGGGAGAGGTATTTGAAACCTTTTTGTGTGTATTAATTATTCTCTTTCACTATATTTGGAACTTAAGTGTTCACTAACACTCACAAACTTCACCTTGCAATCTCAGTGTGAGCTAACAACAGCAACCCTTCATGCAGCATTCACATGCCGTGTAGTTTTCTGGACATGACCTCAGCACTGACAATCATTATTTTGACAAAATAGGCTTCCTATGGTGATAAGTAATAAAAATACCAAGACTATTAAATAACTAGAAGAGAAATTATTAGTTATCACCACAAGCAAAACAGACTTTTCCTCACTTTTAAATAAAGTTAGGTAGGGAAAAGAAAGACAAAATAATTTTTAAAATTATTTAACACCAAATTACTGACATTTAATTACATTATCAGTGGGAGTAGAACTCTAATTAAAGGAGATATTGTTAACCAGAAGTCACAGTTCAGAGCCAAAACTAAGAAATGCAATAGCAAAACCAGACATTAGCTAAAAACCCCAAAACAACAAACTCTTAATTCCTTAGTGAGATCTTTGAATTCCTGAAAAATTGGAGCAAGGCAATTTTTTTCTGTCATAAATAGGGAGCATTCTACTGTATCTTCATTTTGTTACACTATCTTTGTACAATACTAGAAATTCTTACAAAAAAACTAAACCAAAACCCCTCCTCCAGTTCGCAAACAATAAAATTTAGACTGACTTAGAAGGTCTGTCATGCTGTCCTTTGTGTGTTAGACTGGGACAAACCACTGTTCTCCATGTAGTAGCTAATTCAGTACCCACACTTGATCCTCTTCAATGAAATCACTCACAATAACACAGAAAGGTCATTTGCTTATGCTAGGAAGAATCAATGGCCAGAGTATACCCTAGGAAATAGTCAGTATAATTAGATTCTTCTGATAAATTTGCAAACCCAATATGTGCAAGCAGTCCTGGTAGTCTGTTCTGCAAATGACCCTTAACACAGAACAATTGCGTTATAATTAATTCTTCGAAGATATATTCGTAACTTCTGTATTTTTTCTTACTACCTTATCATAGCTGGGTATTACATTAAAACATTTTAAAATGTAAAAAAAAACTATGCAGCTTTTTATGGAAAAAAGAATCACAAGTCCTCTGATTTCAGAACTATTTTTCTGTACTCCATAGTGATGTGTGAAAAATGAAAACTTTGAGATCTTCTGCCAGCTTTTTCTTGTCTTTTAGTCTGCTGGCAGTGCTGTGGAATTTACAATAATCCTGTTATCTGTATTACTTCAGAAAGCAAGGCTACTAAACGACACTCTGCTGCCAATGCATGAAAGCAGAAAAAGTGCCTGAGAAACACACCACCACAGAGAGAGAGAAAAAGGTAAGTAAAATTTAAAAAATCCATAGGATGTGTGCAGAAATAGTAGAAAGCATGAAAGGTATGAACTGAGTGACAGTTAATAATTACACAAATTTCTTTAAGAAAATACGATTGCTGTATAGAAGCTTAATCAAATACTTCATCTCCAAAGTACAAATGCTGAAGAAGAACAAGCTCAGCATAAAGAAGAACTCTCTAAAACTTAGTGCATATACAACCAGTAGCAACCTTTGTAAGGGCACACATGCCTGTGGAGGTACATGCTTAAAGCAGCAAAGAAGGGAACAGAGGTTTCCATGGAGAAGCAAGCTTCATACCACATTGGCTATTGCAGCTTGCAGTCTTCAAATGTGAAAGATGTTATTCCAGCCTTAACTGGTAAGTGTCCAGATCGACATTACCAGCTCAAAGTTCAAGAAAAAATTAAGTAATCCCTAATCAAGCACTCAATAAATTTCATACTGTCATTTAAAGTGCTTAAATTGCACTCTTACAGTCATAGCACACCATCCATCTAATTTTGTGATTTACAAAATGACATTTATTTTATCTTTTTAAAAAATGCAGAAATTGTTACTTTTTCTACCTCTGAGTTAGGCTGCTGTCTATGTCAACAGTTTAGAACACTCAAAATCCTACAGCTGACATGATAAAAAAAATTAAAAGTTGCACTAGTTCAGAAGCTCATTAGATTTTAAAATTTAAAAGAATACAGTCTCTTTCATGAAAAACATAATTTATACATTTAAAATAGGAATAAATAAATTAGTAGTAAGTCCTTCAGAAAAATGTCCACCGTTTGGAAAGACAGAGTATCTGTTGTCTCTGACGTGTCTCCTGAATCTCCAAACGTCAACTATCACAGAGAATTTTGTACTGAAGAACATTTTGGTTCTGATTCTAGATGTAAGAAAACTGTACAGACAAAGTTTGTCAGAATATCTGCTGGAAGTAATCTGTACAGGGTAGGACATGGAAATCAGTTCTTATGGGAGAAGTAAGGACAGAGTCAGTTAAGAGAGAAATATATTTGCTTTGACTGTTCTAGGCTTCTTTTTCTTAGAAGATAACGGAATAGATTGTAAGTAGTAGAAGCAAACATTAAACATAGAAATGATTCAAGGCTCTGAAAATATTTCTAATCATTCAGTTTTCTGGGGATTTTTCATTCATGAAAGCAGTAAGACAGAAAACAATCACACCACAGCAATAATTGTGGTACCAGTTCCACCAACATTTCAGATAAGCAATTTGTTCATAATTAGAAATGTATAGATTTTATCAACTCACATTTACAGTACGATTCCCCTGCATCAGTAATAAAGAGAATGAAAAAAGGTCGCTTTTGGACAAAACTGCCATTTTTACTTTCGAGCACCAAATAGTCAAAATTTTAAAATAATAATTTAAAAAATAGCTAAAAATCATTTCTGTTGCAGTATTTCTTTCAAAATCATGTCACATACTTTGAAACAGACAGAAAATAAACTATTACTTTTTTCCAATTGGTGGATGTCTACCTAAAAGGACAAGGTTTTTTGTATTTTACATGAAAATACCATTGAATTTAATGCCATTTTAAATCATCTTTGTAAATGAAGAAATTATCATTTTTTAAAATAAAGACTTAAANTATACAAGAATGAAATCTCAAGTTAAAGTTCTAATGGAACTAAAGTTAGTGATTTAATAACTGAGTTCAACATCAGATTCAAATTTCTTCTTTATAAATGAAAACAGAATAAATTCTTTCTTTAAAGACAGACATACAATGACCAGAGGCCTATGCTCAGTTGGGAAATTAATGACAAATTTACTTCCTGAAGGATAACATATTTATATTATTTTAATTTATTATATTTATTGTTTATATTTTTTATAGTTAACAGTCTTAACGACGAACTGTTCAATAGGTCTGAGAGCTATGAAATTTTCAGCTTGAAAAAAGAAATTTACTGAATTGTATAGACATGAACAACCACATAATTTGGATATTTTTGACATTAGCATTCCCATGATTAACTGTTAAAAACCACAAAAGTTACTTTTTGTACTTTGCAGGTGTATTTTCTGTTCCTGTACCTTGGTATTCTTTATGATCAGCCTAATTACTGACCTTACCCAGAAGCTGCAGTATTGCTTTTTGTTGATTCTCCACATTGGCATTTAGTTTGTGCATCCCAATGCAGGCAATGAGCTCTGTCTCTTCCTCCAGAAGTGCACAAAGTGCTGCCTTCCTTTCAGCTCCAGTAAGAGTTCTGTTAATTCGCTCAGTCTCCTCCTGCAGCCACACTGCAGATACAAATATTTGGGGTATTTTTTACAAGATGATTTCCAGCAAAACTTCTGCTTTCATATTTAAGAAACAACATAATTGACTTTTCCTTCAATAGTCACTAAAAGCTGGTTTCCATTTTAGGGAATTGATTGTTACAGCTATTTTCATTACATGCAAGATGGCCTAGAAATGAATGTAAATTATACAGATGTTCTGTGAGAGTATGTGTGTGTACATCAATTCCAGACTGCCAATTTGTACTCCAAAATGAAGGACGAGTAGGAGAAAAAGGAGCTCTATGTGAGAAAAAGAATTTAGCTCCTGTGGAAATGTGTGATGAAATGGCTGCATCTTACTGTGGTACCACTAGTACTCAGTGCTGAGAATATTACTGCTTCTCCCTGCATAAATGAGTAAAATCTAAAGAAGCTTGAAGTCCTCCAAAACCGAGATAAAACTTGACTGACAGTCACATTTAGCACTCCAGGTCTTACACTGGATATTGCAGTGGTACCACCTTTTGCCATCCAAGGCAGATGAATATACATTAATAACTAAACAGTCATTGCTTTACTCTCCTTTTCCTCTTCTACAACATAACCCTCCAAATGGGAGAAAGTGGCCACAGAAGAAGCCACAGGATGGTCATGATGGCAGCACATGGATCAGTACATGCTGTACAAGAATCTGACCCCCTGACACTTATGCTGCCCATATACAGACTACATGGCTTTACAGAAATCTGTTTGTAAAATCAAACTGTGTTTACTGCCTTTGCATATCCTGTAACAATTCTTGGCTTCTCTGAAGAGTCTGATCCAGTTCAAATACCTCTGGAGTTTTGTAGGGAATTTTGTAAGATCCAAAACTTCAGCATTCCTGAATAATACCTCAAAGTGTTGTTATCATCCCAGAACAGTTACGCAAAAGCAAAACCCAGCGTAAAAGAAAACAATCCAATACTTGATGCACTGAAAAAGCCTGTAACATCCTGGATCTGGTAAGATTAGAAGCAGGAGGAGGGAAAGGAGGAAGGCTTATTTTCTGCCTGTGGCTTCTTATCTACAATACCTTATGTTTTCCATTTTTAAATATTTCAATTCATTTCCTTAAGGCTCTCCAAGCTGTAATATGACAGCTGTCTGACAAGTTCTGAGAACCCAAAGATATATATTTTAAATAAAGTCAATTCTGCAAACAACAGCTTTATGTAGAATTAATTTACATGAAGCTTTATTATGCCTGAAGGGGGCAGCAACTTCTAAGGTGGAGCCAATAAATATAGTAAGCAATTTTATACTTTCAGAAATGAAGAAGCTGTCACTCACCATAAATACTCACCTCTTGATTCCCCATATACATGTAACCAAGTTAAAACACTCCTCTTAGATTATCTGTTCTATAGGCAGAGATTCTACTCATTACAATTTTTATTCCAGTTTTTATAAAATAAAATAGTTCTTATTTTTCAAATAAATAATAAATGCCTATGCAGACATGCTGGATATATAGATAGATCTCATTTGCACTATATAGGCAACAGACAAGCTTTTATACCACCAGGAATTGCTTGTACTGGCTGACCCTGTAATAGTAACCCTGTTGTGATTGCAGCAATAACCTTCACAGATCCCTGGAGGACAATAGGCTCATTCTATTACTGTCACAATGATTTAGCTTGTGTAAACTGTTGGCACTGTAACAATGTAAAGTTGTTTCAGATGCAGGTAGGGAAAAACCCCTCAACTTCCTAGAATCATTAAGCTTTATTAAAATGAAGAGCATGACTGCAAATCTCCATGTAGAGAAGCAACTAGTCAATACCGTTTAACAAAAACTAAACGGTGAGATTGATACCAGACCACTATTTTTAACAAAATATTTTAAAAAATCTCAAATACTGGAATTTGTTCTGTTCTGTTTTGAAATGGCACATATTTTTTTCAGGTTGCCTAGATATTAAATTCCTGAACATGCTTAGCTGGAAGTTTTATTATTTGTGAATCCAAAGTCATTAAATTAAGCAAGAGACACTTGCATAACTGTAAGTTTCAAATCTAAAAATATCATGAAGATCAGCACACTCCCATAGCTTTAACCAAACTTGGTTGTTTCTACTGCAAGTAAGACTCCACACATTAAAAAAAAAAAAAAAAGTGGATCATACATCTGATAGCACATTAGTCTGGAAGCACCTTCTTGAAGAAAAATATTAGGACTTGACATAAGTGGCAAGGAAAAAAACACTATTTGAATACCTTGACTTTTGATTACTTAGATACACCTTTAAAAGGGCTTGATTCTTGGGAAGTGAAAAGCGAACTATCTACAAAGAAAAAGAGGGGGTTAAACAACCCCAAACAAACCACAAATCTCATGAAGATACCATTCCAACAACTGCAAAGTTCAAGACAAGCAATAATTTTTACATTTGTCACGAACAGTGATATTTATAAATCATTTATTAATTCAGACAAAGCAACTTCTTCAATGCCACACAAAGTGTGACAGCATTAAAAGATTAGTGTATAACTTGGGAATTCTTGAATCGTGATCCTAAGCTCTATGAATAACACATGCCACCAAATTTATGCTCAGTTTACCACTGAAGAAAGAGCTGAGATGGTTTAAGGCAGGGCAGGTGGCTTTGCAATGAAGTAGGTAATCCATTAGGTCAGTTCTGCTACAGGGACAACAATATCCAAACTATAAAAGAGCTAGACCATAAAGCACTGTAGCCTAGATAACAAAAGCGTTGTTACAAGTCACAGTACAAACCTCTGGCTTTAAAAGAGACATTGTAAAAAACCAAAATTTGTCTTGCTGTTCATTATATGCTGGTATGAGTCCATAGCATGACTGTTTTTATTTTTCCAAAAGGACTTGCTCTAAGTTTTTTGTTTAATTTCACCATTACTTTTCTGTAAGGTTTTATGTCAATTATCTCCAGTATTCACATTATTTTTCTGGAAAAGTTTAGAGGTGCTTGCCTGTATTAGACATCATCTACTCCAAGAACAGGAAATGTATGACTTTCTGAATGTCCTGCAGAAATCCTAAGAGATTTTTAAAATTTTGACAACACAGTTTTGGGAAATATGGCATGAACTAGAAAGGAGAAAAGGCAACAGTAGAAGACAACTAAGACAAAAGGAGTAACTTCCGTCATATGTTGTAAAATTCTGTGCAAAATTTAACCCATTATAAAAAAGTCTATAGCAAATGATGAATTATGGATCTTAATACTAATTTCTTCACAGAATTGTTTTCGTCATCTTAAATGTAGAGTTAAAAATCAAAGTAACTCGGATCTAAAAAAACCCCTTTTTGTTCTTCTAGCTGACCTTAACTTTAGACATAAATAAAACACATTAATAAAACTGCCAAATAGCACTATTCTACAAGCCAGTTATTTCTGAAAAAGGTGTACTGGTTTTGGCTGGGCTAGAGTTAATTTTCACTCATAGTAGCTTGTAAGGTGCTGGATGTTGATAACACAGGGATGTTTAGTTATTGCTGAACGGTGCTTACAGAGCATCAAGGCCTTTTTTCTGTTTCTAGTAATACATGAAAGTAAAATAATTATTTTTAAATGAAACAAATTCCACTGTAAGTGGAAAAAATCATGGAAATATCTATGAAAACACGTAAAAAATGCAAGTTTGTTTTAAACAAGCTGTACTATTTTGTTGCTTTAAGGATTTCACTTTAAGAAAACTTACATTCCAATTCATGGTACAGTAGCTCAAAGTCTTCTCGTGTTTTAGGGTTCAGTTTTTTCTCATACTCCCTTCTCAATTTTTCTTCTTTCTCCCATTTTTTCTGTAATTCTTCTTGTGCCTCCCGTGCCAGCCTTAACCTCTTTTCTTCCATCAGTTTTTGTACTAAATTTATAGCATGCCAACGTCGGAAATATTTCTGTATTACTATTACCTATATGTGATACAATACCAAAGAATCATGAATTTAAAACAAAACAGCATGGTATTTTGTAGCATAGTATTTTCTTCTTAACTGTTCTTTTCTCCAGCTCCCTAACTACATTTTCTAAGATTTGTCTTGTAGTGGAACTAATTTAAATGTTAAAACATCAGTCATGTATTAGTAGTTTAAGCACTAGTATGATTACTCAGTTATGTAACTGCAGGAGTTTAATCAGTGAGCGCAGTACTGGATAAACTAGGTTCAAATAATCAAATCAAAATATAAACTACATTTAAATATCCATTTTTCTTTTTCAAATCTCCCCTTAAAAATGTAGTGTTTTCCTTTTGCCATGTAGTGTTTTTATTCTTTTCCTTATCTTACTACCAATTTACACAGTGGGAATGTAGACACATTTGCAAAATTTTTTTTAAATTTCTAGATACAAAAATCAACACATAGGCACAAAATCAACTGAATTTTATTTGTGAACCAATAATGAAAGTGAAATTACAAATGCTGTTATGACAGAAATGAAAAAAGAAAATTAAATCATCTACCTTCCCAAGCCTCACCTTCTGCTGGCTGAGTTAGCTCTTGCACTACAAGCAGTTTAGTCAGATCAATACCATGAGATACTAAGCATTGTCCAACACTGAAAGCTATCAAGCAGAAAATCATACTAATACAGTTACACTGTCTCTGGTAATATCTTAATCTAAAACTTCTCTTGAATATGTCTTCAAATAGTATTTCAATATGGAGCAATACTGCACTGTGCAAATCCATCAACGTGAACCAACACCAAGCCGACATCTCTCTACTGTGCGTTATAAATTACCTATAGATACACTACAAATTTCAGTAACTGTCACTAAAGACCACAGTAAAACATATTGGTAGTCCTGAGGAAATTATTCTGTGCTTGGGTTCCACTTCTACAAGATGCTTATTGCCGTCAGCTAAAACTGACTGATTTAAGAAGTTCTTACAGAAAAATTCTACTCAGAAATTTCAAAGATCTTGCCAACCACGTCAATACAATTACCAATACAACTATTCTACTTAGACACTTGGGTAATCAACTGTTTCTCCATTCAGTTGGATTCAGACTGTCTATTTTCAGCAATAAAATTAATAACCAGAGCATTTACAAAGCAGTGCCTCACCTAACACAATTTAGGGCATACTTGAGTTAGATGTGCAGTCATGGAATACATGGTTTCCAAACAGCAATGTGGAATGGCTAAATGGCATCCTCTGCACAATGAATATGCAGAATCTATAATCTGAATTATCTTCATGAGGCAACTCAGTGCACCAGAAAACCCCACAGATTCATTGCCTGTGTTTGAACAGCCCATTTCTACCTTAGTGTCAAAGCAGGGAGCTTGAACAGAATCCAAAACTGATCAGTTTGTCCAAGGTAACCTGCCAAGTCTGATAAAAAAAACCAACCAACCAGACAAAGAACACAAAACTCAAAAGCTGAATGCAGATCTCCTAAATCCTAACCCAATACTCTGTCTATTTCAGGTCATACATTAAGTGTGTAGATTAGATGCTTCTAAAAAGATCACGAGAATGTTGTAGGAACAAGCCTGTTTTAATCCTTAATGCTCTACATAGAAACTTAACTGTCACTGTAAGACAGAAAACAATAAATTCAGAATTCTTAATATTTAAGAGATTGCAAGGTATCAAATGTCACTAAAACCACAGAGCAAACATGCTCTTCCCCTGTATCTGAAAGACTACAAAAGATGAGCATAAGAAGACATTTTACAGTTCCCTTTTAAATTCAATCTTTGAACACTCTGAACACACGTTAAATATTCAGATAACCTTCACAATACATTGCTTTACAGATAGTTTCAAACAGGTAAGGACTTACTGCTTCAAGTCTACGTTTATGGTATTCCTCCGCTGTAAAATACTTTCCAGGAGTTATTAGTTTGTCCGTCATGTTTGACACATAAAGGCCAATTTTAGTCATCTGTGTTGATGTTGTATTTCTTGTTTGTTGTTGCTTATTTTTTTCCACAACCGTCTGGGGAAAAAATTCATGTCAGATTAGAAGAAAATACACAGAGATTTTTTTTCCTCATTACAGTAAGTGGCAAAATTAGCTATTTGTAATAAAAATCACAAGAGTAATGATATTTGTCCACTAAATACTTTCATTTGCACATTTATTTCGGATTTACTTCCTCTTTCCTATCAGAAATAGTGTCAGCGTTCTATTCCATTTGGCAAAACCAACATTCTAAAAAGACACTACAAAGCCTTTACCTGTGTTTCCTTACAAAATAACTGAATTCCTTTGTCAGGTCGTTTTTTGGGTATTGTTTGTGATCCTGCATTATGAAATTCCACTCCTGTTGAGATGTTCCTAAATCCACCCAGAAAAGGTTTATTATAGGTACGTCTTTCAATTTTTACAACTACTTCTTGAAATGAATCCGAATCTGTTAAAATGGAAGTTCCAAAACAGAAATACTGTTTCTTTCAGTAACACAGCTAGATTAGAGCATAATTATATATGTATTGATACATGTGCAAAACCAGCATTTACCTTTTTGTACTCTGACAGTTATGACATCAGGCATGTGGTAATCCTGTTGCACGACTTCTCCAGGAAAACGTTCCCGATTCTCAGACTGGACAGTTTCATCAGTCTTCCTAAGTGTCTCATTATCCTCAATCATGCTTCCTAAAAATAAAACCAAAATTAGTTCCTGAGAAGCTTCTCAAAACAAAAAAATAAGTAACTCTTTCAAATTTACCCCAGGATGATTTTATTATAACACTGCAACACAGCATAATTATAGTTTTTTCAGCTGGAAAGACAGTCTATTTGAAAGCTGAAATAGTATTATCACACAATTTTAAAGGAGGTACCTAATGTAATGTCACTAAAGACATTCCTAGCCAGCTACTCAGAATGAGAGCATCCGAATGCAACCCAGCGAAGAGGAAGGTAGTCAGCAGGTCCACACTAGGAATTGTTATTCACTGTGATGTGCCGAACAGGATATGCTGCCTTCTGCTCTGAAGAACTAAGGAAACGGGGTCCTGTATTGGGAAGAGGAAGTGACCGAAGACACTCAGAACACTCAGGAACAGGTATAGGAAATGATGGAGCATTTGGGGAACTGCAGGAGAGACACGAATAAAGAAGGATGGCAGGTAAACTACAGGGAAATCTAAGAAAGGTAAAATAGTAAGGTGATTTCAGGACTTCAGGACCAAATCCCAGCAAACATAAACAGAATGAGGGTGTGGGAGGGTTGCAAGAAGCTGTAACCAAGTTGAAGAAAAAATACCTCTTTAAAACACAACTGCCCAACATTTTAACAACTTCTTTACCTGTCTCTGTCCCATGTGCTGTATTCTCTGGTAGTACTGAATTTTGTTCTTCCCTTTCTGAATTTCTTACTTCAGGTAAAGTACAGTAATTCTCATTGGTAACAGATGTGATCTCAGGTGATGTGCTGACTGGGGCTTTTCCTTGTGAGGATGAAGGTGATTGCTCTGCACCTGACCCTTCTGATGTAACAACTTCAAAGCCACTATCTGATGCATCTTCCATTTCCTAAAGCATCAGTTGCACGCTTTTAACCTTTCTGCAAGAATAATCACAAGATCCATTAAAAATAGCATACTGGCACATTTCTACCACCAGAGTTATGGGTAACTTACTGTCCCGAAAAGCTTTTCCTGTATCTATTCCCAAAAGGCCTATTGAGAACAGCATGAGACCTTTGCTTCCACCAAACAGAAAGCAGTTCTGGCTGGTGTTTACCAAACGTAATGCTCCAAGGCAGGTCGCCAGCACAGTTCATTTTACCTCTCGTTCTCTGCCTATAGAACAGGATGGTCCAGGGGGTTATTACCCACAGACAGCAAACCTTTACGGTTTTCCGAGCTGCCACCGAAATGACACAGGCTGGAAGAGTCCTAAGCCCATACTCCTGAACATAAAAAACCACAACCAAACCCGCACGACCCGGGACGCAGCTGCCGGCGGGAGCCCGGCTGCCGGGTGATGCCAAACCGCAGGNTGGTCGCCCCGGCGGCGCGGTAGCCACGGCAACCGGCCCGGGCGGCCGGGGGCCACGAGCGTGCGCACTGGGGAGCGGGGCCGGGCTGCGCTGTGCTGACTGGAAGCACACCAGGGACGAGAAGGGCCGGGAAGAGGATGAAGGGGAAGCGGTGTTAAAGGGCGGGCAACGGCCCGGGTTCCCGCCAGCCCCACAGCAGCTGCACGGACCCGTGCTGGCGGCCTGGAGCGGCCCCAGGGCTGGCACACCCGCAGTGGCCGTGCCTGCGCTGTGATCCAGAGCAGCGCGATCATGAGCTCTTACCAGCCCACAGCGGCCCTGATGTATGAAAACACCGTTTTTCCCTATATCGTTATACTGTAGACAGTAGCAGAAGTTGTACTAAACCCCAGAACTGTTGGCTATCGAGAAAGGGTGTTGTATGTGAGTGTTGCAGCCCTCGTACTGCACACCGTCGCTTCCGAGCTCTGTGGCAGTGCCTACCCATGACATGCGTTGTGCCTAACAGTGCTGTTCTCCCTGGAGGGTCTGTGCTGTGAGGACTGAGGCTGTTAAGTGGAAATTAAAGACACGCAGATCAGAATGAAAACCATATTAAATTTAATTTCCTGGTGTTTGAGGTGCCAACACCTGCAAATGTTTCAGCATGCTACAAGAAAACCGAGGAGACACAGTCACGTCACACAACTTTCAGACGTGAAATCTGAAAGTCAACACTGTTCTGTGTTGCAATTCCAGGAGAATCCTGAAAAAAGCATTTCAACAGGCATTGAATTTATATGGATTCTCAATAATTGTATGCCATGGTCACTGTTACCATGTTTCCAAGACATTGTCAAGCACTTGATCATGGGCCTGCTTCCCATCAAAAGGACAGAAATTTCCTATTACCACTGCTAATGCTGTTTTTTCTAACACCTGGTTTGAACTCCCAGAATAGGATCGCTATTAATCCAATAGAAAGATACTGTCATTTGTGTCACTTTGTCACTGTTATATATTCGATTAAACATTCAAACTCATTTCCAAGTTACAATGATTCTTCTTTTTTTTTCCCTAATGAAATAGCACATAAGCTTTGAATATTAAAATAATAATAAAAAGCAGCTTTCACTCATTTCCTATTGGTTTTGGTTTTGAGTTCAGAACACAGCCACTCAGGATAGATTAAGCAGCACAGATGGCAGGTTAGGAATGACAAAAACCTCAGTACTTGCTCTGCTCTGGTGATGGGAAAGTTGTTTTTCTGGTGTAACAGGCTCTGTCTCTAACACGTCCCATCCTTGCAGATAAAGTAATTTTTCACTCACATGACTTCAAGCAGATGATCTCAAAGTGTTTTAAATATCTCAAGTTTGTTAACTCTAAAGCTTGCAATGATTTACCTTACCATATTACAACAGATGATAAAATCCTTTGCATCATCATGTATTTCCAAAAATTAAAGGAGAAAATTCAAGCAAAATCATTAGTCAACCTTCAAATTATGCCTTGCTAACATATTCCTCTCGGAATAAATTAGGACCTGAATGGACGACATAGATGTGCATTTGTGAAAGGGAGAAGATGAGAGTATGCTTTTATCAGTGAAACTCAATTTTAAAGGCCATGTATCAAATTTCAGCAGCAGTGGGCCAAGAAAAAACTTCCTCTCCCCTGGAGCACAATTAATGAGCTTATAGGAGAGCTGTTTTAAATCACATGACAAATACATCTTTAGAAGCAGAGAAAATAACTGAACTAGAAGAGAGTTCAGCAAATGTCTGTTATGGAAGAGTAGAAGGAATTCCAATAGTTGCTACCATAGTCTAGCAACTTTCCCTTCCCTTCCCCTGCCCCTCCCCTCCAGTATTTCATGCCAGTATCATTCATACTAGTCTTTGGGGGGTTTTTTATTTATTTTGATTCCTCTCAGGTCAGCTCAATACTTATTACCTAAATCCATTAATTTTCATTACTCATGTGACAGCATTGGCCCTCATTCAAGTCTGTAATCCTTTAATACTTCTCATGTGAAAATTGTGTTTGTTAACTTTATCAAAGTCCTCTTCTGGAATGCCATCTAGTGGTTTTACTTAGGAAAAGACCAGCTTCTACCTTTGTCAAAACTGAAAAATCTTTCAAAACCAAACAATGAAACTAAGTATTTTGCACTTTTTCAGTTTTCAAAATCTAAAAATTTCTGTAATTATAATAGTTGGGGAAAAAAACCCCAATTAAATAATCCAATGAAAATAGTTTCTGGAGTGAATCCCCTGGGAACAGTTTTTCTCTTCTATTGACCTACTCCCCCAGTATCATTGCATTAAATATTATATAAATCTGCAATTAATAATTTATAATAATGATGTCACAGGTAAATGTATAGGCGTAAAAACTATGGAAAAAAAGCTATGACCAAGTATGTTGTGTATTGCAAGTAGTGCATATATAAATGCTTATTAAACTGCAGATTATGATGATATAGCTGTATTCCCGTCTTTAAACTTGCAGGAATGTTACTAACGGTCTTGAAGAAAACCTCAGTAAAGGCAAACCTGCACAGTACCCTTAGATCTAGTTTGGATATTTTAATTGGGATTTATAAGCTTAAATATCTGAACAAAAGCTTTCAAAAGAATCACAGAATATCCTGAGTTCCCAGATCACAGAATATTCTGAGTTGAAAGGGACCTGCAAGGATCAAGTCCAACTCTGAAATGAATGGCCCATCGAGGGACTGAACCCACACCCCTGGTGTGATTAGCCCCCCACTTTAACCAGCTGAGCTAATCTCAGTGCTCAACCACCTCTGGTCGAAAAACCTTTCCCCAATAGCAAACCTAGACCTCTCCTGGCACAGCTTCATGCTGTTCCCTTGGGTCCTGTCACTGGTCACCAGAGATGAATCCCTGCTCTTCCACTCCCCCTTGTGAGAATGCTGAAGACGGCAACTGAGGTCTCCCCTCAGTCTCCTCTGCTCCAGACTGAACAGGCTCAGCCACTCCTTGTACAGCTTCCCCTCAAAGCCCTTCACCATCTTCCTTGCCCTCCTTTGGACACTCTCTAAAAGGTCTTTATCTTTCTCGTGGTGCCCAAAACTGCCCCCAGCACTCGAGGTGAGGCTGCCCCAGTGCAGAGCAGAGCAGAGCAGGACAATTCTTCCCTTGCCCGGCTGGCGATGCTGTGCCTGNTGCCTGATGCCCCCCAGGACACGGGTGTCCCTCCTGGCTGCCAGGGCACTGCTGACTCAAATTCCAACTTGCCACTGGCCAGGCCCCCCAGGTCCCTTTCTGCAGTGCTGCTTTCCAGCCTCTCATTCCTCAGTCTGTCCGTATATCCAGGGTTGCCCCATCCCAGGTGCAGACTCCGGCATTTGTCTCCCTCTAACTTCATGTGGTTGGTGACTGCCCATCTCTCTCATCTGTTGAGGTCTTTCTGCAAGGCCTCTCTGCCTCCGAGGGAGCCAACAGCTCCTCCCAAAGTAGCGTCATCAGCAAACTGACTTAGTATCCCTTCCTGTCCTGCACCTAAGTTGTTAATGAAGATATTGAAGAGCACTGGGCCTAGGATGGAGCCCTGTGGGACCCAACTCGTGACCAGCAGCCAGCCTGATGTCACCTCATTTACTGCAACACTTAACACTCAGGATGTGAATCAATAATACACCAACACAAGTCTACACCAAGACTTTGTAAGATCCCGATACTAAAGCCTGTGCCACGGGTGTTACGCCAGGTACGGTAACCTACCTGCTAACAAGAAACCTGTTGCTGCCATCACTTTGAGTAATAGTCTTCTTTCTCCCCCTCACCTCCCCAACCTTCCCAGTACCTCCCACAGGTCAGAAATAGTGTTTAGTTATGTGGGCAGCAAGGTCAGCCAGTTCAGGACAGGGATTCAGCTGAAACCTAAAAACCTGTTATTTTTGGGAAGCATTAGATCCCTCATCATAGCATCTGCATGACCATAAAGACCCTGTCATGGTAGCAAACATATACAACCAAAGGTGGGACAAAATCATCATATTTTCTAGAACTTGAATTTTGATTTCAAGTGGCCTGCAATGTCTGTATTTTTAACATACAAATAAATACAGATTATAAAAATAACTCCGCATAAGGCACAAATACCCTGTTACAATATGAATAATTAAATAAACCAAAGGTTGTAGAAATGCAAGAAGGAATTTTCTTAAAACCCTTTTTGCAAGAAATTGGCAGCAGTCTTTAGATTGCTAAATATAAGTGGACAAAATAAATTTTAATGAAGTGATTATCTTTAATTTAAAGACAACTGTCAGTAACAATACATTAATAATTAATTTTTTCCTTTTTACTTTCAAGAGGTTACACCATTTTGAAAATTATATTGGCCATCTCCACTGGTCAGAAGGAGGTTCTTCAACTAGAGGCTCCCATGGTTTCCACTGTATCATTTTTCTTGCCAGGGACAGCTCATTTTCAGCCTGTTAATAAACACCATACACAAAGTCTTAAATTCTATACAACTGCCAAAATGCTAAATTACCTCTATTTCAGTTAATTACCTAAGTGATGTCATTATCTATCATGATCACAGACTACCACAAATTTCACCTACAAATATCAAAGGAACTGTATGTTTTTGGGGTTTGTTTTTTAAAAAAATTTGCATCACCCCCAAATACCCAAACAGACAGTCCGTTCAGCGAGACATTCCCAGTGCCAACTTAATGACATTTTCCACTCTATCTGGATTATCCCCCAATATTATTCAATCCTCTACTGCCCTTTTCACCGATTTAGACTCTGTAAGAAGCAATGTAGGTATACATGCATATCTGTAAGCATAATACAAGAAATAATAGTTTTGTTAAGTTTTACCATGGCCATCCCAATCACAAAAGGAAAATTTTTTTCAGGGTTTTTTTGTTCGACTGTTTGTTTTGCAGCAAAGAAAGATAGACAAAACTGCCAATTTTCTGAACAGAAGCTCAGCCAAAGGAACACTAAAAACCACCTCTACATTTGTACTTCATCTTACATTTCCCCTCTTTACCTGTACAATGACTTCTTCTATCTGACCACTATTCAGTTTGTCCTGTAGTTTTTGGACATCAGTCTCCTGTGTGTTCAAATACATATAAGAAAATGTTTTAGTGAGAAGTAGAAAGGCCATAAAAAGCATGAAAACAGTATTTTAACCACATCACACTCCAGTCTTTCTCAGAACTACTATTAAATTAGCTGGCTTATATAATTTTACATTATCAAAGAAATCTCACACTCATTTGTTATTGAAAAGCAAACATCAAACCCCCAATGATAAATACAAAGAATGAATGCTATTTAATGAATCCAAAGAAGTCTTTGAATTCATTAGAAAGCAGATAAGGGCTTTAGTTTATATCTTGGAAAAAAGTCTTTTTCTTAGATTTTTATAGAATTATATGCAACCTTTCCATTATCATCTTAAATACACAAAAGAAGTATTGCACAGCTTAATACAACAAAAAGTCATTTTAAATACTGAATGCAAGGATTGTTCTAAGATACTACATTGGCAAGAGCACATACATTTTTCTGTGCAAGTGTGTGAAAATTACCACTTTTCTATTAATCTTTAAAAAAAGCTATGTTTGTTTTTAATTTTCACAGAACATCAGCAGGAAATTAACAATTCCTCTAAATATGCTGTCAAAATACCCCAGTCAGTAATAAAAATAAACCTCAATACTTCAATTGTTTCTGAATTGATACCAGAAAGTTACATGTGCACCTGTGAAACAGCCAGGCAGTCCGAAAATCATTTTTCTCATCCTATGAATTTTTTTTATGTGCCTTATAATGAAATAACACTGCACTTACCTTTTTCACCAAATCAAATCGCTCATTTACAATCTGCTCGGTGTATTTCCTATAAGCTGCATCTTTGGGAATGTTTTGCAGGACACCAAGGATTTTTGTGTACAGTATTCGCAGGCGCTGGAGTGATCACAAGACATGGTTAAAATAAACTACAATTATTTCACTTCTTGTCCTACTAAACCTACTAAGCTACTATACACAAAATATGATATTCAATCCAGAAGTGTAAGATTAACTAATAATAAGTCTGAGCCACTGAACTCCATCTTGGGTAAACGGATTTATCAGAACTGAAAAATTACCACTGTCACATTCCTCAAAGGAAAAAAAAAAAAAGGAAAAAAAAAGACAGTAGCAATCTGAACACACTTGATGCAAAATGAAAAAACAGTAAAGTGCTCTTAAAAAAAAAGAAAAAGAAGAGGCAAATTCATGTCTAACCCATCATATACTGAAAATTTACCTGAGGAAGATACAAAGAGATTATAATGGAGTTTTTTTTGTCACTTCTCCTCATGCTGATGCAAAGTTTTGAGTAACAAACAGATTTAAATTAAACCTGAATCTTTTATTGCTGGATTTAAATGCAGGGATAAAGGACACATTGTGGTGAATAAATTGACACTTTTGGACTGGGTAATTGTATCTCACTGACAAGGAACAGATATCCTATAGGAACAATAAGAAACAGAAGCAGAATACTAAAAGAAATACAAAGAAGAAAAAAACAGGAAACAAAAAAAGACTGGCAAAGAATCTGACTTCAACTAAAGCACCGTCTAGTACTTTACTCTAGGCTTTAAGTTGCTGAAAAGACTAAAATGTAGTTAAGTTCACCCAGCAGGTGTCTGACAAGGCTGTAGACTGAGCTGGAATAATTTCTACTAAACAGTAGTGATTTTTTCAATGGTTCTTTTTGACAACATTCTTAAGTACTGAAGTCAAAAGCATTTTTGAAATAGAATTGTTGTATAAGAAGAAATTTCAAAGTGGAGAACTTAAAAAATTACTTAGGTTCTTCCAAAGCTAACGCCTCCTGAATAAGCATGATGTGGCAAACACACTACTGAGCCTGAGGAGGTAAAAAAAAAGCCACACACCACCACAAGAACCACCTGATGCAGTTCCTGAGCACCACTGAAGTATTCCCATCTCAGCACTGCTTGCCATCACAGGGCTTTGCAGGGCTTTTGCACCTGGCCTCTATCATCTAAGAGAGGGCTATCTGTTTAGTAGAAGTTATTTCAGTGCTTAGGTACACAATGTAGCAAAGCAGCAAAAATCTTTTTGCCTGAGAAGTAGAAATTGTATTTATGAAGAACTGAATTTAAAGAGTTCTTTGTTTTGGCATTACTAATGAAAGAAATCAAATATTGGTTCATAACGGTACTTACACGAGAGAGGTTTTTGAAATCAGCGTGTGCCGTGAAAAATGTATGTGTAAAATAACTTGTAAGGACATGCACTGAACTTTTATCACTGTGGACAATTTTAATTCTTTCATTAAGCTGGCACCAGATTAAGATACCCAGCATACCCACACATGCAAACACATCACAAAAACCTTCGATCTCACTGACAGTTTCCATTACTACAGAACCTGACATGTGACATACCTCATGAGGGTTCTCAGCTACAGCCAATCCTACAAGTCCAGTGGTCTGCAGAGAGAGCATAAACATACTTAACACAGCTAAGCATCCATTTACACACTAATTATTTTGTTTTGACTCAATACACACCTTACAGGGACCATTCCGTGACACCAGCCCTGCCCCCTGCCATATGCCCGTGATCCCAGAGTTCCAGTGCTCCAAGAGGGAGCAGCTCACCTTACCAGAATCATAATCATAGAATATCCTGAGCTGAGAGGAACCCACAAGGATCAGTGAGTCGAACTTTTGCCCTGCACAGCATCATCCCCAAGAGTCACACCATGTGCCTGAAAGCATTGTCCAAATGCTTCCTGAACTCTGTCAGGCTTGGTGCTGTGACCAGTTCCCTGGGGAGCCTGTGCCAGCACCCTCTGGGTGAAGAACCTTTTCATAAACATCCAAACTAAACTGCCCCTGACAGAACTTCAGGCCATTCCCTCAAGTCCTGTCACTGGCGACCAGAGAAGAGATCAGTGTCTGCCCCTCCTCTTCCACTCATGAGGGAGCTGTAGACTGCAATGAGGTCCCTCCTCGGCCTCCTCTTCTCCAGGCTGAACAGACCAATGACCTCAGCTGCTCCTCACAGGGCTTCCCCTACAGGCCCTTCACCATCTTCGCTGCCCTCCTTTGGATGCTCTCTAATAGCTTAGTATCTTTCTTAAATCGCAGTGACGAAAACCGCACACAATATTCAAGGTGAGGCCGCCCCAGTGCAGAGCAGAGCGGGACAATCCCCTCCTTCGACCGGCTGGCGATGCTGTGCCTGATGCCCACCAAGCGGCTGCTGGGGCAGCTCCGGTGCCCTCGCCTCCTGCCTCCCCCACACCGCGGGCCCGCCACCCCCGGGGGCCGGGGAGGGGACCCGGGCCCTGCGCTGCCCTCGGCCTTTCCCTCGCAGGGTGCCCCGCTCGCTCTCGCCCCGCGGCTGGGACACCCCCTGCCCTCTCCCCACAAAGGACGACCCGGCGGAGGAGCAGGAGCTGGACGCGGCTCAAGGCCCCCGGCGGCGCCTCACCTTCCTCAGCGCCCCCGCCATGGCCGCGCTCGCGGCGCCCTCAGAGGACGCAGCGGAGGGCGCCGGGCTGCGCATGCGCCGTAGCGGTCCGGGCCGGCGGGGCGGCGGGAATGCGCGTGCGCCGGCTGGGGTTGCGAGGAGGGGTTGGTGGTGTCGCTGCTGCGCGCAGAGCGGTGTGTGTCCGCCTGTGGGATCGCTCGGGAAAGCAAAGACGCCCCGAAACGGAGACAGACAGAAAACAGAAAATAGGGACCTTAATTATGGGCCTTGAGATAGAGGCAACGGGACAAAAGAGCAATGAAAAGGCAGTTTAAATTATTGGTAGAGGTGAACAAGGTGTTCATGTGAAGATCCAGTTGTCCCTCTGTTAAGTCTTATGCTTAGTTGCTAACTTGATGGGTGAGTTTTGCGTAGGGAGTAATACTTTATAATAATTCTGTTGTGCGTTTGTATCTTATTCTGGACAAATTTTTCCTTATAATTCCTTTTCCCTGCTCTTGAGCTCCTCGTTCCCATAACTGGTAAGCAGACTGAACAGAGGTTCGGAATATCGTTGAGTTCTCCCTGGAAGCCAGTCCTTTGATAAAACATGCACTTCCACCAAGCTGCAACTAAAGCAAAGTGGTTAATACAGTCTATATCAGAATTCAGGGTTTGTGTTTCCCCACTTCTGGGTTCTTTGCAATTGCATTGGAAAGAGCTGAAGTTTCTTTCCAAGGTACTGAAATTCTTTCTCTTTCCAAAATGAGAGTCTTTAAAAGTTTCCGCCTTTTAAAAATTAGATCAGCCCTGTATTTTCCCCTTCTCTTTGATGGTCCAACCAGATGATCTATCTCCTGACCACACTAAGAGACCACAGCAGAAATTGTTCTGTGCCTGGCGATCTTTTAAGTCAGCATCGTTCAAACAGTGGTTTTGAATGACTGTTCAGACAGCCTAAGCACGTAGGAGTCCTTGCCACATCCTAACAAAGGGTGAAAAACAGTAGGCCTTCTTGATGAAAATGTTCATGAAATCAATCCCAAAGTGGTGCTGTGGGAAATTCTCCAAATTGGTCAAAACCTGTTTCAATACATGATTTATTTTAAAACACAACAAAAAGCTGAAAACTACGAAGTATTATCAGTGTAAAATCAACAAGTACCTGACTTTGAAAACAAACAAAAAAAATACCCCAAACCATCTACACTGCATTTCAGTTTATTTATTATCTCTTTTACACTGGGGATTCTGTTAGGAGTATTATCCTGTCTGTTAATATTCAGTATGTAGGCACACTAAGAACGCCTTGCTGTGGCTCTTTGTCCCATGTTTGTCTCACCAATGAATTTATCTCAGGGTATTTTATCTCAAATTGCCATATGATTTGGTATCTGGACAAAACTCTTATTTATTCGGCATGAAACATAATTGATAGATTTTTTATCTAGTGATTATGTATGAGTGGAATCACGCACTTTGTGCAGAATGCAGAATGTTATTAAAAATATCTGAAAATCAAAACAATGCCATGTCTGTAATGTGGATATGTACTAATTCTGATGGTGTCCTGGCTATGTAAAGGAAATTAAAGAACTGAAGGTACGTAATTAAAACATTTGTGTTCTTTGTATGTATTATAAATACGTATTTTTCATTTTTTAATTAGATAAGAATGTATTTCTGTTCATATAATCTCATAGCCAACAGCAGAGCAGGATCTCAGAATTGTTTCTGTCTGCTGTTATACTGGGTTTTTTTAGGGGCATGCCTTTTTAGTTAGGTTGCACTGGCAAAAGAAGTTGCAGTGAATATTATTTATCATCATTAAATGTTTTTGTTGATCTTGTGTTCAGAGATTGAAATGCACGTAGTGCCTTAGTTGAGCTTACACTTTTATGGTTCTATAAATGCAAGAAGTGATGGAGAGTCATGGAAGAGTTCACAGTGTAAAATTTAATTTCATTAGAACAATTAAAGAGAAGTTGGAAGTTTGGAGGTTTGTTTTCAGTTTGTTGTGTACCCTTATTGTTTGTTCATTATGGTAAAGACAGTAACTAATTGGTTAAAACCAGAACAAGACAGAGGTTTTGAATCAGTGATGTTTCCAGTTTCTTCCTCACCCCATGCCTGGGTTTAGCGTGCTGGGTACTGCTGTTCTTGATCTTGCTCTGGGGTTTTTCTCTATTTGCATCACTGCTGTCTGTGGTGCCGTGCCTCCTGCTTCTTTGTCCAGTTTCAAGTTATTAAACTAACTACAGTTAAATTAATTAAACTACAGTTAAATAAGTACTGTAATTGTCTGTCATTGAATCTATAAAGCTTTCCATCATGTCAGCCTCAGAGAGAGAGGTTGGTGTTCGGTGATGTAGTATGGTGGCGTCTGCAACTAGTTAAAGGCTAAACCTTCTCACACTTGTTGTGATTGATGCAAAAATGCGACCATATTTTGTTAACGTAGCACTTGAGAATAATTGACAAATAATTAATTTTCTTAATGGGAGTTGTTTAACCAATGGGGGCACAGATAATCTTCTTATACCCCCAGACCTCGTGTTACATTTGATGAGATTTTAGAGAAGTCATGTGTAATACTTTCCTGAGGGTCGAGTCTGCTAATGTTACAGTTGTACAAGGTCAGACCTTAATTTATCTAGCAACTGCGTATTTAATTTTAGAAGTATCACAGGACACCTCAGCTTGCAGGGCACCATTCCTGGCTGTTCAAAATGCAGGCCCCAGAGTAACACTGGCAAGATAATGGGTTGAAATGGTGAGACTGAGGTATGCTCGCCAATTAGACTAACAGAGAAATAGTTTAAAAATGTAATACTTGACTGAGTCCAAATTTAGATTGCTAGTAATTATTTTATTGCTATGAATAACCTCTGTGCATGCCTAAGGGCCTTCTATTTATAGAGTAAAGCTAAGATTGTCTAGTTTATTTTAAGGATAAGAAATTAGAATAACTTTAACTCTCACATAACTTTATGTGTTTAAAAGCAATGAATGCTTGCTGCACTTCTTTCCAAGGAAAGATGCAACTTCCATGATTAGCAAGTAGTTCATATTTTTTCTACTGAAAAAAGAGTAACTTAGAGAGAAAAACTTTTTAAAGTAAAATATCAAGAAGTAATATCTAGTTTTTTGGGTATGAATATAAAAAATATCAGAAAATTATCAGGCTACTCAAAATGTTGTTTAAGGAAAATATTTGTAATATAAAAAACTAAAACTCATTTAGAGTAAGGATTTGCAGTCATTTCCGGTGATCTAGTGTGTGGGTCTGGCAACTGAGAAACTGCCATGGGTGAATGGAAGAAGATTTTCCTGCTGAGCTTTTCAGCCTTTTCATTGCCACATCACGTAATGTAGCAGGGATGTTTCTGTTGCTGCTCAGTGTACCAGCCATGCTGTTATGTGTCCCTGTGATCCCTGTGGAACATCCATGCTTTGGTCAGCCCGTGTCACCTCAGCACGGTGTATTACCAGCAGTGATATAGCAAATCAGGCTCTCGAAGCGCGTGTAGACCCTTGGCAGTGTGTCCAGCACTTGTGCTGTGGGGAGCTGTTTGCCTTACACTTACTCTGCCCTGTCACAGGCACTTGCTACCTTACCAGCTTTCTCATTTCACAATATATGAATTTTTGTGGGATAAGACAATTTGAAAAGAGTACACCCAGCAATTCTGAAACACTGCTCATCTGAGACCTTTCTGGTTAAGTTCATGTTCAAGAGCTTTATGATGCCTGTGGCATAATCAGTCAGGGGAGTATAGCAAAGCAGGAGAAAGCTGACCACATGGGTATGGAAACTGCATGACCAGAGAAAATTTTCTGTGATGGCCTCTAAACTGATTTATTCGTCTGACCTTCTGGAGAGAAAGGAATGGTAGAAAGGAAATAGATTTTAATGAACATAAAAGGATTTTTTTACTAAACAACTATCTTGCTTAATGTTCTTAACTTTTCTTGGAAACACTGATGTTCGGAGGGTATTGATCGTCTGGCAGGACTAGACCATATGTGAAAATTGTTAAAAAGATTTTGTAATATACTAAACTGACTTTTTTTCAGAGAGTTTGCAATGTGAGGGTCTGATCTAAGGCCTGTATAAATCTTCATGAGCCGTTTTGGTTCAGGCTCTGGCGTAAGTATAGTATGACGGGCTGTAATATAATAATTCTCGACTCTCCTAAGGACAGCAGCTTCAGTAGGGCTTTCATGAAGGTCCATCCATGTGGATCCAATAGGGGGATCATGATTCATTAAAAAAGGTTTTATCAATGGCATGAAGTCTTCAAATTAAGTGTTTTCAAAATGGAAGGTGTGAAAAACAGGAAGGTAACTTTTGTCTTAAAGCTGTTGTGGAGGAAATGAGATTATGAACGTTACATGTTTTTCCTTAATAAATTATCTTACATAAATTAATTGTTTCAGTTTCATTAGGAGCACCTCTTAGCTGCCAACAAAATATTAATGTATTCTAAAATGTACTTTGCTTTTAGCTGATGGCAGGCTGAGGGTGTGGTTATGTTCATCGATGTATACTTCTGAAACTGCTAGTCCAGGAGAGATTTTATCTTTGCTCTCTAAAAGACTTGTGAGTGTACATAACAAGAGCATATTTGTGAGTTAAATGATGGAAGCCTTAAGGTGCCATCAGAATTAGAGAAGTGTTAATGAAAATAAGAGGAAAAATGCATAAAAGAACCTTGCCTCAGAGTTCTCCTATCTGTCAATGGGTGCATTGCCCACAAGAGATGAGGGAGTGCTACGTGTGTCCACATTGTGATGAATAGTTCATCAGTCTAACTTACGTGTTAAATCTTCTTTTGGCCTGTTATACTGAAACCTTGACTATGGACACAATAGGAAGGAGCAGAGAACCTTCAGAAAAGCTTGTCCTTTATGAACAACAAAAAGGTCTTCTAAGCCCCAAATGAAAATGTCTTTGTGAATATTCTTTTATTATTCTTGGACTTCTTTTTTTTTTGTGTTCAGAGATGGCACTCGAGACCAAAGTTATATATTTTTTCCTTCAGAGAAGATGGGATTGAAGTAGAGATTTTTAACATTTTCCTTCAGATTTCTTTCCTTGCAGTTAAAAACCCAGGCCATGGTTCCAGTACACATTGAAAGAGGTGAGAAACTGTATTATGTGGGAATCTGAATCCAAGAGACCTTTAGTTTCTGAGTCAATTGACTGTAAGCCCTTACTAATTTAATTTTGGTTTGCAAGCTTTATCATAATATACTAAGTAGTAAGGTATTTGTGGATGGGATTATAACATTGGCTATGGTGCTTTGAGTGACTTACTGCTTACAAGAGCCATGCAGAAACTAGTCTAAAAAGAAAGTTGATTAACACTGCCCCTTAAAAATAAGTTTCAGAAGATTTCTTCCAAATAGCATTTCCAATGTTCCTTTTCTATTTGTAGAATGACTAGAACAATGATCCCTCGGTGAAAAACATACAACAGGGACTTAGTATAATTGTTTAATATTAGTGCAACACTTTGAGGCTGGTAAGTGTTCAGTGTGGTAGAAAGAGCACATGACTGCACACACTGTGGGAGTAGTAGTTTAAAAATTAAAAAAAAAACGATTCAACAGGACAAATATGTTAAGCCACTAAGATTGAATCAAACAGAGAAACTATCAAAACCCAATGCTCATTTGGAAAAACTTAGGTAGGTACAGCTAAGCATATATTAACTTTAGGCTTTTTTCCTTCTGTGTGTTTTACAATGTATAAAGACTGCATTTTACACTTCAAAAACCTAGAAGATGTTGTAAAGAGTGACATTCCTGACCTTCCAGTTATAATGAGAATTTACTAGTAAGATGGTTGGTTGATGTGACATCATGAGGAAAAAGCATAGTGAACATAAGCCACGGTTACAGTTGGTGATATGAACAGACTGAATTTAAGTTGATGACTATAGTTAAAAGGTTTGACATACTCTGTTACTAATCCACTGAGCACTTCAATGACTCTCACACCTTGAAAATAATAGCTGGCATGGCATGACCATCACCTCACCTTCTGTACTGAGCTCCTGTGAATGGCCATTAAACTTCACGACTGCAGTAGTGCAGAGAGTCCAAAGTCCTTTGTCTTCTTTAATAGACTGTGCCTCGGCAGTATAAAGATAAAGCAATATTTGTGAATGTTTGTGGTTTGTTTTGGGGAGTTTTAACATATTAAGGACCATTAAAAGTGATAATTAATCACAGGCTATGAGACCATTTTATTGTATCGCCTAGTGAGAACAATAGGAAAATTGTAACATCCATGAAGTATGGTAAAACCACTAAAATAAAATAGTCCCTTTGCAAATCTGTGCTTTTGGCATATTATTTTTTCAACTGCATCGTGTTTATCTGTTCAAGTTTCTAAGGTCAAGTATCTGTGCTTCAAGAACTTGTGAACCTGACATGTGCTTTGGAGAAAACTGATCAAAGAGAGTGGTTTCCACTGCCTCAGGCTGCGGCTTGACCAATTCCACAAATATTTGAAATCACTTTAGATGGCAAGTAAGGTTAAAATATCCCATAAGATAAGGGGAGCAGCAAAGAAACATAGAACAGTAAAGACACCAACAGTCTAGAACTATTTACTGAAAAAAGTATGACCAAGTCCTCCGTGGAGCATCTTGCTTATGTTGTTTAAATGTTCAGGCAAATTTTCTGGGTTTGGAAAAGTTGCATCAATTTACACCAGCAAATAACTTAGACCATTTTTAACAGTTTGTTCAGAAACTTGTACAGACAAAGCAAAAATTACTATTCAGTATTCAGTGTGTTTGGCAGTACTGATTAGGTTAACATAATTACAGGTACTTAAAAACTTAGCATTTAAGGATTTCTGGTATATGTGTATATATTAACAGCCTTGTGCTTTAATTTTGTTTTATCTTTTTTCACTCTCTTACCTCTAGCATCTTATGAATTAATGTGGGAATACAAAATATGCAATGGAAAAATAACATTAACTTTGGCAGCAAAAGCTGGCTTTGTGGAAAATGTGCAAATGATCCTGGAAAAGGGTGTTTATCCCAATACCACAAATTACAAAGGAGAATCTCCACTTCTTCTTGGTAACTGCCTTCTCTCTCTGTGTTTAAGAAACATGACTGGCAGTACTTCTTCTCTCTTCAATACTCACCCCAGCACCACTCTTGGCTTGTGTGGTTTAGATGCTGGTCATTACTTTAGATGAAACTAAATGCCCAACACCTGGTGAAATGTACCCAGCATTCACTCATCATGCTTCAGGTGATCACTCAGCTGATCTTTAAGATGCTCCTTGAGTTTTAGGTGATTGCTGAGCTGCTTCTAAGAAAAGGGGAGCAATTTTTTTATTCAAGGTACCTTCTCTGAATGGTCAGGTGCTACCTTTGCCAACCTGATCCTGTTCAACCATCTTACAGTACAGGTACGGTAAAAGAATAAGCCGTTGCTTTTACTGGAATGTACTTTTTCTGGATATCTGGAGGTTAGTGGAGATTATTGGTTTTATCAGATGGTTTCTTGAGGAGTAGGCAGATATTTTGAAAAACCTCTCATCTCATTTCCCTCCCCTCTTGTGCTGAAAACAAGTTTCAACTGCACTGTAATATCCCACTGTAAAGAAAGATTATTCTTTTGGAAGATTTTATGCTATTGGTAGACTTAAAGAAGTTTTATTATACATGAGTAATTTAGCTATATTAGCTTCCAGTTTCTGTTTAATGTCAAAATACCTTAATGATTCTGAGGAGAATAAATCTGTGAAATTACTATGAGAAAATACAATGTATAATGCAATTATCACTATTGAAATATTCAGTTGTCTGACTTTTTATTAACTTTCATCCAATGCATATGCTGTATTACCATTTTAAGGCCCTGAGGCATTTATAAGGTGTTCTTCTGAAATGTCTTGCTTTCAGTCCTTTTCAATAATTGTAAGTCTGTGAAACTTCAGCTGTTTGCAGCCATTGCTGTTAATGAATCCTGCAAAGAGTTAACTAGAGCTGATGAAAAAGGTCTTTCTCCTTATAACAAAATTTAGTTTCCTAAATATATCTCTATACGAACTCCTGAAAGTGAGGTCTGTCATCAGTGTATTGTTTATGTGATACTTCTTATGTTTTTCTGTCACTTAGCACTGAAAATGTGGATGTAGATGTTGTTGTGCATCATACATTTCAACCTTAGTTTCAGTGAAATAGGGGATCAGGTGCTTAACACTTAATAGATGATGCTCATGATTTAGTTATTCCTTTTAATTTTAAAACTCTGACAAGAGGTCTCTTTAGAAGAAAGGTAAATGCTGAAGAAGTATCTATCTAGTGGGATGATCTGGGCTTCCAGGCACATTTGGTCATACTATACTTCGAAGCAGTTGTGGATAATTATAAAGACTGTAGCCTCTTGAAAGCCTTCTTATATAATGGGACATTCACGAAAGTTAAATTTGCTAATGCTATGGTGCTGGTCTCCCTCAGCTGCCCCACCAGTGAGCGATCTGCTATTCCAAAGCAGAAGTTCATTCTTTTCAGAAGTAAAATAAGACTCTTACTCAGCATCGCTATTTAATATGCAAGAGTAGTTATCCATGAAAACCATGGAACCTCAAAACAACAGAATATGGCCTTTAAGTATGTGATATATCTGCTTTTGGATTCTCAGAATCAAAGTGGCTTTTGCCTTCCGTGCTCCAAACTGAGACAGTTTTGAGCTCATATTGGAGTACCTTGGTTTCCCAAGCAGATGACATTATTGTTTTATTTACCATATATTGGATTCTCAGATTTCTAGGACTGGAAGTCTTTTTAATTTCCTCATATAAGAAGCATGAGGAAAAGCTTTTCTAAAGCTTAGGAAACTCACAAGATGTGCATAAAACATTGGTCAGCAATGCATGAAGCTGCAAAACAGAGATGCACAGACATTGTTGATCTTCTGAAGAATGATGGAAATGTGAACATTAAGGGCGAATATTGAGTAACACCTTTAGGGGTTATGGCTGAATGTGGTCACTGTGATGTGCTTGTCTGAACATGTAACTTCAGATACTTTCGATGACAGAAAGAAAACTGCACTTTATTGTGCTGTTTCTAACAATGAGACTCTTTGCACCAAAATATTGCTCAAAGCAGGAGCAAATCCAAACAAGGATCCTTTAAAATGTGTTTGTGTGGCAGTGAGAGCTGACGGCCAGGGAATTGTAAAGCTACTCCTATCTTATGGAGCAGTTGTCAACTGCTAATTTCGTTGCTTAATGATATGCATTTCCCCAGTGCATTTGGTATTCTTTGAATGGTGACATGATGCTGAGGCTGTTGCTCAGTCATGGATATAATGTGGAGATGTGTTTGGACTTCATGTGTCGGGGTATCTTTGGAAATTCTTTTGTGTGGCCAGCTCCAGAGCATGAGCTTATTCCTGGTTGGACAACTTCTTCAGTAAAGGATAAACAAGTAAATACATACCATACCTTCACTTTTCTCTTTTCATCAGCCAGATTTAAACATTCTAGTTTATGGTGTAGAGTTAAGATTAACCTACTGGCAAAATCCTTTTTCAAAAACACTCTAAAAATAAAATAGCCATTTCTCGTTTTCTACTCTGAGGTAGAGAAAATGATGTACATATTGTGGTTTGATATTTGCGTTCATATATTAGAGACTTAGGAAGGAAATTTTAAGAAATCATGAGGCAGGATTCTGGAATTTCTGTTCCTTTCCTAACCAGTGGAGTAGATGTGTTTGCGAAGAAATATTTCTGTTGAACAAAACAGTGCCACAAATTGCAGCAGTTTTTTTTTTTCTTTTTGCCTTTAGGCCTGTTTGCATAAATTAAAGGTTCAAAAAGGTTAAACATGGAAGAAAATGGCTTTTAAAGTAACCTACCTAGGTATCAATTTGACTATTGAAGGCCATTGCTAGGACTTTGTTTAAAATATCTTCTGTAATTGTTTTAAAATGTGTTCTTTTGGCATTCCTCTGCACAGATTTTGAAATTATGACTTGATGTGTTCTCTCTTTCAGTTCTGTGAGTTTATTGCTGTTCCATGGTTGAAACACTTAGCTGGAAAAGTGGTTTGTGTTTTTATAGATTATAAAGATTATGTTCCTCTAAGCACAAGAATTAAGTTTTTCATAGAAACACAGGAAGAATGAACAGAGATACTGCAGTCTGGGTAAATATCTAACTTCCAGTTAATAATGTTATGATTTATTATAGGAAACTTTAATTGCTTATGTCAGGTGACATTTATCCAAAGTGTCGTAGCAGACTTTGTACATTAAAGATCATGGTCCTATATAAAATTCTTCAAACATCCAAACGATTATTTGTACGTATTTTTGCAAAGTGTTTGCTCCCAGGTACAGCTTCTCATGTGTGCACGTTTCAAGGCTTGGCAAAATTTAAAGGACTTTAAGGCTCTTTTAAACAAAGAGTAGATTTTGATGGGCAAACAAACCAGGAAATCAAGCAGTATATCCCCTTGGTGAAGAAATATTGTAACTTTTATTATGGTTCCTTCAGAGTTTTGGCAGATCGGTTCTTGAACAGGCTCACCCTCAGTCATACTGTCATGCATTGCACAGGATGCTTCTGCACATTTAGAGAAAAAAAATCTGACAGAATAAATTTAGAGAGTATTTAATTAAAAATTGATTGCAGTTACTCCCTTTGTTGTTCTACCATCCCTTCCATCTTGAGGAAAGAAAAAAAAAATACAAACCCTCCCAACTAAGAAGGTATTACAATCAGTGGATGTTTGGTTTACATAGGGCATAATCCATTTAGCTAAACCCACAATCATCAAATGATTCGGTTGGAAGGGACCTTAAAGATCAATTAGTTCCAACTCCCCTACCATGGGCAGGGACACCGGCTGGACCAAGTTTCTCAAAGCCGTCTCCACCTTGGCCTTGAACACTGCCAGGGATGGGGAAGCCACAACAACTCTGGGCACCTTGTTATTTGAGAGATGTGCTGGTTATCAGACACACACGTATTCACACAAATCAAAGCTCAGCTCCAGTTTGCTTCTGCCCTGCCCCTGAACTGGCTCTCTCTGTTCTTCAGAATTTCTCCTTATTTGCTCTTTGTCATTGTCATATGAAACCTAACTTCTGAGTCAGAGATGTAAATTCCACTTCCAAAGGCAGCTATATCGGTGCTTTGTGTGTCTGTCCTTCTTCATGACAGATTCGCTGGAGCAAATGGAAAAAGTGAAAATTACTGGTCTGGGACACGTAGAAGGTTCAACAGGAAGCTTAATTCCTCCTTCTGCTCTCCGTAGGGCTACTGTTCATGCAGCTTTCTGAGACATAACTTCTGGGGTTTTTATGAGAAATGTTGACCAGGAAAAATAATAATTTAGTCACTTTTGAAAAATGTCTAGGCATCTGGCATCTGTGCCAGGCCCCTGACAGAAGGATGCCGCAGGTGACTGCAGCATGGCCTGAGCACAGAGTGCCCAGTGAACCCACCACAGCTGACTGCAAGTCGAGGCTCCACTGGCCAATACATCCTAGACATACCAGGATTAATACATGTGTGCTTCCTAACCTATAAACTGATATTTCTTTGTGGGAATTCCTAATCAGAAATATGGGCTTAATCATAATCAATCTTAAATTGTGGTAATTTTAATGAATACAGTGCCCACAATGCAAGAATCTGTGTAATCGCATATCTGATACAGTGTACTGCAACCAGCAAAGGAAACATGATCAAATAGGGCTTTAGACAGGAGATTTTAAACCCTTTTTGTGGCTAGAGCCAAATTCCATTAGTAATTTTAGTTCACGGGCAAAGGTTTATATTTAGGACTTCATACAAGCATCAGGCAATAGTTACATTGCCTGCAGCATCAAAGCATTCAGACCTAGCACTGAGCGTTGCCCCAAGTGTTTAAAATACCATGAACTAGTCCTTTGAATATCATTAGGTAAGCTAAAAAGACATAGTCTTGGTTGTGTTTATCTCTTAATCAATACAGCCAGGCCCTTTTTGTTGTTTGGTTGCCTGTTATAGGGGGTGGCATAATACTGGTCTAAAGCTTTTNAGCATTTTGAGAAAGTGTCTTTCATGTTTTCAAGGCGTCTGTGAACTGAATGGAGGGAGAAGCAAAACTTTATTTTAAAAGGTGAGATAGTCATGGAAAGGGAGCTGTTTTCCCCAGATCAGGTTTATGGCACAGCTGGGAATTGAACACAACTCTTTTGACTCCCATGTTTTGCAGCCAGACCATTTAATACTAATTCTATGGACTTGACTATGTGGTGGTAGGAGCAGGAAATGTAACTGGACCAGAACTGGTGGTTGTGTGAAAAGAGGCAAAGGCATCATCCCCAGCTGGAATAAATTGGTAGGAAATTTTTTTTTTTTTTATTTTCCTTGCTTGGACTGTGATTGAACCCTTGCAACACTAGAACTTAATTTTCTCGACTATTTGGGTGTGTCTCACAGGCTGTTCCACCGCAACCCAATTCCATGGTATGCCCACCCCCAGGCAATGTTGTCTACAAGTAATTAAATGCCCTGGCACTGATTCAGGCATGCTGTGGGATAGGGACTCCTATCGATTTGGGGGCAATGTTTGAAATAAGGGGTATAATTTGGTTTCTATTTCTCATAAAATCTGACACAAGCAGCTGCACCAGGCTGATGAGCTCTCCAAGGAGCCAGACATTCAACAGTGGTTACATCAGCCTTTTCAGCACCCGTGGGATGGACTTTATAGCTGTGAGTGTTTTCAGAGCTCGGTGAAGGAGGGGGCAAACCATAGCCATGAGTCCTGTATATGACCAGCTATTCCCTGCTGAAGCCATAATGTTGTGTGGGGGTCATCTATAAAACTCCATGCACTGACCGCTATCTAATTTTGGGAGCTGGCATGGCAGAGCTTGTTCTGGGTGAGGGTGAGGCTGAGGTGGGCACCAATTTTACTGTTTCACTGCAGCAGTCTGTGTTCTGGCACGGGCTCCAAGTGCCTGAGCTGCCCTTTCTCCAAGTATTGCTGTTAGTACAGGAGTCACACATGGAAAAACACAGTCACAAAGTCACAGGCTCTTTTGTGTCTGCCTTGGGGTAAGGTAAAGGGATTTTTTTGTGACCCTTGCTTGGGGCAGAAAAAAGCCTTCTAAAATATCCATGGTTTGGCTATGGCTTACATGAACATAAATTTGTGATGACTTATCTCTATAGAACAGGTCTTATCTCTTCTGCTTTTCCATCACTTCCAGGGGCTGGAACATAAGTCTTATAAGGAATGACTGAGGGAGCTGGGGATCCTGAAAAGCTATAAAAATGTATTAGTGAATGGTTAGTAGTCATAAGAATGATATAACAGTGTAGCTCTGGTGACATGTACAATGTATTTACATTTAATTTTCAAAATTCAAATTTTCAGTAGAAATCTCTACATGTAGTTGGGCAAACCCATTGCCATTTGTCCACATATTCTGTGCATGGTAGATATTCCCAGAACTCCTGTTATCATTAATATGAACTAACAAAAAAACCCCAACGTAGTTAAAGACAGTAAAGTAGAGGATTTACCTCATTAGTACTGCTGCTTGTATTTAATTCCTACGAAGTATATAACTTGCTTATATTGCTGACATCTCCTTTAAAAAAAAAATCTTCATAAACACACACTATTTTAAAAAAGTGACAATGGAAATGCTAAGTCTAGAATAAGTACCTGTTCTGCTCTCTGTGTGTAAATAATTTTTTTAACTGAAGGACAAACCGTAGCCTTGGCTAAGTTACATGGGAGAATTGTCTGGGACTTAAGTGTTAACAAAGGGTGAAATCCATGCCGTTGTCGTGATCACTTATAGTTTAATAACTACCTGATATGGACATGCATATTACAGTGTATTCGCAAATACCACCACAATACTATAGTTCTTACATTGGTAGATTTTACCTATTTTATTATGCTTGGTTTTTAAGAGTAGTAGGCTAACTGCATCCCATTGAAATTACGCTTCCAAAGCCCACATTTTTTGTGCATACAGCAGTTCCTCTGTTACTTTCTTTGCAAGACAGTGGCCTCTACTTCCTTTCCAAACCTGTTGAGCAATAGTGCGATGTAATTCCAAACAGCTGCTGTGGTCACCCTATGTCTGTACATCAGTAGCAAGTGAAACAGTTTCTATATATAGTTTGCAAATCTGTTGGCAATGTTTGTAAAGCAAACTGAGATTCTTCCTGAGGAATAAGAGCAGCTATATGAAAGCAAGAGCATAAAGACCCTCCTTGTGTACAAAGCAGTTTATCTTTTTGGTGTGGCAGAAATGAGGAAATGGCCAGTCTGCAGAGATGTGAAGATGCACTTGCTGTGGGCAAAACCCTGACAGGAATAGTTTGTGCTGTCAAAGATAAGCAGGTTCATCTCACACTGTTATTACAGAACATGACATTGTACTGACACAAGATGATTAAAAAGTATTAGCAGTGTAGGAAGGAAAGAAAACTGGGAATGGAAATGACATTTATTCAATAAGATTTATTTTTCCCTGTTGTCTTCCTTATTTTAGTGTGATTCAGATACACAAAAAGAGCAATAAATCCCGAGTCTGCTGCACCTTTGGCACCCAGCTGCATCCTCTGTGTATAATAAAATAGACCTCCAGGTTCCATGCACAAAGGTGCCTGTGCAATGTGAGCACTGAGTTTTCTTTCTTATAATTAAAAGTTGAGAAATTTGTTAGTTCAGAAATGTTCTTATTTGCACTCAGTTGTATTTTTCCCCCCAGTCCTTCCCTGCAGTCAGGTTGACCTCTTGACTTCGCTTCCAGGATGCATCCTTACTGTCTTCCCATCAGCAGCACTATCAGAGCCCACTCACTTCCTCACTCACTCTTCCTTCTCTGTCTTGATAAGTAAGGCAACCCAAACACCCCCACCATCAGATTAGTGCTTGCCCTGTAGCTTGTTGTATAGTTATGTCCCCAGCAACGGTTGAGAAAGCTGTTTTCAAACTGATCTGAGCAATGAGGCAGCCCACATGCACATGTTTTTGAGTGAAAACTGATTGCTGTTTGTGATGGTCTGAGTTGTTAAACTACAGCCTGGATCTGGAATCTGCCCTCCTGGTAGCCTAGGGTGTGTTGCAGGGAATCTGTGGGAAAAACCTGTCTTTGACCTAGGATGCTGAATCTGATTCCCAAGCAAGGGCTGGTTTTGAATCAGGGTCATCTTTGCACTTACCCCATTTTTTGTTCCTCCAGCATGGATGACAAAAAAGATCTTTTTCTTCTATGTGACTCCCTGTTTACAGCATCACCCGGAGAGATGGACTGAACAACAGAATCATCTGGCATAGAGAAAAGCAGCCGAAAAATTGTTCCTTCAAATGCCTTCAGTGCATGCTTCATCCCATTTGCTCTGCTGATAGCACTGTTAAATGTAGGTGATGACACATCCTTTTCAGGCACAGTACCGTGCGCACAATTTTCACAAGTTATGCGAGTGTCCCGAGGGAAAGAGCTGCAGCTTGTCCCATCAGTCTGCCTCGTGGCCCTGTGTACTTGCCAGGCTGCTTGACCCTGTGTCTCTCCAGGATGGTTTGAATTCTGCGTTCACCCTGGGCCTGTACACGCAACATACAAAAGCTGACATATACAGAGATAAATATATATTGCTATAGTGGGAGGGGGAAAGCAGCAGGCAGTGAGGAACACGAGGGCAGGACAGAGAGGACGTGCAAGGAGGAGTAGGAAGGAGAGGTCAGCAAACAGGCTGAGAGGTGGCTGAGAACAGTGAGGGGCTTGCAGGCAAGGCAGGAGAGGGGGGCCTGCAGGGCCAGGGATGGAGAGAGCAGCACAGCAGCAATAAGGCATGAAGAGAGAACTCTTCATGGTGCCTCGGGGTCTGCTTGAGTGGACGGCAGGAGGGAAGGAGTTGGTTGAGGAATGAGGGTTGCAAAAGTGATGGTGCAAGCAGCACCAAACAACTCCAAAAGTTGCAGGAGCAAGCAGCACTGCGACAGGCAGCAGGAAACATGGGGAAAGCCCAACGTGCTGTAGTGTATTGTTTTTAATGTGCTCTATGGCAATTGGCCCTGTTCCAGCAGCGTGGGACTGGGCGCAGTATGAGCCAACGCATCTGTCTGACAGGCTGTCCTCGGGAGCTGGGACTGAAATAGCCTCTGTCCCGCGCCTGAGGACAAGGTTGTACAGCCCTTTCTTTGCCTGCTTGTAGTTTTCCCTGCATCATCTCAGTGGAAATATACATTTAAGTATGGGCTTTGTCCTACTGAGGGGTGAGCACCACCTGCCACATGTTTCTTGTGTCCTTTCAGCAATTGTGCCAATGTGCCCCCAGTGCAGAAACGTGAGAAGCCGAACAAAATTCCCTAGGCTGCTGATTGAAATAGTTAATTGCTTGGAAAGGCAAAAAGGACACTTAGAAGGGTTTTCTCTTTTAAAACCAAGAAAATAAATCACCAGGTTAGGAAAGATTGAAAGTCTTGTCTGAAATCTAGTTGCTGAAAGCCAGGAACCTGGGTGCTAAGATCTACAATGATAGAGTGAATCCTCCTCTTATAAAATGGGTACTTCCAATTCTCATTTTCTCTCACCTTAGCTCAGGTTCTGAAGTGAAAACACCTTTCAATAATTCTGTCAAATGAGAGATGAGTTTTCATGGCCTATTGGTGAAGTAATTAATTCCCTGCATACAGGATTTCAACAGGGCATTAGGGAGGTGAATTTGGGTTTTCTGTTAGGAGGTGGCAAAGCACTTCATCAAATCATCACAGAGATCTTTTAGGTCATCAAGTCCAAATGCTAACCTAACACTGCTAAGACCATAACTAAACCATGTTCCTAAGTGCCACATCTACACATCTTTTCAATACCTACAGGAATGGTGACTCAACTACTTCCATGGACCATCTGTTCCAATACTTGACAACCCCCTCTGTGAAGAGATTTTTTGTAATGTCCAACTGGAGGATTCATCCTAAACAGCAGCCAATGTAGCCATTATAAATCTGCCCTCCTGTACTACATAGGGCTCATGCTCTACTCACTGCCTCCTGTGATGGAAGGAAGTTCACTGTGCCACCTCACTAGCACAGAATAGACTCTTCCTAAACTGTTTATAATGGTGTGATTGAAAACACAGCCTGGGAGATAGAACAGTTTGCTCAGACTGCTGAGGTTTTTGCTTCGTTTCTTTTCAGAAATCAGAACATGTATCATGCCTGAGAAAGGGGACTATGAAACAGGAACAAAATGTTTCAGATAAGAATGCTAATAACAGGAAAACACAATCACTCCTGTCATTGCTCTGGGTTCCTCTCAAAGTTGGAGCCTGTGATCTGAAGTGTTGTAGAGGTGGGACGCTTCAGCCATGGCTGATGCCCACAGGAACTGAACCCTGATCAACTGAAATGCTTGCATAATGCCAAATACTGCCAGAAAGGGAATCCAAAATTCCAAGTTAGTGGGTACTAACTTAGTCTTAAGGTTTCTGTGCCTCTGTTGCTTTTCCTTTAAAAAGTGGTAATACCTTCATGTTCTCTGAAAAGGGCCACTGGACTACTAAAACCGTTAATAGCCTTACTGTGCTGAAGAACAGGGGCAAAATAAAATGCTGGAAGGCTATTAAATGTGTGTGATCTTTCCCGTGCAATGAAAAACAGTAAAGGTCCTGAGTACTCATGGGTCTAGGGTCGAAGTATATGATTACAGAACTGTAGAATTAAGGACTATGTTTCAGTGCTCATCAGCAGGCAACAACAAATACTATTCCCACATTTTCTGACCTGTGAGTACTTAGTTTTACAGGTTTAGCATCTTTTTTTTTTCTCTGTGTGTAATTTGCCATGTGCTACAGCCTTATTATTTTCATTAAAATTGTCCTAAGTGTTCATGGGTCTTCACCTTTGGCCATTTCCCTGTAAAGAGTAGGTCCTAAATTACCAGGAGTGTCATATAGGATCAAGAAAGGACACAAACCTTTCATAACCTCACCTAACTGCCAATTTTCCCCCTGCTTCAGAGGAGAAATGTACAAGAAAGTACCTTGTCCATCTTTAGTAACATCTTTAAATTAACTTATCTCATGGCTAAAATAGACATCATTGGCATTCTGTGTAGAGAAACATGACCACTGGCCCAGTGCAGTATCATGCCTCAGCAAGGAGTAGCCTTGAAGGTAATATTCATGTTATTAAATCTACCTTTGGAATATTACTTTAGAAGTGAATAATACATGTTGCTTTTTGAAGTTCCTTTGAGTTTGGAAAATTTGGATTGTACATAGAAAACTTTGAATAGACAATTCAGGTATCTGTATATTTGTACTTTGTATTATGGACTCTTAGCTCAGGAATAATGAAAGACTTACAAATTTTGTTGTACCCAACAAAAAAGGAAAAGCAGAAAGCTCAGATTTTTCTGGGAAACAGTACAACAAAAAGGGCCTGGCTGTATTGATTAAGAGATAAGCATAGAATAGATTTAGTTTTTAACAGCATATTTTTGCTTTTAATATTACATATCAGTGTTGTACATATCAACATTGTACTAATAAAATATAGCATATTTCTAAAAGCATTTCCGTTTCAATCAGCATTTTCCAACAGAAAATCTGTCCAGTTCACATTTCCTAACTCCATCAAAAAATGTTTGCAACAAAAATGTCAGCAAAAATGCACTCAAAAAGGATAACTTTATTGTGCTGCTTCTCTGGCTAGCTCCAATGATAACAATGTGAACCATTTTCATAGGCGTACTGAAGAAATAAAATTGCTTGGACTGCAGTTATGTACATCTAATTGATACCTGTGTCAGTTCTACCAAAAACCATTGATGATGCAAAGTTAAAAGAAAAAAGGTACTTGTTATGTTTTCCTACTCTTTCCCATTTTTCAGAATTTGGCCCAGGCTTTATTCTGCAGGTGCAGCTGAAAGAGTGAGCAGAACTCCTATGGACCCACTGACTTGTCTGTGTGCCCTTGACCCATCATGGTACCTTATACTGTGAAGATAAAGCTCTGAGCTCCATAAGCCAAGCATCTGCCTCTTTTTTTATTTTAACCAAAGGTTCTGTCAATGTAAATGACCTGCAAATATTTATTTTATTTTAGGGTGTACAGTATTCCTATGTCTGCTTTATTAATATATTTTGTAGGTTAGGAAAGACTAAGGTTATAAGCTTGTATACCATTTCTTGATCAAGATAACTGCATGAAGTTCATACAGACAAATGATCAAAGGAAAAATATAATTTCTTTATCAAGTTCTTATGAAAATCATGCTCAATCTCCTCTCTCTACCGTGAGTAAAGCAGTATGCATAATAATAAAACTAAATGTGCAATTTGACCAAACAACATACGTCAATTCAAGTGTCCAGTGCATACTGACCAAAAAGAGATGATGTTGGACAAGAACAATACTTCAAATTATGTTCACTTACATTTCTATTAAATATTGGCTTGACTGTCTAAAACACAGTGTGTTATCATTTAGGAAGGTTGATATATGTTTGTTATAGATGTGTTCTACTTGCCTGTACCAAAACCTTGTCTCTTCCTCTCTCTCCCCCTCTCTCACAGCACAGGTTGGCAGATATTGCTGGCCTGCATGTTTCAGAAAATATTGCTAGTTCACCATCATTCTCTGCTAATAGAAAAAAGGAAAAAACAAAAAACAGCCACATCAGGAAAACAAATAAACAATAAACAGTACAAAGTTTAATCTTTCTTTTTGTAATTTCTTCTTACTGAAATATACCTGTCTATAAAAATAACATCAGAATAATATACCATCTATTAGCAGAAACTATAATGTAGCTATACATTTAGAATAAAGAATTGAAGGGCACTCTCCAGCTGCACATCAGTCAGTGACAGCGAGCAACAGCCATTAATAGAATAGCCACTAGAGGCCTTCAGTTGCTCGGCTGTCAGAAGTGATGAAGGCACAGCTCCCCTGCCCACCCAGGGCTTGTTACCCTTAAATCTCTGGGTGACTCTGTCCTTTCCCCACAGCAGAGCACAATTCTCCACGTGAAAAAGAATCTCACAGGTGCTCCAAATGGACACGTCAAGCTGATTCTCCCTCTGATAGTCCTAGAAAAAATAAGGGAATCAATAAAAGATTCAATTGTGTGATTTGTTACAGGCAACATGTGACACTGCAGGAGCAGTGCTCCCCACAGGTGCTGGCACGCCGACCTCCTCCCCTGGCTGCCTTTCCACCAATCCCAAGTGCCTGCAAACACCTTGGCGGGATAACAGCATTCCACTAGAAAACCGTGAAAGTGAGAGGAAGTCCACTGAACAACGGCAAGGGTGTTTTATTTCCAGCCCCTGTGACAGCTCAGGATTAGATGGATTTTCATTGTTCTTTCCCTGCTGCAATTTGGACACGATGCCAGTGTAAGTGCGCCCGGGGTTTTATTTGGTGCCGCCCCCCCGTCTGCGAGGCTGGTATTCTCCCACTAGCTGCCTGCTCTAAATATGGCCATGGCCAGTGTGTCAATAATCCCCCTCTTTAAGGGACCTGCAAACATTAGTGTTGGGACATTCTTGCTGTTCAGATGTCTAGCTGACGTCTGATGCTTAAAACGGAGCATGCTTTCATCCCTTCATGCATTGTCGTAAGCCCCCGATGATTACTCTTAAAAGGGTGCCTCTGGCTATGCAGGGAAACAGTTGCTGACCACACCAGACGCAGCTTGCTTGCTGCAGCCTTCTTGAATGCCTGGTCACTTTAGCTCTGCACCAGCCTGACCAAGCAGGATCATGTCTACCTTTGGGTATAGAAGAGAGCTCAGTAAATATGAAGACATTGATGAAGATGAGCTCCTCGCTTCTCTCACTGAAGAGGAGCTGAAGGAGCTGGAGCGGGAGCTGGAGGACATAGAGCCCGACCGTAACCTTCCAGTGGGACAGCGGCAGAAGAGCCTGACAGAGAAAACACCAACAGGGACTTTCAGCAGGGAAGCGCTGATGGCCTACTGGGAGAGGGAGACCAAGAAACTCCTAGAAAAAGAGAGGTTGGGTGCATGCGAGAAGGTAAGATGCCGTTTGGTTTTATTCTTCGTTGGCATGATCCCACTGACTGATTTAATTTCCTTTCAGTCTCTTGTAGCATTTTTAAGAACGTTGTTAGCCATACCTCTGTGCTTGCTAAAGCACTGAGTATTAGCTCAGAGAGTTTTTGCCCTCTCTGGAGGTAACTTAAATGCTCAGTTCAGAACAGAAGAAAGTGCCATAAAAACTATCATTAGTGATGAAAATAGGAAAAAATTCAAAGGGCATGTTAGAAATTATTAATAGGTAGAGATGTGGGCTTTTGGATAGCATTTGATTTCTTAAGAAAGCTAAACAAAATGCCTTTTCCTTTCCTTAAAAAACAGCCAGTATTGACTGCTGAGAAGCATGTCAGGAAGATAATTTTGAATACATGTTATGTCAGAAGTTGAGTAAGCGGATGCCAGGCTTTGTGCTTGTTGGAAGAAAGCTGTGTTGCAGTCAGCAGCTTGTGTTGCTTTGTCCCCACTGAGGATCCTTGGCATGGTTCAGGAGACTTCTGGCAACTGTTGTCAGAGGGCAGCTATACATTATTTAAAAAGTGGTGTGGGATAGAATCATCAGTCAAACAGTTTAACTGCATTTCCAAAAAAATAACCAATAGTGTTTGTTAGGCAACTCATGCCCCAGAATAAAAGTGTTACTAATAAAGGCCATTTCCTGAACTGCAAATGAACAGTACAGCTGGGCAGGAGTGAAGGGCTCAGTTTTGGCAAGCAGTGAGCACTCTCAGTCTCAGCTGATGTCCATGTTGGCACCCCTGATCCTCGCTAAAAGTATTGGCGAGACTGAGCCCAATCAAAAAGCAACTTCTATTTTCATGATGGCTCCATGTAATTTCAAAGCAAAGTGGGGTCTTGGGAATTTTTAATCACTGCTTCATACCAAGCTCTTACTCTGTTTGTAGGAGTACATTTTCCCATGTTTAAGCAGAAAGTAATAAAACAAAGGCAAAGACAGCAAAACTGAACTCAGAACCTCTGACAGCCTTGATTCAGGAGCTTGGTTCATTTGCATGGAAATAATTGCAATTTATACATTAAATACAATATCCTCCTAGAGGAAAGTCAGATGGATTAGATTACCCTGAAATATCCAGGATGTCTTTACATGTAAGCTTTTCTCTTGTTTGTGAATGGTGGTATAAAGTCTTTGCAGGCAAGTGCACAGACCAGTAGCTGTCATCAGACCATTAGTATCAGCTTGCAGACATGGACTTCACTCCCTGTTTGTCAGTCCTAGAGAGTAAATGGCAAGATTAATGTTTATTTCCAGCTTAGCCTGGAACTCGAAACCTGGGCAGTTTTAAAAAACCTGCTGAACAGGTCTAGTTCAGTATCTTATATAATGGCAGGATCTTTCTTTTTTTTCTCTTTCCGTGTATATACAGCATTAATGATGGGTACTGGCTAAACCTCAAAGTCCTGGCAGAAGACTCCATACTTTTTGATCTGAGAAAAAACTTCCTAAATGCATCCTTAAATAAGAAAAGGTTAATATGCTGATATAGAGGGCACAAAGACTGTCCACTAAAGGCAATAAGAAAGCTCCTTGAAAGCAATTTTCTTCTTGCTTTCAACTGTCTGGAAATTATACACCTTTATCTGAGATGGTTATTCATGCTCCTTCTATAGTTAGTGGTGAGAGATCAGCTGGTCCAAAAGACAAACAACTCGCAGATAGCCTTTTAGGGTGAATAACTTGTCCTCCAGAGATATTTACCTCTGGCATTGACTCTCTTAGTCCTAACTTTTCATCAAATTACTCCCACAAAGTAAGGTGAAGCCCTGCAGGCTACCTGCAGCAATCCTGTACCACAGTGTTGCCACAGTAAGATGACATCTCTGTATTCAATTTCAAAATTATCATGCAGATTATTATGACACCAGACAATGTATGTAGGAAACTAAATTCTGCCTTTGACCTCAGAAATGCCACTCAAAAAAAGAAGTCAAAAATTTTTTTTACTAATCTACCATCATTAAACTTATCAACAGTGCATTTAAAGGCACCTCCTTCTGCTCATCTGTAGTATGTATTCCTAGAGATATAAAACCAAAGCCATGAAGACAGGGTTTTGGATACCTGGTGTTTTCAGGTCTTAAAGCTACACATATATAGAAGCTACAGATATAAATCTTAGTCCCATGATAAGCCTATAGGTAGCACAGTATGTCTCAGCATAAGGGCTTTGCTGCATATGTTCTACAGGAGAAGCAGTGGGGCTGGATCCTGCAAGACCTCTGTGTGCAGGCCAATGCAATCAGACCCTGCAAGCCCCCCAGGCGCTGAATGCTCAGGAACATCAGCTCCATGTCCTGTTTCATTAAGAGTCACAATTCTGCAAACATTACAATTAGCATGTTTTTTGCATATGTCCCAACACAGAATTCTGCTGAAGATTGTGAAATCATATACCATGTATTTTAACAATTCTCTATTTTCGGAGCCAGATAATTAAGCAAACCTAAAACTGTATAGGTTGTCTAAAAATAGGCTGTCCTTAGTAACACTTTTGTTTTCCAGGAACAGAATCGCTGTATCTCTGCAGAGTGTATTCACTTTGGAAAATACACTCTACTATTGTACAAAGATTAAAACACAAATGTTGCTACAGTAGTCCATACACAACAATTATAATTAATCCAAAATTTTATAAACATTTACAATTGGAAAGAAAAATACATACCTATAGTTTTTGCAGTAGACAAGACATGGAAGATTCTTTTGAGGAAGAGGTTTAAGATTGGTTGTAGATTCTGGGTTCAGTCAAGCCCCATAGATCCCCACTGGACTACTGGAGTCCTCCATGTGGAGAGTGAGCCTTTCCTGGGGTGAAGACCTCTTCCTGCTCCTCTGCAGAGAGTTCTCTTTTGCCACCGTAACTGCGAAAGGCAACAAGCAGAGCTTTGGGGAATGGTTTGCCTTCCTCGTACCCACCAAACACAGTAAAATAACCTTCTGTTTCAGAAAAACAATGCATTTGCTCTGTAGGCAATGAGTTGTAACAGTTTACAGTACGGCAGCTGACCTGCGACAGCTGGCAGTGAGCACCAGCTTAGCTCTTGGCAAACAGGAAGAAATTCAGGGGTTATTGATGGGTTACCTGTAGGAATGCGTCTGAATCCTTTCTTCACAAACAGTTTATTAGTAGGTACAGCCCATGCAGTACATCTGGAGTATTTTTGACATGACTTCTGTAATTCTGTATTGTTTTGCATGCTGGTATACAAGATTATGCATGCAGACACTATTTGTGTTTTAAAGGCATGGCAACCTTTAATTTTTTAGACATACTAACATATGCAAGGGAGTCTGAGATGTCTACTCCTCATGAAATGAAGAAGCTTGTTGCTCGTGTCCATTCTGAAATTGTTGTCTTAGGTTTCTGCTGCCAAGGATCCAAATTATATCCCCTTGTGGATATGCCAACACATAGCAAACGTGAAGTATGTCCGTGTCGTAATACCTTGTATCGAGTTTTCTCTTGGCAGAAATCACTGACATTGGTAAAGTGGTTGCAATTTATGCTAAGCATTTTTTAAAGAATGTAAAAGAAATAATGTTTAAAAGGTGTTAGGTGAAACATTTTCTGTTCTCCTAACTGTATTTGTTTGTTTTTAGCTTTCAACATTAACTTATATAGTTTCAGTATAGTTGTTCCTGTGCTAAAAGACAGTAGTTACATTACTTCAGTCATGTTTAACACCCACACCTACATTCCTGTTCAGGATTCTGAGCAAGAAGAAGACAATTCAGAAGAACTTCAAGAAGAATGTTTCACAGAAAGCAATAGTGAAGTATCTGAGGAGGCATATACTGAAGAGGATGATGAAGAAGAAGATGAGGAAGATGAAGATGAGAGTGATGATGAGAATGAGGAAGAGCAAAATGCTGCAGCTGGTGAAAGACCTGAAAATGCCAGGCGTTCTGACCACATCAGACACAAAAAATGTAATGGTGCAAAGGACAATGAAAACTTCCTCAATGGCCATGATGGAAAAGACAGTGATGATCGGAGCTTAAAAAGCAGTGCCATCCATCCTTGTGGGAATCCAACAGTTATTGAAGATGCTTTGGAAAAAGTTAGGAGCAATGACCCTGACACGACAGAGGTCAATCTGAACAACATTGAAAACATCACTTCACAGATGCTTATACAATTTTCTCAAGCCCTGAGGGACAACACAGTGGTTAAGTCATTCAGCTTGGCTAACACCCATGCTGATGACAACGTGGCAATAGCTATTGCTGGTATGTTAAAGGTAAATCAGCATATCACTAGTCTGAATATTGAGTCAAATTTTATCACAGGCAAAGGCGTGCTGGCCATCATGAGAGCTTTGCAGCATAACAAGGTTCTAACAGAGCTGCGGTTCCACAATCAAAGGCACATCATGGGCAGCCAGGTGGAAATGGACATAGTCAAACTGTTGAAAGAGAACACCACTCTGGTAAAGCTGGGGTACCACTTTGACCTTGCTGGCCCAAGAATGAGCATGACAAGTATCCTGACAAGAAATATGGATAAACAAAGGCAAAAGCGTATGCAGGAGCAGCGGCAACAAGAGTCGGGCTGTGACGGAGCCGTCAATCCAAAGACCAAAGTTTTGCAGAAGGGGACACCTCGGTCCTCACCTTATGTGTCACCTAAAAGCTCACCATGGTCTTCCCCAAAGCTCCCTAAGAAAGCACTGCCAGTGAAATGTCAGCCTTCAGCACCTGCNCCCTCCCCCTCCTCCGGTTATTCCAGAGAAGAAGGTGCCGACCAGGAATATAGCTGAAGTCATCAAACAGCAAGAAAGCTCAAAAAAAGCCTTACATAATGGACAGAAAAAGAAAAAAGGCAAAAAAAGCAGAAAACATGAGAACAGCATATTGAAAGAAATTAAAGATTCTCTAAAATCGGTCTCGGACAGAAAATCAGAGGAAGGTTCACGACCCTCCACCCGACCATCCACCCCACAAAGGTCTCTCCATGACAACCTTATGGAAGCAATTCGGGCAAGCAGCATAAAGCAATTAAGGCGGGTAAGTAAGAGATCCTAGTTCAGTAACTGATTGTGGCCCGACTATAGCACAAGCTCAGTTAATTTTAGTACACACATTTAGTAAAAAAAAAATAATCTTAGAAATGTGGGCATAATAAAGCACTTGGGAGGAGGCTTCCTTCTGATTAGGCTTTTCTCAGCACAGTGATTTCTGTCCAACTGTGATTTTGACAGAAAGTGGGGTACTTTCCCAGGCTCAGTGTTGTTATGAGAGATGATGTGAAGCACAAAGCTCTTGGCAGAGTATGTCTGGCAGGAATTTCAGGAATTTTGCCATCTAGACTGTACAGAAAATGTGATGAATGCCCTTTCCACCCCTGTTTTATAGGTGGAGGTACCAGAAGCCCTTCGGTGAAAGCCAGATGACAAAAGACGCAGAGCAGTGATCGAGGGGGAGGCTGCTTGTCCTTTCACTGGTGGTAACATAGACTGTCTAGAAAGCTGCTTCCAAAGTACACTCTTAGATTCAAGCCATTTCTCTTTCATTTCAATGAAATAAACCTGCTAAATACAAAATAATGCTTTAAGGATCCATTTGCATTGTAATCTGTAAATATGGAAATAATTTTCTTTTTTATTTAATGAGATTTATATTGAGAAGTTGTTGCTTATTTAGATATTCTTGTCGATATCTGATTGCACATCACTGGACAAGTTCTTTACACTGAGATGTAATAGTTTACCAGCCTGTGGTTTCTTTTTTTTTTCCCATGAATTTACAATAAATGTGGTTTGAAGCTTTCAATCAGACACATAGTCCTGGATTTCTGTGAGTGAAAACCCACCAGATGGTTGTATCAAGCTCGTGAGCATTTGGGAAGTCTCCTGGGAAAGAACCTGAGATCTTTCTCAGCTGCACTTGAGCCTGTGTGTACCTGAGCCCATATGTTAGTGCAGTTTCATGTTGACGTTGGAAGAAATGGTTCATAAGGCTATATACCACTAAAATGAAGCTATGGATTCTGGCAGGTCACCAATGTTGCACACCAGGTCCTGAACCTTGGCCTAAGAGAAGAACTGGGAGATGAATAGAGCTGTAGTTCACCTTGACTTACAGGCCAAAAGTTAATGTCAATATTTTAAGGATGCAGCAGAGTTGTTCAAGTGAGATCCATTCAGTGCAAGTGCTGTCTATAGTCAGACCTAACCCCAGTGCAGACATCCAGTCAGACGGAGAAACTTGAAAAGCAGTCTACCATCCAGGTGGAAAAAGGCTTTCCTGTGGTATCAGTTGAACAACAAGCAGGGTGTGAACTGTCAATATGACAGAGTGGAAGCAGAGCCAACATCATTTGGAGATGCACGGCTGGAGGTATCACATCACAGGCAATGGCACGAATAGCCCTTCTTCGTGTAGCACTAGACATCTCCCTGTCAGATTAGTTATGGTTCTGGGTGCTTCAGCTAGTGTGAAGGCAGTGATAACATGAAGGAAACTGAGTAGTGGCCAAAATGTTGAAAGGCGAGAAGAGAGATATGTTCAGAAGCACTACTAAGTATTAATTAGTTAGCTCATTGCAGCTATAAATAACAGAATTAGTATTTCTTTTATGTAAAGCCACACCAAAGAGAATTACTTAGGGTTACCCAGTAGTGGTACTGAAAAAATATGGGCGAGCTTGTACCTACAATTATTAGTGAGACAGATTTTCCCAGAAATAGGAACAAAGTACTGGAGGGGAATCAAGCATAATGGAGAGGGAATCTTCTAATGAATTGTCAGAAATGTTACTGCCATGGCAAGAAAACAGTGGACACCTTTTTCTTTTGTTTTTATTAACCAGAACATACCAAAAGCCAAATTAAAACTAACTGAAATACTTCCCAACACCTTTCTTCTTGCTGAGGATTGCAGCAGCTCATGAGTATTTCTAGATCCAGTATTACAGGAAATATGATACGTACAATTGGTCTTTAGCTGCCTTTGCATAGGCTCCCATAGCATCAAAATCAACCTATGGTCAAACTGCCATGACCAAACGGAAGCTGGGGTTTGGGATCTTCTGAGGACGGAAGCAATACTGGAATGCGGACCACAGTCAGACCTGTGACCCCAGACCTTGTCTACAGAAACTTGTGAAGGATGGAAGGCATCCTGGATGTTTAATCAAAATGGCAAAAGCAGCTAAGCACCTGCAAGGCAAAATAAAAGGCAATGAGGGAACTCAGGGAAAGCACAATGGAGAGGATTTGGACAAGACAAGTAAATGTTTTTAAAAACCAATACTGTCCTTTTGAGGAAAGAAGTAGAGTGACAAGTGAGGAAACTATCTGTATGAGAGGTGAAAAATTATCTAGGAAAAGAAGGTGATAAAGAGGAAAATGAATACTGAAAAGTGGCAGATGAGAGAAGAGAAAAATGTGGAAGAGGAAAAAGGAGAAAGGAAAAGGGAAGGTATAATTTGTCTTTCAGGTTGGTAAGAGCTGTTGGAATTACCCTTTAGCAGAAGGAGAGGGCGATGGGCACAGCTCCTACGAAGATTTGTCCAGAGCTAGTGCCTGTGGTGGCTGTCAGGTGGCCTTGAGCCCTGCCAGGTGTGAACCCTGTCGGGTGTGAGCCGTGTCGGGTGTGAGCCCTGCTCTGAGGTGCTGAGCACTCGCAGAAGCAGCAGCCACGTGTGGTTATCGAAGCTCTGCAGCACACTCCTCACCAGGGGTCCTGTGCCTTAGCCAAAGTCTAATCTGGGCAATTACCTTCTGCCTGCATACATTTCACAGCAGTTTCCCTTGGAGGCATTTCAAGGCAAGGCTCCTATTTGCAGAGCCACGAGGCACTCCCAAACACCTTGTTAAGGTTTTGATGCCCCACTGAAGGGAAAGCCAGTCCCTTTCCCTCAGGGGTGTCAGCTCTGCTGCCGGTGGTGCTGAGCTCCCTCACTGATGTGTCCAAGAAACAATCTCTTTTCCATTCAAACAGGCAAGTGAGCACCATATGACAGGCCTCCAAACCCCTCTGGGAGCTACTGTGCTGCCTTCCTGGACAGTAACGTGGTTTAGCAGGAGCCAGGAGGTGCCAAGACGTGTTTCTGCCTTGGGAACAGACACCCCTGGGCCATTTCCCCCAGGGTCCAGGTCCTGCCTCTAAGCTCAGTTCACTTTACTTCTTTTTGGTCACAGGGAGACAAATGATCTCTGCTGGAGGCCTGAGTGCCTCTTGTTTGGCCTGCAGGAAAGGTGTCCTGGAGTCAGCTCCTGCACACCCTGTGCTATGCTCCCATCTGAGCTGGACACGGGATGCAGGAATACTCCTTGTTTGGACTCCTAAGGCTCCTGCAGTGGGTGGCCATCCATTTTCTCTGAAAGACCAGTCAGGGAAACAAACACATCAAAATCCATCATCCATGTGTTCCATATGCAGCATGGAACAGCCCAGCACTGTGAGGCCATGCCTGGAATCCTGTACCCCTCACTGCAAGAAGGACATTGAGGGGCTGGAACATGTCCAGAGAAGGACAACAGAGCTGGTGAAGAGTCTAGAGAGTGAGTCATATGAGGAGTGGCTGAGAGAGCTGGGGGTGTTCCACCTGGAGAAAAGGAGGCTCAGGGGAGACGTTGTTGCTCTCTATAGCTACCTGAAAGAAGGCTGTAGCCAGGTAGGAGTCAGTCTCTTCTCCCAGATAACAAGTGACAGGAGAAGAGGAAATGCCCTCAAATTTCACCAGGGGAAGTTTCAACTGGTTATTAAAAAAAAAATTCTTCAGCAAACCATGGTCAATAGAATAGGCTGCCCAGGGAAGTAGTGGAAGTGTCCCTGGAAGTGTTCAAAAAATGTGTAGGTGTGATGCTTAGAGATATGGTTTAGAGGTGGACCTGGCAGTACTGGGTTAAGAGTTAGACTGAATGATCTTAGAGGTCTTTTCCAACCTTAATGATTCTGCAATTCTATTAAAGAGCTGACCTTTGAAAAAAACAGAAATACCAGAGCCTGACTGCTGCCTGTAAATCCAGTATGTGGCCCTTTAGTTCATGCTTCACCACCTAGGAAGTGTCCAAAATTATAGAAAGAAAAGGAGCTCATAAAAGAGCAAGACATTTTATTTTCACGTCTTCTGGAAGTTTCCTGCCTCCTTCTGAGTCCCCTGTTGATGTTCTGTACAGTGACTCACCTTGCTGGGGCTTGGCTGAGGGCAAAGGTGCCAGTCCGACTGCCCTGCAGAGGTGCTTCCGTCCCACCAGACAGAGCAGGTGGCCATGGGGGCTCCTGCCAGGTGGAGCCACATCCATTTCTGGAGGCCGAGTCTGTGCTGCACACAGCTGGGGAGCCAGAACAGCTGGTGTGGGACAGTCCCTGCGTGGCGTGGTGGGAGAAGGAATGTCCTGAGAGGCTGTGAGGCAGAGGGGAGTGGGAAGCTGTAGCCAAGACCTCTCCCTTGCCCACATGGCAGCACAACACAGTTACCACTCTCAGAACACAGCAGAAGCTGTGAGTATTGCAGACTTCCACACCCCCACGCGTACATCTTCCTCAGAAGTCCGCCAGTTCAATGGAAGTAATGATTAAGGCAGAGCAACTCCACACCCAAAACAGAGAGGACTTGTCTCTGGGCTGTTTAGAGAGTGACACGAGTGACCACCACGAGTTAGCCATGGAGGGGGTACTTGCAGTGCCTGGATGTAAGTGGAGAGGTAGCTCCAAACACTGTTTTCACAGGTGCAGGCCCAAGTGAAACAGCATCTGGAAGGGTGTGTACAATTTCAGTAACTAACAGCCAGGAAAAATTGTTTTGAATTGGAAGAGGGACAGAAAATGGCTGGGATAACTGGGGAACTGAAGAGGCTGTCCTGTGAGAGAGATGAGAACAGGTGGTGGGATCAATCTAGCCAAACAAAGGCTCAAAGGGATTTCAGCTCATGTCTATAAATACTGCAGTGTGGAAAGAGCTACAGGACACAGTTAGCAGTAGAAAAAAAAGACAGACAGAAACTGTGCATGACTGCATTTGGATCAGAACTTAGAAGACATGTCCAAACTCTTAGAACAAGAAGGGTCTTGGAACAGCCTTCCCATAAAAAAGAAAGAGTAAATTCTTACTGTTAAAATAATGCAAGAAGCTTATGTAAATGGTAGTATGGTTTGGTGTTTTCAGAAGCAGAAGCCTGAAACTGGTAACACAGAAGCTCTGCCATTATTAAATTAATGCTCTTAGATGTGATAACTCCATGGGATCTGCAACCTGGAATAGTACCGAAAGTTGTAAAAATCTCCTACAATTTGTAGTAAGATGCTTTATTTTCAAATCCATGTAAGTCAGATGTAACTTTAGAAAAAGACTATCACATGGAAACCAAAGTCTTCTACTAGATTCTGGCTTAATACCATCCACACTTGATGCTGACAGGAAACTAATAATTTACGAGAGGGAGTAGAATTTGGTTCATGCATTGATAAGCCCAGCACTGTATATACACACTCTGGTTCTGACAGATCCGTGTGTCCAATGCTACCCATAGGACAGAATTAATTTTTAGATTCATTCCTCAAAAGTTGTAACACAATATTGCTTTGACTTGCCAGTTCAATTACTTGATCTTGAATTTTAAGATCTTAAATAGGATAGTGATAATTGTGCCATACACATAAGGAGAAATACTGCACCAAGGGAAAAAAGCCTTGCTTAGAAAATAAATTGAGTGCCTGTACCACTGAGAAGATGCTCTTTAGAAGCACCTGGTTATTTGTGGTGGCCCTTTTTATTTAAGTAACATGAGATATTTTTCCTTTCACACATGCAAAATATCTGCCCTCTTACAGTGTTTCAAGTTAGGCACTAAATGAAGTTTCTGTTTGGGACTGTGGTTTTTGCAGTACTTTGGTAATTTTATTTTATCTGACAGTTCTCTTGCTCTGGGAAGTACAGAGGACTCATGTTTAAGAGCTTGTTACTCAGAAAAGACCATTATCAAGGGAAAACATCTCAATATCCTACCTCCTGGCTGGGATTTGAGCTTCCCAGTCCTCAGCCTCACCCTGAGCTGCCAAGACCTGGAGCCAGCAAGGAGGAGGGTTAGGGACAAGGGGTTCTGTCACAGCTTGGGTAGGCAAAGTGAAGGTGTGAATCTGGACAAAGCAAGGGGGTGACTGGGAGGGGTGGGGTAGCTCCCAGCATGGACTGACCATTTCCCCCAGCTCCACGCTGCTCCCGGCCTTGCCAGGGCTGTCCTGCAAGGCCAGCGTGGGCTGAAGGTCCCTGGTGGTTTTGGGTCTGCTGGGTGGATGCAACCTTGTGCTGAAACTGGAAGCCAAAGGAGAGAACTGCAGTGAGAGCACAGCAGTTGAGGGCTTGCTTTCTGAGCAGATAGTGGAAAAATAGGGCAACTGTCATGCACGGGCTGCAGGGTAGCTGGGGCACTGTGAGACCCAGATGTAACTGTTCTGTGTGAAAAGGATGGATCAGTCCAAAAGAAAAATGGAGATATGAAAAAATTCTGTCATTGTGGAAAGCAAGGAAACAGTCTATCTGCCAGAAGTATTTATTTCTATCTGTAACCTTTGACTACTTTCAGCTTCAAATGAATACGAATTTTATAAAGCCTTTTTAATGGCAAAAAAATTTGAGTTATTTTCTACAGAACTATAACACAGGGAAAGATGGTTTTCTTTCATTAAAATAAAGTCGGAGTAAAAATTCTTACTGAGTGTCTGGTAAGAGCCCAAACATGTATCTCAAAGCCAGGACTGAGGGTTACGTCCTGGACTGTTTGTGTACTCTGGGGTATATTTTTTAATTTGTTATGCCTCTGCTTTGCCTTGGAGAGATCAGTACTGATCCATCTCACAGTACTGCAAGGCTATGTTCACACAGACTGAAGTGTGCTCCAAGATCCTCAGGCATCAAGTACTATTGGATTCATTATTACTATATTTATTTTATTTTTATTTTTGCTAACAGAGTGCTTTGACTGGTGGAATATAAATGAATATGATCATTGTCAGTGTATTTCTAAATGGTGAGAGAAGCACAGCCCATGATCCAATGCAGGAAATTTTGTAAATGCAAATGAGGCAAGCCATGAGGACAGGAGTCTCACAGCTGACCTGGCTGTGAAAGAATGCCTGTGGAAAGGAAGACACGCCATTTCTGCCATTTCCTCACCTAAGAAACAAGCATATAAGGAACTGACAGTCAGAAATGCTTATGGACTCTGAAGAGGATAAATTTGGGATGATTCCCAGGAGTGGCCTAGAAGATGTTTCACCAGACTAATCAAGTACAGCCTCTACACATGAGATGATTTTTCTTGTGTGGGACATACTTGAAGTTTCAGTTCTATAGGTAAGAAATTAATTCCTTCTGCACCCCATTATGCCTTTCTGCTCAGAGCATTAGGTCAATCCGCCCGTGAAGGACTAAGTATTTCCTGGGCTTTTCTTTCCAGGTTTTTTCCAAGAAACATTTGGAGCTATAGCTGTATTTTTAAATTGCCATACTCGTGGATGTTCTTGAGGGCTGTCAATGAGCTACAGTTAAAGCAGTGAATTTTGCAGGCACCTGAAGGAAGTGTTTACGTGTACACAGTGTGGGGTCACCCCTGTCGCTGGGTCTCAGCTTACTGCTCTCTAAATCTGCGACACATGCGTGTGTTGCTGTGTTTCACAAACAAGTTGGAAGGCAACAGTGCTCGGGTTTCATGTGCTCTTGATCACTTCTGCCAAATTCCAGCTCTTTGTTTTCCTCTTCACCGAGTGTGCCCTGACCGTGGCAGGTCAGACTCAGCTGCGGAGGGTGGGCAGGTACAGGCAAACTCTGCTTGTATTGTGAGTGGTGAGACAGGCACCAGCACCAGTCCCGGAGGTTTGTTGTGACTGCACAGGCAGCACCCAGACAGGGCAAATATCCCTGCCTTTCATCCCAGTTTAGCACGGGTTTGGGTGTGTTACAAGCCCTTGTTACAAGATTTACATCATCCCTTGCCAGGATTATCTTCTGTCTAGCCACTCATGAGCTAAACTTTTCAGTCTCTGCTATAGTTTAAAGTGACTAAAATCAGTTTGAGATCCAATCACTCCAAATATCCTAGTAGTTGGATTTTAGGTACAACACCAGCTGATGCAACTCCAGGACAATTTTGCAGCTCTGGATGTGCACTGAAGAAAAAAATCACAACAAAAAGGAAGACTGTTCCAGTTTGTTTCCTTAGTCCTCTCACTGTGGTTTCAGAGCTGTGTTGGTGCAAAGGAGATGCTGGGAACCTCTAGCTAGGAACAGAGCGAGGACAGTATTGGGCAGCATGGATTTAGCTTGGATTAAATTTTTCTGGATCAGCACCCTAAGGTCTTTGTGACAACAGAGCCACAGATGTTGATAGTTGATAGCCCAGCACAGCTGAGCAGCCTGAATAACCCCACCGTGCCACTGGCTCCCACTCTCAAATTCCCACTGCAAAGAATCCCACAGGTCACATGGAGAACTGAGCTCACAGCTGGGTGTCAGACAATCCTGAGCCCTAATCCTGCTCTGACAGCTCCCTGTTACAAGACATGGTGTTACCTCAAGGGCACTGACACCATTTTGTCAGCTTCCTGTCTGTAGAGCATAAAAACTCCTCCAGACTGGCCTTTGCTCCAAGAAAACACTAAACATAATTAAAGTGGCCCTTAAAAATACATAGTACACGGAGCTCCTAGTCTCCCTAAACAATATCCATTGCAAAGTCTTATTTAGTACTTCATCATCTTCTTAGGTGAGAAGTAAAGTCATTAATATCAACCACGCTGGACATGGAGGACCATTCACACTGGATGGCTATCATTTGACTACCTCAGAGTGGCAGTGAATGGCCTTATCTGTGAGTGACTGTACAGCACACCAGTACTACAGCTTGCTGTGTCTCATTCTAAAGCTTAATTAAATGCCAGGTGAGCAGACCTGCTCAATGCAGAGGGCACTAGGTCCTCAGACAGCCACCCTCAGGGCCCTCAGCTCTTTGCCCACGTCAGCCAGCTGTGATCCCACCTACAGACTGATTCTGAAGCAGTCAGCTATCCCCACTGCAGTGTGTTGCTCCTCAGCTTTATTCCCCACCAGAGGAGACACGGTGCTGAGTAACTGGGAATGTGGGGTCTTTATCACATTTGGGGATTCGCATTACCCAAGACTGCTCTCCCATCCCTTGCTCTGCCTGTTGGTTCTCTGATACTGTCTCATCGTTATACTGACAGTGCTATCTGGGATAAAGTGGCCATGGGGTGATAGATGCAGAGGTTCTTTCATCGGAGATGGGTCAATTCATCACTTCCAGGGTGGAATTTCTGAGTCTCCAGTGCTGCTTTTGTGGCAGGACTCACATGCCTGAGATGGCTCAAAGCAAAGACCTGAGCTTCACTCTGTCACATTTCAGTGAATGTTTATACACCAGCTTTCCAAATCAGTTTCTTTCCAAGATGACAAATACTTAACCCCCCTCCAAATGGAGCAGTGGTCTCAAAAGATTTTAAATTTGACTATAGCTTTGTTTATAGCATATTTTCTTCTTTAAAATTCAAGGTTAATGCATCTCTTGGGCAGATTCAGGGTCTCTTTCTCATTTGCTTTTAAATTAAGAAGTCTGGAGAGTTCCTTACTTCTGGGACAAATGGTGAAACTGCTAAGTTCTTCAACAAGCCATGAGGTGCAAAACTTCTGCAGGGCCATTCAGTCTTGTTGCTGGGGCTGGGGGAGCTGCAATGATCTGTGAAAAGAAGATTCAAATGTGTCCAGTATTTGTCAGCAGAAGATGCTGCCTGCTGTCCTGAGGTCATGGGAGGTTTCCAGGGCCCTTCCTTGCATTTAAAAGCAAACAGTGGGCTTGAGTAGTTATCTCTGACACAGAATATCATACTTTAAAAGCACAACATCTGGTTTAGTTGAAACCAGCTGGGGATGACCTGAAGGCAGATCAGGAGTTGCATAATTACAGTTAGCTTCTAAGTGAAATTAGGGATTTAGTCTGGAAATTATGTTGAAGCTCTAGCTCTACTCTGATCTCCTGCCTCTTACACCAGATATATTATAATCCTTCAAAACGCAAACCCTGAGCTAACCAGTGCTGGCAGAATTTCCTTCATGCTATCTGTACAGCTGCTTTTGAGCGGGGCCCACACTGTGCTGCAGAGGGGAAGGCTGCATTCAAATATATGAGGAAGAAAGGATGCTACACCCCAGCACAGTAAGGACATCTACCTCGAAGCGAGTCCAGAGGAGGCCACCAAGTTGATTAGAGGGATGGAGCACCTTTCCTACATGAAAAGGCTAAGAGAAATGGGATTGTACAGCCTGTAAGAAACACGGCTTTGGGGTGACCTAATTGCAGCCTTCCAGTACCTGAAGGGACCCTTACAAGAAGGTTGGAGGGGACTTTTGTAGATCAGGTAGGGACAGGACAAGGGGAATGGCTTCAAACTGAAAGAGAGCAGGTTTAGATTAGATATTAGGAAGAGATTCTTTACTGTGTGGGTGGTGAAACACGAACAGGTTGTTCAGACAATTTGTGGATGCCCCATCCCTAGAAGTGTTCAAGGCCAGGTTGGTTGGAGCTCCGAGAAACCTGGTCCAGTGGAAGGTGTCCCTGTCCATGGCACGGGGGTTGGAATGAAATGATCTTTAAGGTCCCTTCCAACTCAGGCTCTATGACTCTATGATTTTATTTGCCTTTCCCCCAAGTGGTGTGTGAAGGATCACCTTGCTGGGGGGCAGAGGTGAGCACCATCCCGCCAGTGATCTGACTTCTCACCTGAAGGGCTTTCTCACCAGCTTGGCCTCCATGCTGCACAGCACCAAGAAAAGCTTGACTATGGTCAGTTTTTCTTTTTTTCTTTCCATATGTCTTGCCATTCCTCCAATAACCACTTTCAAAATTATGGAGGAAGCATGCTCCATCCCTTCCATTTTCTCCTGCTGCTCCTTCCCTTCATTGCATGTGTTTTGCATAGAAGAGGCTTGATTTTTTCCATGTTTGCTTTGGGACATTTGTCTGTTTAATAACTCTCTCAAGACATAATCAGCTTGATTCAAGTGTTATCAGCTTGGGCTCAGGGGCTCTCATCAGTGTCAATCTTTTCCTCACATGTCTGTCTGCTGAAGTCCACATTTTTATGTCAAAAGACACCCTGCAACCTTTTTTTACCCCTCTTTAAACCTCATCTCGGGTAATGGGAGATTTAAGTACATGAGGTAAGGAAAAGCCAAGCCTAACCCATGAAGACAGTCTGAATCAAAGCATCAAGATGCTTTTTCCTTCCCACTAGCTCTGAAACCAAAACAAAGAGTAAGACATCTTTTCATCTTATATCTCCCTACTGATGAAGAATATTCTGTCCTAGTAGATATCACACAATCCCTCAATTGATATCCCTCACTGTGTTTCAAGTAAAGGGTCATGTCCTTGTGGTTGTGATATCAGGCCCCTCAAAATCTGAGCCGCTCAAAATTTGAATAAAACTGAATTTTTTGTTGTTTTTAATCAGTAGCTATAGTTGGACAGTTATGATTAAGCAATTGCATTGTGAACACTGTGTGCTTGGCTAATCTTTTAAGGGAAAGGGAAGACAATCCCAAACTGAATGGGCTGTTTGGACAAGAGCCACCAGGAGTGAAGTCAGCAGAACTGGGCAGTAACTGGGGGAAAGGTAATTCCAGCAGTGGGAGACCTTGACCACCAAGCCATTGACCACCTACTCAAAATGAACCCAACTCAAATGGAGGGAAGAAATGTGCATGCAGAATAATTAACATGAGAAGTGAGATATAACTAGGAAATAGGAGTTTCAGTACTAATTCATGAAAAAGTTATGTAATCTGCAACCAATGAATGCTGATGTCTTTGTTAAAATGTATAAATAGCATAAAGTTTTGATGATTGAGGAGCCAGCCTTTTGTGAGTTACCTCCCAGCTCCCTACTTAGCACAAACTAGAATAAAAAATACAAATATCTCATCTTGGTGTGAAGTGGCACTGCACACCTGATAACAAGCCTGTGTTTGGGACAACAGTTGGAAATGCGATAAACATAAATGAGAGGCTTCCTTGGTATATAAAGATAAAACTAAAACTTCCACTATGAATCTAAATAAATGTTCTTCAGCATTAATTTCTCAAAAGCAAAAAGTTCACAAAGCTTTTTTAATATAGATTTGCTTCTGTTCTGTAGTCTAAAATTCTTTTTTACAGATTTTTATTGAAAAGCAGTTACACAATCACCTGCACCACATAAAAAATACGTAGTTGTATCTTGGAGGACAAAATAGGTTTGTTCTGGTAATAAAAATTCTCTGTCAGAAGAATTTTATAAATACAGTGCAGCACGTAGAAGCAGCCATTTTTTTAAAATGCCTTCTCCAGTACCACAGAGGTATGTCCTTTATATAGCTCCAGTCTCTAGTCAGCATAGCAATGACCCCTGTTACTAATGCCAAATGTTTTGCCAGTTTGCAAGAACCACCAAAACTGTAGCAAGAACTTGTGGAACTCTTGATATAACCTTGTACAGACTGATATCCTTCTGTGTAATGGGGCACTGCTTCAGATAGCCTAGCAAATCCCTTCTGAACTCTAACTCCAGTCTTTGTTTTGCTCTGTGAATCCTGCCAAACTCTTGAGTGCCACAGGAGAGAGAAGGGGGCTTTGTACGTACTGTGCAGATTGCTTCAGATGCTCCCATCTGCAGTGTAAGCCTGTATGTTGTGTACCAGCTGGGTGCTTCTCTGAGCTAGCACACAGTTCAGAGGACAAACAGTGATGAAAAACAGAGACAGCCTCAGAGCACGAGTCCCCAGCAGGTAACCATGGCACATGAGACTGCTCAGTGGTCATTATGAAAACTAATCCTACAGGGACTCACTCTGCAGACTAGTAACTCCACTCCTGTGGTTGAAGCATCACACCAATTAAACACATTTTCTTCTCTGGGACTGAGACCATTGCTAGGAAAGTACAACTGTATCACTGCATTTGCTGCTGCAGAGCTCCCATCCTGTCTGTTTCCAGAACACCCCAACAGCAGGTACATGCATGCAGAGAACAACCAGGATTTAAATGAAGTGAAAAAATTGGGTATTAATACCTCTATGAGGTTCTGCTCAGCAAGACCTTAAGAAATTGTGTAGGGCACAAACATTTTGCCAGTTTCACTCAAATTAGCAACACAAAGCACAAAAATTTTGTTGGTTTTTTTTTTCCCTCTTTAATGCAACAAAATAGATGCTGCTAAATAAGCACCCAACTGTCTTCACAGTAATAAAACAGGAGGTCAGATTTAAAGAGCAGCACTTGCCCTTGTGTTTCTTGGAAGCCTTCTCTCTCTCCAAGTTGACAGTGCAGCTGTCCACTGAAAATTATGCAGAAAGATTAATAAAATCTTATCTGGAATCTTAAAATGTATGGCAAGTCCAAAAGTTTTTTTACGTAAGCATGGATCATGTTGTTCAGATGCAATAGCTGACACATTTTTACCTTATGGCTGTAGTAGTTACCAAGTGCAAAATGTAAAAAACGAAATTTATTACAGGAAAGTAAATCAATCTGACTTCAGCCACATCCTGTCACAATTTCTCCTAATTGTCCCACGATGATCCAAGAGGCTGGGGAATATAGTATGACTATCATCCAGCAGCAAAAATATTATCAGCTTCAAAGCTACTGGCTGCCTTTCCTCTAACAAAGTCAGGGCTCTGGCGTGCACCCTGATGAAAACAGGATGGCCCCTTTCAAACTGAGATGATAGAGACAGACGAGGCAGTAAGACGAAACCAGCAGGAACCAGCACACACAGAGCTGCAGTAAATCCAAGCCATAAACAGAATGCCTCCTGTACTTCACATCTTCCAAGGCCCCTGCACTTTCTGAAAGCATGGCAGCAGCACTGCTGCACCTTTGACCTTGCAGACCTATAGGGAGTCAGAGAAGCAACGATTCTGGTGATTTTAAATTGACTCACACCCGTGAAATGAACACTTTTCACACATTCAGGGAGGAACGTGGGGCTGTTGGTGGGCAGCCAGGGAGGCAGCCTGGTGCAGCCCCAGCACGGCCATACGATAGGGCTGCCCGCACACTGCGGCAGGACTCCCTGTTCGGGATCAGTTAAGCTTCTGACAGCGTCACTCACAGTGAGGTGCTCCTGATGGGAGCTGTGCTGCAAACCTGGCTTGTAAACCAGGGGATTAGCAACTACTCTGTAGGTCCCAAAACTCATGTCTTTCACATAGTGTATTAAAACATGTTTAGTTTATTAAAACTAAATCCATGGGGAACTGCATGCTCTGGCTGGGTTTCCAAAATATTAAATCAAAAACCAGTTTAATGCAACACTAGAGCATGACCCAACATTTGCACGCGTAAGTAATCAAACTGCTCAGATTAACTCTGCTCTACAGACATGATTTGTGTTGTTTTCATTTTCTTCTTGAGAGCTTAAAAATGGCTACTGATTCTGAAAACCAGACCTTGTAGAATAAAGAAGTCTTACCTAATGTTTTTGTTCTGAGAACTGAGATAACTAAATTTGAACAAGGAAAATGGCATTTAAAAATATTTTAAGTGTCACATGTCTGGACTGCAGTACGTGTCTGGACATGATGTATTTATATGCATTGTGCTATTAGCACCATTACACAAATGAGCAACTGAGGCACAGGGCAAGACAGATTTGGTTTCAGTTAAAACACCTGCATCTAAGTGTCTGAAGTGCAAGATGGCACCTGCTCAGTGTCTACACGCTCATTACAGAGAGTGGAGATGAATAAGGCTCAGAAGAGTGACTGAGTGGGACAAATGCAGGATTCCACCTTGTGCTGCATCCCCAGTTGCTCAGTTACACATCACGTGTTTCTGAGAGAGCACAGCTACCCCTCCTGAACGCTGGGCCATGGGGCCTGGTGTATGGGACACGACTCCCACGATGTTCTCTATAGTTTCTGTACACACCGCTGAGAGACCCTGTGCAAACAATCTGCCCTGACGGCCTGGTGACTCTTTGGAGTCACCTTCAAAACAGCACCAAGAGAGAGCTTGCTTGAGGTTAGACAAGATGCTTCTGTCACACACAGCAGCAGTTTCATTCAAGGCTCTGTCCTCCAGCTAACAACCTGAATTTGTTTTATGGCAAAGAATGGACAAGACAGCAAATGTACAGACAGCTTGATTCTTCACTGTCTTTTAGAAGGCACTAGTTCTATCCAGGCAGAGGAGGAATATTTGAAGAATGGACCAAAGGTTAAGAGGCTTTGTGCTGAAAATGGCTTGGGGAAGGACAGAAGGAAGCATATAATCTAGTTTTGGTGGAAAGTCAGGAACTATGAAGATCTGTAATGATTTCATATTGCATCACTCTTCTGGAGGATTTTAGGACCAACAGAAAGGCTGCTCTGACTAAAAACAGAAGGAATGCAACTAACAACTTGATCTACCACAGTATTTGATTTCAGTCAGGAGGTTGAAATTACAGCCTTTCAGGAAACAAAGATACCTTGTGTCTACAAGTAACACTGTCACAATTCACTTCTACTTGTCAGAATACACAGGTCTCACCAAATCCTCCCCACTGCAGAGTAGCTGAAGGTACCTCCATGAAAACCTATCATCCAGGGCACAAAGTACACGGAATCTGCTCTGAGCTCATTCCCAATCCAGGTGTCATCTCCAGACTGGACAGGCAGCTTGACTGAGGGTGCATATCCTATACATAAAATGTTGGAATGGTGATGATCAGCCAGACTGGTTGCTGCCCAAGGTGTGCATGGTTTCCTGCGGTTTGTAGCCAGGAGAGTGAGCACACACAATGAACCAGGCAACGTGCCCAGTACCAAAGAAAGACTGCAGTATTTTTTTGTTTTCTCTGCCAGCAGTGATCTGTGTTGGGTTGATTCCCCGAAGAATGCTTCTTGGATTACACCTATCCTTTAACCAGCAACTCACCTCTCATAGTGCTCATCATGAGAGCAACCAGCACGGCGCTTTCTCAACTTATCATTTAGGATCTCTGTTGTTCTTCACCTTGGTACATAGGTAAGAACACTTTTTTCCCAAAGAGAAATCCACATCAGGACAACTTCTGTTCCGTTGAATGGCTCATGTGTTAAAAAACAGCTGTGTGCTGTAAGCTGCTGAAGGTATTTGTGCTAACTGTATTTCTACCGTGAGGTTTAGGGGCATTGTTAGTGAGGGAGGACAAGAATGGCCAAGCAGTAAGGGCTGAGACTGGATCACATCTCAGTTATCTAGGCAGGATATTAGTGTAGGATGAGCCAGAAGAGTATCCCAGCTCCTGTAAGGCAAGCATAGAAGATACTACAGCACAAAAGGGATCCTTTAACATTACAAAATGATTTCATACTCTTTTTCTTCTACCAGCTGCAGGCCTGAGCACTATCAACACAACTGACAGCAGAGCGGTTTGCTCTCCAAAAACTCCTACACTTCTTACCTGTCAGCAGACGGCAGGTGAGTCTCAGTAACGTGTTCTCTAGGGATTAGATACTAGAAACAATGACAGGTGAAAAAGACTACAACTAACTAGCAGATTTCTACTTTAACCATGGGCCTTTCACGTTCATACACATTACCCTCAGGAGATGAACCACAGAAAACATGTTTTATGTTAACTGGGTGTAGACTGCTTTTTCCATTTCATTTTGAATTTAAAAATAAAGCCAGATTCTCTGGTGACAGTTGGAGAGCTGTAACTCAGAAGGACTGCATTCTGAGGATTATTTCTTCTCTTGATTATTAAATAAGCACTATTTGGTCCAAAGGACTACTCAAACCATAAAAATCCTGTAGTATTATCTAGAAAAGAAAGAGAAAAGAAAATGTGCAAGCTTCCCAAGAGTTTGTCAGTCCCTGCTCCTTGTATCCCAAGCATCTGGGAAAAAGATCCATCTACCAACAAAGTGCTCCAAATCCAGCTCAGATGCTCCAGCAGTTCCCTGGTTTTTGGCATCAACGTCCAGAAGAGCCAATTCCCAATTCTGTGTGCCTGCCAATGTAATTTAAGCAAGTACTTTGTGTCTGATAGATGATACAACCATTATCCTATTTCTTAAGCTTTAAACACCAGATTTAATTGTGTTTCCCAAGTGTTACATAGAAAAATATAATGCTGGTAATGGCTGTTTTTTAAGCCAAACTTGCACTCCCCCATCTACTCCTTAAGTAATAAATTGAGAATTCATACGGCACAAGTAACTAAACTCAAGATGATTAAGCTTCAGGGAGGAAAAAGCACACACATGAAGTAATGGCTCAAGAATTTCACTCCAGAGAGACTCCAAAAACCCTTTAGAGCACAAGAAAAAAGGCCTTTAAGTATATTTATTGATACTAATAGATCAAAAAAACCCCACAATAAATGTAATGTATCAAACTTCCTAATTTCAGGCACTGTTTATAGATGGGTAAGTCCTGCAGTTATTACCTAAAACTATGTTAGAGAAAAAGTTGAGTAATTGATAAATTACTAGTCTAATTCATTTTAGCAGGTTACACCCGCAAATACTGTAAAATTCAGTATAAAATAAAATTTAGCAGAAAAAATTATATTTGGGCCATGATTCTATTTCTCAACATGTATCTGAATTGTTTTCAAACCTGTGATTTCAAACAACCCAATGCTTTATTTTTTTTTTTCAAGCACAATATAGGAGACATGCCATAGCAGTTTGGCAATTAAAAAAAACAAAACAAAAAGGCTCCTTCACAACTGGACAAACATCCTCAAACTTTCAGAGACTGTCTTAGAAGCGTCAGGCTAGAGTCACTGACAAGATAGTTAAAACATGGATATTGAACCTCCCAGCCCATGTTCTAGTTCTTACTACCCCATCCTTTCCATCTTCTCACTCACGAAAGAACTCCAGGCAGTAAACAAATACATAGCAACAGGAGTCCTTACTGCAGTGCTAGAGGGTAACACTGGTCCTTTGAGAGACAAAGGCTATCTTTTAAGCTTCCCTAAACCATTTTCACTTTTCTATAAATAAAGCTGCTTATCACTGTACTTAAGCTTCAGGAACTTTAATTAGACCAAGAATTCCTCTAACGATTAGATAAAGGCTGTTGCAGTGGACTGCTAACAGTCTTAAAAGCAATAAGATCTTTCCTCCTTTTTCCTCTTTACAAGAATCTTACTTGGGAAAGTAACCACTGTCAAATAAAAAAAAAAGAAAAAAAAAAAAAGCAAAGCTTTCTTTCAAAAGCATATTTTAACCTTCTGCTTATGAAGTGGAAAGGAAATTATTATATACCTCAGCTCATCCTGCAATTAACAATTCCAACTTTGCCTCATACTTAAGGCCTAGAAATCAGATAAGCACTAAACTTCAAATCAAACGTAACAGCTAACAGTTTGAAATGCTGGACTCTTCAGATGCTTTAGAAGAGAAGCAAACTTCTGAAGTGTCCTGAACTCAAACTCTGTAACATATAGGACAAAGATTTACATCTGTATAACCCAGGTTAAGTTAGAGCATTCACTGACAAGAGTTAACTATTTAGTACTTCTAGAATGTTTATTAACGATTCGGTCTTTGTTTGACCTTGAAATGTTGCTGGTTTATTGCACTTGCCTGCAGCAGTAGCTGTTTCCAAGGAAGCTGCTTAGCAGTGGTGAGATCTGCCAGTAGGACAGGGTGTCACATTCTTACTCATTGTGTTTACTCAACAGCACAATCCAACTTTCCAGAGACATGAAACTACTGCGATTTGACAGTGGCTATTTACTGCTTTGTGAATTTGGCCAGGTGACCAAAGTTACTTTTAAAGTGTGTAACCAATCTACAAATCTATTTTAAAACCTGTGCCACAATCAGCACTTAAAAACCACACAGTTTTACACTAGTTGGGTCAAATTAATTTTATTATGCTTCATGATGAATTGCCACCAGTGCAACATCCTATTCACTGTACATTTCAAAAACTCACATACTAAAAATTTCAGTTCGGTAAATGGAAAACTGAATGATTGCGAAGTTCTTACGAATTTCATACGTACAAGTGGCTAGCTGATATTGTCTATGCACATAGAGTGTTGAGATACAAAAGCCTCATGCTAGTTTGTTAATTGCTAAGGCTATCTGGACAGTCAATTAACCAGAATATATAAGAGGCCTTCATTACAATGTTTAGCAACAATGCACCAGTATCATGAAATGCTGTCTTCTGCTTGGAGTGCAAGTGGCAAGAGTGCTGAAGCATGCAGCTATGACTAACTTAACTGCCATCGCAGTCTGTATGCCTGAAATTTATCATGAACAAACACTACTTTAAAGTAAATATTAACCTGGACACCATGGGTGTGAGTGTACTTTTTGTATGAAGAAATAGAAAACCCAAAAACTTTCTTTGGCCAGTATCTACAAATCAAAGTTTTATTCAATAATGTAACTTCAGAGCTCCCAAAATCCAGAACAGAAATTTGATTAATCAACTGTGATGCTTAATTATTAACTATATTACAGAAATTCCAATTCTGGGAACATAACAGCTAAACATATCTAGTAAGTAGCATGTTAGGAAAACCTCTAGGCCTCATCTCCTTAATTTTAAGATGCCCTATATGCAATAAAAATAAGTGAGCAGTGCCAGAAGTTATATAAAAGCCATACAAGTATTTTCCTTATACACAAGTTAACTCCACTGCCATTAGCTACACCAGGCTGCTCTTGCACTTGACCCAAAGCTCAAGCCATTACAGCAGCAAAGCTAGCAGCAAGTGTTTCCAGCAGCAGAGGCCAATGCAAAAGTTACTGCAAGAAAAGTGAGACCACTTGGCAATTTTTTTTCTCAAGTTATGTGCTTAAATTACTCTTGGAAGGAAGTTAGCATCCTCTGAATAATTTAACTACAACCTTACCTCTCCCACTACTTTTCAGTAACTTTCTTTTCTTCTCATATGACTAAATTAATTTGCTAAAGACTAGGTTATAACTGGGTTAGAAATCCAAGCCGTATCATGCAGGTCCAGCCTGTCAAGATCAGGTCAACACTGGGTTTCAGTCAATACAATTTCGATAACTTAAATTTCGTTTGATACCCTGACTACAGTCAAAGACCCAGGACACTATGTATTAACTACACTCCAAATGTAACTGACTTAACTAAACATTCTGTGTCAGATAATGTGGTTTTTAAAAAACTTTTCTACCTGAAAATTACAGTAAGTACAGTAATTAATGCTGTAGATATTAAATACCCACGTAGCATAGATTAGTATTTCACAATAGGCAGCTGTGCCAATGTTTACTGCACTACAAAGTACAACTTATATAAATGTGCAAGCTGTGAAATGAAAATCCCGTTTTCTATCCACTTATTCAAATACTATTCTTGTGAATCAGGTTCTTGATCTTCATCACAACCCTTGGTCTTAAAGCCAACATATGAAGACAAAATACTGCCATAAAGTTCAGTACTTATCCAAAGTGTATAATTCTGAGTTAATGACTTTCCAACCTAAAGGATGTAGGGTTGATGTTTCAGCATCTGCTGTGTACCATAAAGCAAAGACTGCAAAGTAATACCACTTGTGTTTATTAGTACACCAATGTCCTACAAATTTTAAAAAGTAATTAAATGCTATTGAAGCAAGCCTTAAATGCAGCCCTTCAGCCTAAAAACCACAAAAAATTGATTTTAAAAATAAATCAAGCTGCAGCGATTGCCAGCCTCCAGTACAGCCCCCAGTAATTTAGACATCTTCATTCTGAAAGTAAGAGCAGGGAAGAAAAAAAAAAAACAAACCCCAAACAAAAAACCAACCAACCAACAAAACCCAACCACCAAAAAAATGCCCCAGAAACCCTCCCCAAAACCTCAAATCCAAACAAACCAACCAAAAGGTGAACTTGTCTGCATCAAAGTTGCCTTTACAACTAAGACAATACAGAGCCACCCTGTTTAACTTCAGACAGAGGTCTCCAATTGAAGAATTTAATTACTACTGCCGTTCAAGGGCAGTCAGGACTATAGTTAGGGCAAGGTAATTTTCACAACTAGCTGTGCATTTCTGTAGTGCTTTTGTGTTATGTAAAGCATACTGCTAAGATTTGAACTGCAATGTTTTGATGTATTTGAAACCATGCAATAGTATAAACCAGCCTCAACGTTCATATAGCATTGTATTTGAAATCAAGGGGCTAAATAAACTAAGAGCTGCATCACTTAAAGAACATAGTGCTATACTAGGCTTTAATAAGAAAATTTAGATACAGAAAAAGTAGGGTATGAAAATAGTGTTTTCCTTCTTGCATTATAACTAAATTACATTAAGGTTTTTGTCAGTCTCACATATTACATTTAAACTCCCTTATTGATGGAATGGAAAGTATTCACATGTACATGATCATCCAGGTGTAAACTTGCACACATTAACAGGGAGTAGCTTTGTAGAGGATTATGACAAACCTTTACAGATTAAATGAGGTATTGCACAGATTAATAAAAAAGCAAAAGGCAACAAAAATATACAGCAAATTGGTAGAACATTTACATGATAATTTTACAGAATCCATAGACAGAAAGCAGTGTTTAGTATATCATTCACCTTAAAAAATATATATATAATAATATATGATCAATCATCCCATTCATCATCATCCTCAAAGTCTTCTTCATCGTCTTCATCCTCATCTTCATCTGTAAGACAAGACAAACAAGTCACTTGCACGCACAGAATTAACGTGATCAAAGTGTTACTGATTTCTGTCACAATTTGCTGAAAAGAGAACAATCAGTTCAAGGTCATCATGACAATACATTTAGCAATACTCTATTTTAAGATTGCTAGACATTACATCTAGTTTAGACAGTTACTAGCTGGAAGTTAAATCTAATTTGTTTCTTTTCTCACTCTTTTCCTCACATAGGAAAAACGTGTTTTGTTCTAGGACAAAAAGAATCAGAAGTTCTTGCTTAACAGTTACTACTCATTACTCTTCCTTAGAGAATGTGAGAGTTGCCAGTTTGTTCCAGACTGGGTTTCAAACTTCAGGAGCAGATTAATTTCTGGAATGTAAGAACTGCTTTCCCAGATTTACTACATAATGGAATTTGTTTACTTTACAAGCAGATAAAAAAACCACCCCTGCCCCCC